>ML790516.1:1051493-1080992 GCA_009831015.1 Picea engelmannii | reverse complement strand
AGTACAAGACACAAGAAAAGAAGGGTCACGGGAAGACAAAGAAGGACATCGAAAAATGGTGTGAGTTCCACAAAAGCCCTTGGCACAACACAGATGAATGTCGCTAAAAACAATCATTGGTGGAAGAGATCAAAGACAAAGAGACGAATCCTGATTCATAATTTGATTATGAAAATAATGGTAAGGGACAGATCATTGATGCAAACCCCACTGCTATTGTCACGACCGCAACAATTCAACCAGAAGAACCAACAGATCCTGAAGAGGGGGAGCACCTTTTTCATTCATAGATGTGGGTCAAGGGGACCCCTTTTCATTTTATTGTTGATAGCGGAAGCCAGAAGAACCTCATCTCAGTAGAGGTAGTCAAACAGTTGGGATTGTCGACAACACCACACCCGCAGCCATACAACATCGGGTGGCTTCTGCAAGGACAAGATCTCTGTGTCAACCAATAGTGTTGATTTTCATACGTCATCCAACCCTTCAAGGATGAGGTATTATGTGATGTTGCCCCACTGGATGTCTGTGATGTCCTCTTGGGCCAACCATATATGTGGAGATGCCATGCTTTTTATGAGTCTCAACCCCGTAGTGTCATTTTTACTTTGGGGGGTCATCTCTATAGAATACCATAGGTAGTTCCAACTAATGTTCCACCTAAAAAGTGCTGCAAGGTAGTATCTCATACTGCAAAATTCAGCTTCTTCACAATCTGTTCAAAAGGAGAACAAAAGGACACTGCAACCACTGCAGCCTTGCCCCAAGCACCTTCTATCCAACAGAAGCAGGTCGAAAAGGATGCAGTAAAGTGCAAAGATTCCTTCTGCACATCGTCCTCTCCTGTATCTCAACTTGTTGAGCAGCCTCAACCACAACAGGTTCGTGACATATTTCCACAAACTGAGCAGCGCGACATCTCCAACAAGACAAGCAGCTCACCAAGATGCAGATTCAACAAATGTTTTTCCCTCTCCCCTGGTAAATCAATGCTTTCTAAGGAGGGAGGATTGATCTAGGTGGATATCGGCGGCCACCCACCTTTTCCAAATGGCTCAAAAAGGCTTTCTGGCAATTTTGACAATTTACTATTTTTAGCAGGTTTTAATTTCTGTGGCCATTTTGAGGGCCCAAATGAAGGTTTTTCTAGATAGAGGTTTTCAGTGATAGATGAAGGCATGATTGAGCCCCCAAAATTAATCTCTTTGATGATACCTTTCCAATGAACTATCACATGCCTAAAATGGAGATCGTATGAAAAAGTTACGACCCCGGGAAGTTAATGTACTCACTTACCCAAACGGGGCCCACATGACTTTTGGCGCTTCATCTCCCAGGGCTAGGTTTTTGGATGTCTAGGGTTTTTGGAATTCCTACTTATTTTAAAAAGGCCTTCAGAGCCTCATTGTAATCATCTTCTTGCGAATACGAGTCGTCGTCACATCTCTTCTCAGAGATAAGCTGCCACCATTCTAGCGAGTCTTTCACTCTGTATTTTTACAGTCTCTGTACATTTCTTTGATTAATAGAAATCCTGTATTATTGTATATCTGTGTTTATGGTTGCATATCTAATACATTTATGTTATATTATTGAATATCTGCAATATCTCTATGCATTTCTTTATTATATCTCCGATCTCATTTCATGCCGAAAATAATTTGAATCAGTGGTATCAGAGCTAGCTACTCTTAATCATTTTTTTTTCACTTAACGTCCTCGGCGAGGTCCGAGTATAGCAATTTGGGTCTCGAGCTTGTCTCTCTTGAAGACAATCTCTCTTTGACACCCAAGAAACCCTCAATGGCGGAAGTAAAGAAAAATCATGGAGCATCGATCCTATCAATCCGTTGCTTGAGCAAGCTCTCACGTGACAGAGGGACGAAATGATGGAGAATTTTTCCCACATCCTTCAACGCCTGTCGATAGCATCAGGTGCATATTCATCAAGTAGCCACTTTGGAGGCACCTCACCTTTCAAGGTACAAGTTAATTTTGACATTCCTATATTTTAAGGACAAATAGATGCAGAAGCCCTAGAAAAATGGTTAACTCTGCTAGAAGGTTATTTCTCTGTTCACAATTTTTCTGACAAAGAAAAGATTACCTTCACACTCCTTAAAGTTCTCCCTCATGTCAAACATTGGTGGGAAACTTACTGGGAGAAAAGTTCCACAGAGGAGTCTAGAATATATGGGGCCGATCCCACTTGGGATTTTTTTGTGGATGCGGTAAAAGAATAGTATTACCCTGTTGGAAACTATGAGGACCAGTACATGAGATGGACCACACTGTGGCAAGAGAGGGGCCAAGCAGTTCCGGAGTTCACCAATACCTTCCATACGTTGCGCAGCAAGCTGGGTATCAAAGACTTCGCGCGACATTTGGTTCTGAAATATTGTGGGGCTCTACACAGATACATCCAAACTAAAATGGATTTTCTAGACATCTCATCACTCGGTGTTGCTTATCGATATGATGTTAAAATTGAGCAGAAATTTAAGCACCAGAACAAACGAGAATTCGGGTCTGCAAATCTGCAACAACCAAGTATGACAAAGATGGCCCTAACAAGAAGTCTCCAAAAAACCAGTCCAAGACACAAGAAAAGAAGGGTCACAGGAAGACAAAGGACACAGGAAAATGGTGCAAGTTCCACAAATGCCCCTGGCACAACACCGATGAATGTCGCTCAAAACTATCATTGGTGGCCGAGATCAAAGACAAAGAGTCGAACCCTGATTCAGAATCTGATTCTGAAAATAATGGTAAAGGACAGATCATTGACGCAGACCCCAGTGCTATTGTCGCGACCGCAACAATTCAACCAGAAGAACCAACAGATCCTAAAGACGGGGAGCACCTTTTTCATTCACAGATGTGGGTGAAGGGGACCCCTCTACATTTTATTGTTGATAGCAGAAGCCAAAAGAACCTCATCTCATCAGAGGTCGTCAAATAGTTGGGATTGTCGACAACACCAGACCCGCAGCCATACAACATCAGGTGGCTTCGGCAAGGATGAGATCTCCATTTCAACCAACAATGTCGATTGTCATACAACATCCAACCCTTCAAGGATGGGGTATTATGTGATGTTCCCCCACTGGATGTCTGTGATGTTCTCTTGGGCCAACCATATATGTGGAGACGCCATGTTGTTTATGAGTCTCGACACCATAGTTTCATTGTTACTTTGGGGGGTCATCTCTACAGAATACCAGAGGTAGTTCCAACTACCGTTCCACCTAAAAAGTGCCACAAGGTAGTATATCATACTGCAAAATTCAGCTTCTTCACAATCTGTTCAAAAGGAGAACAAATGGACACTGCAACCACTACAGCCTTGCCCCAAGCACCTTCTATCCAACAGAAGCATGCTGAAAAGGCTACAACAAAGTGAAAAGATTCCTTCTGCGCATCGTCCTCTCATGTATCTCGACTTGTTGAGCAGCCTCAACCACAACAGGTTTGTGACAAATTTCCACAAACTGAGCAGCGCGACGTCTCCAGCAAGACAAGCATCTCACCAAGATGCAGATTCAACAAATGCTTTTCCCTCTCCCCTGGGAACTCAACGCAATGGAGACCAATAGTGCCGATTTTCATACAGAATCCAAGCATTTAAGGATGAGGTATTATGTGATGTTTCCCCACTGGATGTCTGTGATGTTCTCTTGGGCCAACCATATATGTGGAGATGCCATGTTGTTTATGAGTCTCGACCCTGTAGTGTCATTATTACTTTGGGGGGTCACCTCTGCAAAATACCAGAGGTATTTCCAGCTACTGTTCCACCTAAAAAGTGCTGCAAGGTAGTATCTCATACTCCAAAATTCAGCTTCTTCACAGTCTGTTCAAAAGGAGAACAAAAGGACACTGCAACCACTGCATCCTTGCCCCAAGCACCTTCTATCCAATAGAAGCAGGCCGACAAGGCTGCAGAAAAGTGAAAATATTCCTTCTACACATCATCCTCTCATGTATCTCGACTTGTTGAGCAGCCTCAACTGCAACAGGTTCGTGATAGATTTCCAGAAACTGAGCAGCGCGACGTCTCTAGCAAGACAAGCAGCTCACCAAGATGCAGATTCAACAAATGCTTTTCGCTCTCCCCCGGGAACTCAACGCAATGGATACCATTGCTTCCTAAGGAGGGAGGATTGATCCAGGTGGATATCGGTGGCCACCCACCTTTTCCAAATGGCTCAAAACGACTATCTGGCAATTTTGGCAATTTACTATTTTTAGCAGTTTAACTTCCAAGGCCATTTTGAGGGCCCAAATGAAGGTTTTTCGCGATCGAGGTTCTCAAAAATAGCCGAAAGAATTTTTGATAGCCCAAATTGAATCTCCTCAATGATACCTTTCTAACGAGCTATTACACGCCTAAAATGGATATCGTATGCAAATGTTACGACCCCGGGAAGTTGATGTACTCACTTACCCAAACGGGGCCCACATGACTTTTGGCCCTTCATCTCCCAGGGTTAGGTTTTTGGATGTCTAGGATTTTTGGCATTCTTGATTATTGTAAAAAGGCCTTCAGAGCCACATTGTAATCATCTTCTTGTGAATGCGAGTAACCATCACATCTCTTCTCAGAGATAAGCTGCCACCATTCTAGCGAGTCTTTCACTCTGTATTTTTACAGTCTCTGTACATTTCTTTGATTTATAAAAAATGTGTATTACTGTATATCTGTGTTTGTGGTTGAATATCTGATGCATTTATGTTATATTATTGAATATATGCAATATCTCTATGCATTTATTTATTATATCTCCGCTCTCATTTCGTGCTGAAAATAATCCGGATCAGTGGTATCAGAGCACGCTGCTCTTGATCATTTTCTTTTCAGTGCATGTCCCCGATGAGGTCCAAGTATAGCAGCTTGGGTCTCGAGCTTGTATCTCTTGAAGACAATCACTCTCGCACACCCAAGAAACCCTCAATGGCGAAAGTAAAGAAAAATGATGGAGTAGACGATCCTATCAATCTGTTGCTTGAGCAAGCTCTCACGCGATAGAGGGACGAAATGATGGAGAATTTTGCCCACATCCTTCAACGCCTGTCGATGGAATCAGGTGCATCTTCATCAAGCGGCCACTTTGGAGGTACCTCACATTTTAAGGTAGAAGTTAATTTTGATATTCCTGTATTTGAAGGACAGATAGATGCAGAAGCCCTAGAAAAATGGTTAACTCTGCTATAAGGTTATTTCTCTATTCACAATTTTTCTGACAAAGAAAAGATTACCTTCGCACTCCTTAAAGCTCTCCCTCATGTCAAACATTGGTGGGAAACTTACTGGGATCAAAGTTCCACAGAGGAGTCTGGAATATATGGGGCAGATCCCACTTGGGATTTTTTTGTGGATGCGGTAAAAGAACAGTATTACCCTGTTGGCAACTATGAGGACTAGTACATGAGATGGACCACACTGTGGCAAGAGAGGGGCCAAGCAGTTCCAGAGATCACCAATACCTTGCATAACTTGCACACCAAGCTGGGTATCAAAGACTCTTAGCGACATTTGGTTCTGAAATACTGTGGGGCTCTACTCAGATACATCCAAACTGAAATGGATTTTCTGGACATCTCATCACTCAGTGTTGCTTATCGATATGCTATTAAAATTGAGTAGAAATTTAAGCACCAGAACAAACAGGAATTCGGGTCTGGAAATCCACAACAACCAAAGTATGACAAAGATGGCCCTAAAAGGTAGTCTCCCGAAAACCAGTCCAAGACACAAGAAAAGAAGGGTCATGGGAAGACAAAGAAGGACACCAGAAAATGGTGCGAGTTCGACAAAAGCCCCTGGCACAAAACCGATGAATGTCGCTCAAAACATTCATTGGTGGCTGAGATCAAAGACAAAGAGCCGAACCCTGATTCTAAATCTGATTCTGAAAATAATGGTGAAGGACAGATCATTGACGTAGACCCCATTGCTATTGTCGCGACTGCAGTAATTCAACCAGAAGAACTAACAGATACTGAAGAGGGGGAGCGCCTTTTCATTTATAAATGTGGGTGAAGGGGACCCCTCTACATTTTATTGTTGATAGCGGAAGCCCGAAGAACCTCATCTTAGCAGAAGTCGTCAAACAATTGGGATTGTCAACAACACCACACCCGCAGCCATACAACATCGGAGCTTCGGCAAGGATGAGATCTCTGTGTCAACCAACAGTGTCGATTGTCATACAGCATCCAACCCTTCAAGGATGAGGTATTATGTGATGTTTCCCGACTGGATGTCTGTGATGTTCTCTTGGGCCAACCATATATGTGGAGACGCCATGTTTTTTATGAGTCTCGACACCGTAGTGTCATTGTTTCTTTGGGGGGTCATCTCTATAGAATACCAGAGGTAGTTCCAACTACTGTTCCACCTAAAAATTGCCGCAAAGTAGTATCTCATACTACAAAATTCAACTTCTTCACAATCTATTCAAAAGGAGAACAAAAGGACACTGCAACCACTGCAACATTGCCCCAAGCACCTTCTATCCAACAGAAGCAGGCCGAAAAGGCTGCAAAAAAGTGCAAAAATTCCTTCTGCACATCGTCCTCTCATGTATATTGACTTGTTCATCAGCCTCAATCGCAAAAGGTTTGTGACATATTTCCACAAACTGAGCAGCGCGATATCTCCAGCAAGACAAGCAGCTCACCAAGATGTAGATTCAACAAATGCTTTTCCCTCTCCCCCGGGAACTCAATGCAATGGAGACCATTGCTTCCTAAGGAGGGAGGATTGATCCAGGTGGATATCGGTGGCCACCCACCTTTTCCAAATGGCTCAAAACGACTTTCTGGCAATTTTGGCAATTTACTATTTTTAGCAGGTTTTAACTTTCGAGGCCATTTTGAATGCCCAAATGAAGGTTTTTCTAGATATAGGTTCTAAATGATATCTAAAGGAATTATTTATCCCCCAAAATTAATCTCCTCAATGATACCTTTCCAACGAGCTATCACACGCCTAAAACAGGGATCGTATGCAAAAGTTATGACCCTGAGAAGTTGATGTACTCACTTACCCAAACGGGGCCAACATGACTTTTGGTGCTTCATCTCCCAGGGTTAGGTTTTTGGATTTCTATGGTTTTTGACATTCCTTCTTATTGTAAAAATTCATTCAGAGCCTCATTGTAATCATCTTATTGTGAATGCTAGTAGCCGTCATATCTCTTCTCAGAGATAAGTTGCCACCATTCTAGCGAGTCTTTCACTCTGTATTTTTACAGTCTCTGTACATTTATTTGATTAATAAAAATCATGTATTACTGTATATCTATGTTTATGGTTGCATCTATGATACATTTATGTTATATTATTGAATATCTTCAATATCTCTGTGCATTTCTTTATTATATCTCCGCTCTCATTTCGTGCCGAAAATAATCCGGATCAGTGGTATCAGAGTAGGTTTCTCTTGATCGGGTTTTTTTCAGTGAATTTCCCTGATGAGGTCCGAGTATAGCAAGTTGGGTCTCGATCTTGTCTCTCTTGAATACAATCTCTCTCACACACCCAAGAAACCCTCAATGGCGGAAGTAAAGAAAAACAATGGAGTATATGATCCTATCAATCTGTTTCTTGAGCAAGCTCTCACGCGACAGAGGGACGAAATGATGGAGAATTTTGCCCACATCCTTCAACACTTGTCGATAGCATCAGGTGCATCTTCATCAATCGGCCACTTTGGAGGCACCTTTCCTTTCAAGGTACAAGTTAATTTTGATATTCCTGTATTTGAAGGACAGATATATGCAGAAGCCCTAGAAAAATGGTTAACTCCGCTAGAAGGTTATTTCTCTGTTCACAATTTTTCCGACAAAGAAAAGATTACCTTCGCACTCCTTAAAGCTCTCCCTCATGTCAAACATTGGTGGGAAACTTACTGGGAGCAAAGTTCCACAGAGGATTCTGGAATATATAGGGTCGATCCCACTTGGGATTTTTTTTTTGGTGCGGTAAAAGAACAGTACTACCCTGTTGGCAACTATGAGGACGAGTACATGGGATGGACCACACTGTGGCAAGAGAGGGGTCAAGTAGTTCTGTAGTTCACCAACACCTTCCATACCTTGCGCACCAAGTTGGGTATCAAAGACTCTGAGCGACATTTGGTTCTGAAATACCGTGGGGCTCTACACAGATACATCCAAACTGAAATGGATTTTCTGGACATCTCATCACTCGGTGTTGCTTATCAATATGTTGTTAAAATTGAGCAGAAATTTAAGCACCAGAACAAATGGGAATTCGGGTCTGCAAATCTGCAACAACCAAGTATGAAAAATATGGCCCTAACAAGCAGTCTCCAGAAAACCAGTCCAAGACACAAGAAAAGAAGGGTCATGGGAAGACAAAGAAGGACACCGGAAAATGGTGCGAGTTCCACAAAAGCGCCTGGCACAAAACCAATGAATGTCACTCAAAACAGTCATTGGTGGCCGAGATCAAAGACAAAGAGCCGAACCCTGATTTTGAATCTGATTCTGAAAATAATGGTAAAGGATAGATCATTGACACAGACCCCACTGCTATTGTCACGACCGCAGCAATTCAAATAGAAGAACCAACAGATCCTGAAGAGAGGGAGCACCTTTTTCATTCATAGATGTGGGTGAAGGGGACCCCTCTGCATTTTATTGTTGATAGTGGAAGGCAGAAGAATCTCATCTCAGTAGAGGTCATCAAACATTTGGGATTGTTGACAACACCACACCTGCTGCCATACAACATTGGGTGGCTTCGGCAAGGATGAGATCTTCGTGTCAACCAACAATGTTGATTGTGATACAACATGTGATGTTGCCCCACTAGATGTCTGTGATGTTCTCTTGGGCCAACCATATATGTGGAGATGCCATGTTGTTTATGAGTCTCGACACTGTAGTTTCATTATTACTTTGGGGGGTCATCTCTACAGAATACCATAGGTAGTTCCAACTATTGTTCCACCTAAAAAGTTCCGCAAGGTAGTATCTCATACTGCAAAATTCAGCTTCTTCACAATCTGTTCAAAAGGAGAACAAAAGGACACTACAACCAGTACAGTCTTGCCCCAAGCACCTTCTATCCAACAGAAGTAGGCCGACAAGGCTGCAGGAAAGTGCAAATATTCCTTCTGCACATCGTCCTCTCATGTATCTCAACTTGTTGAGCAGCCTCAACCGCAACAGGTTTTTACAGATTTCCAAAAACTGAGCAACGCGACGTCTCCAGCAAGACAAGCAGCTCAACAAGATGCAGATTCAAAAACTGATTTTCCCTCTTCCCCAGGAACTCAACGCAATGGATACCATTGCTTCCTAAGGAGGGAGGATTGATTCAGGTAGATATCGGTGGCCACCCACCTTTTCCAAATGGCTCAAAACGGCTTTCTGGCAATTTTGGCAATTTACTATTTTTAGCAGGTTTTAACTTTCGGGGCCATTTTGAGGGCCCAAATGAAGGATTTTATATATAGAGGTTGTCAATAATAGCCAAAGGAGTGATTTATCCCCCAAAATTATTCTACTTGAGGATACCTTTCCAACGATCTATCACACGCCTAAAACAGAGATCGTATGCAAAAGTTACGACCCGGGGAAGTTGATGTACTCACTTACCCAAACGGGGCCCACTTGACTTTTGGCGCTTCATCTCCCAGGGTTAGGTTTTTGGATGTATAGGGTTTTGACATTCCTTATTATTGTAAAAATTTCTTCAGAGCCTCATTGTAATCATTTTCTTTTGAATGCTAGTAGCCGTCACATCTCTTCTCAGAGATAAGATGCCACCATTCTAGCGAGTCTTTCACTCTGTATTTTTATAGTCTCTGTACATTTATTTGATTAATAGAAATTGTGTATTACTTTATATATTTGTTTATGGTTTCATATTTGATACATTTATGTTATATTATTGAATATCTTCAATATCTCTGTGCATTTCTTTACTATATATCCGCTCTCATTTCGTGCCAAAAATAATCTGGATCAGTGGTATCAAAGCAGGCTACTCTTGATCGTTTTTTTTTTCAGTGCTTGTCCCCGATGAGGTATGAGTATAGAAATTTGGGTCTCGATATTGTCTCTCTTGAAGACAATCTCTCTCGCACATTTAAGAAACCCTCAATGGTGGAAGTAAAGAAAAATGACGTAGCAGACGATCCTATCAATCTGTTGCTTGAGCAAGCTCTCACGCGACAGAGGGACGAAATGATGGAGAATTTTGCCCACATCCTTCAACGTCTGCCGATAGCATCAGGTGCATCTTCATAAAACATCCACTTTGGAGGCACCTCACCTTTCAAGGTACAAGTTAATTTTGATATTCCTGTATTTGAAGGACAGATAGATGCAGAAGCCCTAGAAAAATGGTTAACTCTGCTAGTAGGTTATTTCTCTGTTCACAATTTTTTTGACAAAGAAAAGATTACCTTCGCACTCCTTAAATCTCTCCCTCATGTCAAACATTGGTGGGAAATTTACTGGGAGCAAAGTTCCACAGAGGAGTCTGGAATATATGGGGCCGATCCCACTTGGGGTTTTTTTGTGGATGCGGTAAAAGAACATTTTTTCCCTGTTGGAAACTATGAGGACCAGTACATGAGATGGACCACACTGTGGCAAGAGAGGGGCCAAGTAGTTCCGGATTTCACCAATACCTTCCATACCTTGCGCGCCAAGCTGGGTATCAAAGACTCCGAGTGACATTTGGTTCTGAAATACCGTGGGGCTCTACACAGATACATACAAACTGAAATGGATTTTCTAGACATCTCATCACTCGGTGTTGCTTATCGATATGATGTTAAAATTGGGTAGAAATTTAAGCACCAGAACAAATGGGAATTTGGGTCTGCAAATCCGCAACAACCAAAGTATGATGAAGACGGCCCTAACAAGAGGTCTCCCAAAAACCAGTCCAAGACACAAGAAAAGAAGGGTCATGGGAAGACAAAGAAGGACACCGGAAAATGGTGCGAGTTCCACAAAATCCCATGGAATAACACCGATGAATGTCGCTCAAAACAGTCATTGGTGGCCGAGATCAAAGACAAAGAGCTGAACCCTGATTCAGAATCTGATTATGAAAATAATGGTAAATGACAGATCATTGATGCAGACCCCACTGCTATTGTCGCGACCGCAGCAATTCGACCAGAAGAACCAACAGATCCTTAAGAGGGGGAGCACCTTTTTCATTCACAGATGTGGGTGAAGGGGACCCCTCTGCATTTTATTGTTGATAGCGGAAGCCAGAAGAACCTCATCTCAGCAGAGGTCGTCAAACAGTTGGGATTGTCGACAACACCACACCCGAAGACATACAACATCGGGTGGCTTCGGCAAGGATGAGATCTCCGTGTCAACCAAAAGTGTCGATTTCCATACGGCATCCAACCCTTCAAGGATGAAGTATTATGTGATGTTTCCCCAGTGGATGTATGTGATGTTCTCTTGGGCCAACCATATATGTGGATATGCCATGTTGTTTATGAGTCTCGACCCCGTAGTGTCATTTTTACTTTGGGGGTGCATCTCTACAGAATACCAGAGGTAGTTCCAACTACTATTCCACCTAAAAAGTGCCGCAAGGTAGTATCTCATACTCCAAAATTCAGCTTCTTCACAATTTGTTCAAAAGGAGAACAAAAGGACACTGCAACCACTGCAGCCTTTCCCCAAGCACCTTCTATCCAATAGAAGTAGGCCGACAAGGCTGCCGCAAAGTGGAAGGATTCTTTCTGCACATTGTCCTCTCATGTATCAAAACTTTTTGAGCAGCCTCAACTGCAACAGGTTCGTGACCGATTTCCAAAAACTGAGTAGCGCGACATCTCCAGCAAGACAAGCAGCTCACCAAGATGCAGATTCAACAAATGCTTTTCCCTCTCCCCCGGGAACTCAACGCAATGGAGAACATTTCTTTCTAAGGAGGGAGGATTGATCTAGGTGGATATCTGTGGCCACCCACCTTTTCCAAATGGCTCAAACCGGTTTTCTGGCAATTTTGGCAATTTACTATTTTTAGCAGGGTTTAACTTTCGGGGCCATTTTGAGGGCCCAAATGAAGGTTTTTCTAGATAAAGGTTCTCAATTATGGCCGAAGGAATGATTGAGCCCCCAAAATGAATCTCCTCGACGATACCTTTCTAACAAGCTATCACATGCCTAAAACAGTGATCATATGCAAAAGTTACGACCCCGGGAAGTTGATGTACTCACTTACCTAAACGGGGCCCAAATGACTTTTGGCGCTTCATCTCCGAGGGTTAGGTCTTTGGATGTCTAGGTTTTTTTGTATTCCTTCTTATTGTAAAAATTCCTTCAGAGCTTCATTGTAATCATCTTCTTGCGAATGCGAGTAGTCGTCACATCTCTTCTCAGAGATAAGCTGCCACCATTCTAGCGAGTCTTTCACTCTGTATTTTTACAGTCTCTGTACATTTATTTGATTAATAGAAATCATGTATTACTATATATCTCTGTTTATGGTTGCATATCTGATACATTTATGTTATATTATTGAATATCTGCAATATCTCTGTGCATTTCTTTATTATATCTCCGCTCTCATTTCGTGCCGAAAATAGTTCGAATCAGTGGTATCAGAGAAGGCTGCTCTTGATCCTTTTTTTTTCAGTGCATGCCCCCGACGAGGTCTGAGTATAGCAAGGTTGGTCTCGAGCTTGTCTCTATTGAAGACAATCACTCTTTCACACCCAAGAAACCCTCAATGGAGGAAGTAAAGAAAAACGAGGGAGCAGACGATCCTATCAATCTGTTGCTTGAGCATGCTCTCACACGACAGAGGGACAAAATGATGGAGAATTTTTCCCACATCCTTCAACACCTGTTGATAGCATCAGGTGCATCTTCATCAAGTGGCCACTTTGGAGGCACCTCGCCTTTCAAGGTACAAGTTAATTTTGATATTCCTTTATTTGAAGGACATATAGATGCAAAAGCCCTAGAAAAATGGTTAACTCTGCTAGAAGGTTATTTCTCTGTTCACAATTTTTCGGACAAAGAAAAGATTACCTTCGCACTCCTTAAAGCTCTCCCTCATGTCAAACATTGGTGGGAAACTTACTGGGAGAAACGTTCCACAGAGGAGTCTCGAATATATGGGGCCGATCCCACTTGGGATTATTTTGTGGATGCGGTAAAAGAACAGTATTACCCTGTTGGCAACTATGAGGACCAGTACATGAGATGGACCACACTGTGGCAAGAGAGGGGCCAAGAAGTTCTGGAGTTCACCAATACCTTCCATACCTTGTGCGCCAAGCTGGGTATCAAAGACTCCGAGCGACATTTGGTTCTGAAATACTATGGGGCTCTACATAGATACATCCAAACTAAAATGGATTTTCTGGACATCTCATCACTTAGTGTTGCTTATCGATATGCTTTTAAAATTGAGCAGAAATTTAAGCACCAAAACAAACGAGAATTTGGGTCTGCAAATCCACAACAACCAAACTATGACAAATACGACCCTAACAAGCAGTGTCCACAAAACTAGTCCAAGACACAAGAAAAGAAGGGTCACGGGAAGACAAAGAAGGACATCGGAAAATGGTGCGAGTTCCAAAAAATCCCTTGGAAAAACACTGATGAATGTCGCTCAAAAAAGTCATTGGTGGCTGAGATCGAAGACAAAGAGACAAACCCTGATTCAAAATCTGATTATGAAAATAATGGTAAAGGACAGATCATTGACACAAACCCCACTGCTATTGTCATGACCGCAACAATTCAACCAGAAGAACCAACAGATCCTGAAGAGGGGGAGCACCTTTTTCATTCACATATGTGGGTGAAGGGGACCCCTCTGCATTTTATTATTGATAGCGGAAGCCAGAAGAACCTCATCTCAGCAGAGGTCGTCAAACAGTTGGGATTGTCGACAACACCACACCCACAACCATACAACATTGGGTGGGTTCGACAAGGACGAGATCTTCGTGTCAACCAACAGTGCCGATTGTCATATGGCATCCAACCCTTCAAGGATGAGGTATTATGTGATGTTGCCCCACTGGATGTTTGTGATGTTATCTTGGGCCAACCATATATATGGAGATGCCATGTTGTTTATGAGTCTCGACCCCGTAGTGTCATTATTACTTTGGGGGGTCATCTCTACAGAATACCAGAGGTAGTTCCAACTACTGTTCCACCTAAAAAGTACCGCAAGGTAGTATCTCATACTGCAAAATTCAGCTTCTTCACAATTTGTTCAAAAGGAGAACAAAAGGACACTGCAACCACTGCAACCTTGCCCCAAGCACCTTCTATCCAACAGAAGCAAGCCGACAAGGCTGCAGCAAAGTGAAAAGATTCTTTCTACACATCGTCCTCTCATGTATCTAGACTTGTTGAGTAGAATCAACCGCAACAGGTTTGTGACAAATTTCCACAAACTGAGCAGTGTGGCGTCTCCAGCAAGACAAGCAACTCACCAAGATGCGGATTCAACAAATGATTTTTCCTCTCCCTCGAGAACTCAACGCAATGGAGAACATTTCTTTCTAAGGAGGGAGGATTGATCCAGGTGGATATCGGTGGCCACCCACCTTTTCCAAATGGCTCAAAACGAATTTCTGGCAATTTTGGCAATTTACTATTTTTTGCAGGGTTTAACTTCTGGGGCCATTTTGAGGGCCCAAATGAAGGTTTTTCTATATAAATGTTCTCAATGATATCCAAAGGCATGAATGATCCCCCAAAATTAATCTCCTTGACGATACCTTTCCAATGAGCTATCACACGCCTAAAACAGATATCGTATGCAAAAGTTACGACCCCGGGAAGTTGATGTACTCACTTACCCAAACGGGGCCCACATGATTTTTGGTGCTTCATCTCCCAGGGTTAGGTTTTTGGATGTCTAGGGTTTTTGAATTCCTGCTTATTGTAAAAAGGCCTTCAGATCTTGATTGTAATCATCTTCTTGCGAATGAGAGTAGCCGTCACATCTCTTCTCAGAGATAAGCTGCCACCATTCTAGCGAGTCTGTCACTCTGTATTTTTACAGTCTCTGTACATTTATTTGATTAATAGAAATCGTGTATTACTGTATATATGTGTTTATGGTTGCATATCTATCTCTGATACATTTATGTTATATTATTGAATATCTTCAATATCTCTGTGCATTTCTTTATTATATCTACGCTCTCATTTGGTGCCGAAAATAATCCGGATCAGTGGTATCAGAGCAGGCTATTGTTGATCATTTTTTTTTCAGTGCATGTCCCCGACGAGGTCCGAGTATAGCATGTTGGGTCTCGAGCTTGTCTCTCTTGAATAAAATCACTCTCACACACCCAAGAAACCCTCAATGGAGGAAGTAAAGAAAAACTACGGGGTAGACGATCCTATCAATCTGTTGTTTGAGCAAGCTCTCACGCGACAGAGGGATGAAATGATGGAGAATTTTGCCCACATCCTTCAACGTCTGCCAATAGCACCAGGTGCATCTTCATCAAGCGGCCACTTTGGAGGCACCTTGCCTTTCAAGGTACAAGTTAGTTTTGATATTCTTATATTTGAAGGACAAATAGATGCAGAAGCCCTAGAAATATGGTTAACTCTGCTAGAAGGTTATTTCTCTGTTCACAAATTTTCTGACAAAGAAAATATTACCTTCACACTCCTTAAAGCTCTCCCTCATGTCAAACATTGGTGGGAAACTTACTGGGAGAAAAGTTCCACAGAGGAGTCTGGAATATATGGGGTCGATCCCACTTGGTATTTTTTTGTGGATGCGGTAAAAGAACAGTATTACCCTGTTGGAAACTATGAGGACTGTTATCCCCATTTTCTAGGGATAACCAGGAGATCATGTCTCGAGGCCCATAGGTCCTAGACATGAAGTACATAGAGCAGGATTGACCTGAGCATGGCCCTAGAGGGCCCATCTTTCTTCTTCTTCGCCAGACTTGTCCTGTTAGCAGCAACAGCTTCCATCACCATCATCTTGGACTTGCATCAGAGAAGACTCTTGCTCCATGAGGTAATTGGTCCAAGGTATCATGGTATGTGTCATGTTTGATCATTATAACCTTCTTATATATGCATCAGGTTCCTTACATTTCTGATAACTGCTTGGATCTTGCACTAATCCACTTGACCATTGTTGGGGGGATTAACGGAGTTCCCTGGCAAGCTTGTATTTATGGGTTTTGGTTAGCCACCAGGGGGGATTTGAAGAGCCATCGTCCGCTCCCACCATACTATCACTTTACATCTTGTCTCCCATACATCCATCCCATTCCCCTAGTCTGGCCATTAGGATGACCTTTGAGGGTTATACTTTGTCCTGTGGGAAGAAGGGGCTAAAGGCCCAGGGGGTAAAAGCAGCTAGTAAAAGATAAAAGCCATAGGAAATGAAACCTAGAGATGCTTCACCCAGGGATCCCCGAGAAGGCAATAAAAGGCCTCTCGATAAGAAACAAAAGGGACCCTAAGAAAAATATTAAAACAAGACCTAACCAAGAGGATGGGAGGTCTCATCATGAGCCAACCCATTATGTTCATAGGTATCTAGCAGTATGACATTGCCATCATCTGGTCACCACGCCAGGGCAATGACCTTTGGTTGCATGGCCAAGGGAAAGGGGGTCTCATCACAAGCCAGCCTTATCATTTCTGTGAAAATACCAGTGGTTAACACTATCAGCTCTGGTCACCACGCCAAGGCAATGTCCTCTAGTTAGACCTTGAAGTAAAAAATAAAGAAAAACAATAAATAAGAATAAAGGCAATAAAGGGGCTTGGAAAAAGTGCATCCATGACGGGTACAGCTCACCTCCTACAAAGGCACCCACGAACAACACCTACCCCTGGTATTACTATGACTGGACATCCCTAGACCATATCACTTCATGAACATGGCTTGAATGATCCTCTGTGGAAACTTTCCTTTCCTTGTGGATACTGGCCCAATAGGTTATTATGTTCATTTCTTCAACTCTGTATAGTAGATATGTGTAATGTCTTTGAGCTCTTAGAGGATATGCTAGGGGTTTTATGCATGTATTTGATAAATTTAATGATGAAATATGATTGACATTGCTAAGATCCCAAGGACTGATGAGCCCATGGAGGGCGTAGTTTTTGATGTGCAGGACCATACCCGACGGACAAGTACCAGTGGATAGGTACACATGAGGATATGATTAGCTCGGACCTCCATGGGGATGAAGAACCCATCAGATGGTTGTTGGGATGGAAGAGACAGGACAACATTGTGATGAGCCATTGCACGAGAAGAAAGAAGGATGTTCCACTAGGACACTTTGGCAGAGCCTCGCCTTGGGGGAATCACCCACTGTAGATGGAACATTTGCCTTTGATGGACAGGACATCACCTGAGAGAGCTGGACGTTGATTGGAGCATGTGGCAGTGCGCTGAGGTCATTTGGCATGTGTGGCAGCTTGGAGGATCCCTGAAAGGGCCAACGTTTGGTCTCTGGATGTTGTATTTGCCCAAAAAGGGCCAACGTCTCCCTCAGAAGGGCTTGACGTCCCTCTTTTAGCTCATTTTATGACATTTTTCTGGCAATTAATGTAAAAAAAGTGTAAAATTGGTAGTTAGCCTTGTCGGTTGTTTTAATGACCTAAAATTTAATTAAAAGGTCATGGATTGGTATAAATAAAGGACGTTTGGCCTCATTTTTAAAATAACATAACTCACTCTCTTGTGAGAGATCTACTTTTTGTCTTTTGTCTTGGTATTTTGCTCTTGGAAGTGAGGCGCAACTCTTGTGGAGGATTCTTCTTGGCATTTTTATGGTGCTTCTCTCATTGGAAGGTTTACAACTAGGGTTTGATGAGCATTCTTCATGATTTGTAAGTGTATTTCTCATGCAAAACTTCTTGAATGAATGGTTGTAGGTTAAATCTCTTACATTTTTTATTGTATTGCTATTATATTGCTTAATCTTGAAACCCTAGGTAGCAAGCACACAAGTAGGTCCTTGCTATATGTCCCCATGCTAGAGAAACTTTTTTTTTAGCCATTGATTAAGGAAGATATAGCCTAGCAGTTGCTACACTAATCATCCTTTTTTTGAGTCAGCATTTAAGTATAGGTTGAACAAAGGTGACGTCCTAGGCCTAGTTGATTCTACACCTAGGGTTTTGACTTTTTAGGGTTTGAAGAGCCTTGCTCTTGAAACACTCTTTTACCTTAGACTTGTACTTTAAAGCTAGCCGTTTTTCCAAGAATATTTAAAGAAAGAGGAAGGAGCATGAGGCCTTGCTTAAGCAACACCGGAATGAGCCTCCTTCCCTTAGGGTTTTGATTCTAGGGCCCTGCCATTGCAGCACCATAGAACCTAACTCTCTAGTCTTTAGATTTTGATCCTCCTAAGATCTTGCCCTTACATTTGACTCCATAATACCCTAAGGCACTGGTTTTTCTCTCCAACATTGAGCTTGTTGTGCAAAAACAATCTTTCAAAACTCTCAAATTTGAAACCCTAACTAACCCTAACGTCTACTAACCTAGCAATTGATGATGACGTCATGCCTTTATTAAGCTCTTAGTTGATAGGAAACATTGTGGCTTGGTCATCCAGTGATAGACATTGATATATTGGTGATTTTCATTGGCTAAATTGCAAAACGTTGACCTTCTTGTCTATCATACCAACCCTAGAAGAAGTTGACGTCATATTTAGCAATGTTGACGCAGCTACCTTTGTAGATGAGCAATTAGTAACGTTTGATGCATTAATTCAAGGATTGATTATCTTCATATTATTCCAGTGTTTATTGGCAAGTAACATTATGTGTCATTGCCACTATTGCAAACATTGACTTCGTCAATATTTACTGCTATTTATGCTCATGTACATTAAATATTGATAGTCATTGATTAATGAAGTATTAACCACTGTTGCATGTACTAGTATCATTATTGTCTTGTCTCGCAAGAAGGTGCCTCTTCTGTGGGTTTTCTTCATTTGACTATCTTCTTGACGGTAATCTGTGAAGGGGAAACTAACCTTAAGCCTTTGAGCCTTTTCCTTTCAAACCCGAKATTGCCAGGGACGTCTCCCTTGGGCTTAGCCACCCTAAATAGAAAGATCCCCCCATCGAGGTGACAGTGGGTGGGGAACCTCCTCTTACACCAGTTTGACCCTTACCCTTTATCTAATTGACCTAAACTACAAACTAAGTGATAACAAGGACCAGTACATGAGATGGACTACACTACGCCAAGAGAGGGGCAAAGCAGTTCCAGAGTTCACCAATACCTTCCATACCTTGTGCACCAAGCTGGGTATCAAAAAATCTGAGCGACATTTGGTTCTGAAATACCGTGGGGCTCTACACAGATACATCCAAACTGAAATGGATTTTCTAGACATCTCATCACTCGGTGTTACTTATAGATATGCTGTTAAAATTGAGCAGAACTTTAAGCACCGGAACAAACGGGAATTCGGGTCTGCAAATATGCAACAAACAAAGTATGACAAAGACAACCCTAACAAGCAGTCTCCCGAAAAACAGTCCAAGACACAAGAAAAGAAGGACACCAGAAAATGGTGCGAGTTCCACAAAAGCCCCTGACACAACACGGATGAATGTCACTCAAAACAGTCATTGGTGGCCGAGATCAAAGACAAAGAGCTGAACCCTGACTCAGAATCTGATTATGAAAATAATGGTAAAGGACAGATCATTGACGCATACCCCACTGCTATTTTCATGACCATAGCAATTCAACCAGAAGAACCAACAGATCCTGAAGAGGGGGAGTGCCTTTTTCATTCATAGATGTGGGTGAAGGGGACCCCTCTTCATTTTATTGTTGATAGCGGAAGCCAGAAGAACCTTATCTCAGCAGAGGTCGTCAAATAGTTGGGATTGTCGACAACACCACACCCGCAGCCATACAACATCAGGTGGCTTCGGCAAGGATGAGATATCCGTGTCAACCAACAGTGTCGATTGCCATACGACATCCAACCCTTCAAGGATGAGGTATTATGTGATCTTTCCCCACTGGATGTTTTTGATGTTATCTTGGGCCAACCATATATGTGGAGACGCCATGATGTTTATGAGTCTCGACATCGTGGTGTCATTGTTACTTTGGGGGGTCATCTCTACAGAATACTAGAGGTAGTTCCAACTACTTTTCCACCTAAAAAGTGTCGCAAGGTAGTATCTCATACTGCAAAATTCAGCTTCATTACAATCTCTTCAAAAGGAGAACAAAAGGACACAGCAACCACTGTAGCCTTGCCCCAAGCACCTTCTATCCAACAGAAGCAGGCCGACAAGGCCACAACAAAGTGCAAAGATTCCTTCTGCACATCTTCCTCTCATGTATCTTGACTTGTTGAGCAGCCTCAGCCGCAACAGGTTCGTGACAGATTTCCACAAACTGAGCAGCGCAGCGTCTCCAGCAAGACAAGCAGCTCACCAAGATGCAGATTCAACAAATGTTTTTCCCTCTCCCCTGGGAAATCATCGCAATGGATAACAGTGCTTTCTAAGGAGGGAGGATTGATCCAAGTGGATATCGGTCGCCACCCACCTTTTCCAAATGGCTCAAAATGGCTTTTTGGCAATTTTGGCAATTTACTATTTTTTGCAGGGCTTAACTTCCGGGGCTATTTTGAGGGCCCAAATGAAGGTTTTTCTAGATATAGGTTCTCAATGATAATTGAAGGCATGATTGAGATCCCAAAATGAATATCCTCGATGATACCTTTCCAACGATCTATCACACGCTTAAAACGGAGATCGTATGCAAAAGTTACGACCCCGGGAAGTTGATGTACTCACTTACCCAAACGGGGCCCACATGACTTTTGGCGCTTCATCTCCCAGGGTTAGGTTTTTGGATGTCTACGGATTTTTTCATTCCTTCTTATTGTAAAAATGCCTTCAGAGCTTCATTTTAATCATCTTCTTCCGAATGCGAGTAGCCGTCACATCTCTTCTCAGAGATAAGTTGCCACCATTCTAGCGAGTCTTTCACTCTGTATTTTTACAATCTCTGTACATTTATTTGATTAATAGAAATTGTGTATTACTTTATATCTATGTTTATGGTTTCATCTATGATACATTTATGTTATATTATTGAATATTTGCAATATCTCTATGCATTTATTTATTATATCTCTTCTCTCATTTCGTGCCAAAAATAATTCGGATCAGTGGTATCAGAGCAGGCTGCTCTTGATCATTTTTTTTCCAGTGAATGTCCCCGACGAGGTCCGAGTATAGAAAGTTGGGTCTCGAGCTTGTCTCTCTTGAGGAAAATCTCTCTCGCACACCCAAGAAACCCTCAATGGTGGAAGTAAAGAAAAACGATGGAGCAGACGATCCTATCAATTTGTTGCTTGAGCAAGCTCTCACTCAACAGAGGGACGAAATGATGGAGAATTTTTCCCACATCCTTCAATGACTTCCGATAGGATCAGGTGCATCTTAATCAATCGATCAATTTGGAGGCACCTCACCTTTAAAGGTACAAGTTAATTTTGATATTCCTGTATTTGAAGGACAGATAGATGCAGAAGCCCTAGAAAAATGGTTAACTCTGCTAGAAGGTTATTTCTCTATTCACAATTTTTCTGACAAAGAAAAGATTACCTTCGCACTCCTTAAAGATCTCCCTCATGTCAAAAATTGGTGGGAAACTTACTGGGAGAAAATTTCCACAAAGGATTCTAGAATATATGGGGCCGATCCCACTTGGGACTTTTTGTGGATGCGGTAAAAGAACAGTATTACCCTGTTGGCAACTATGAGGACCAGTACATGAGATGGACCACACTACGCCAAGAGAGGGGCCAAGCAGTTCCAGAGTTCACCAATACCTTCCATACCTTGTCCACCAAGCTGGGTATCAAAGACTCTGAGTGACATTTGGTTCTGAAATACCGTGGGGCTCTACACAGATACATCCAAACTGAAATGGATTTTCTAGACATCTCATCACTCGGTGTTCCTTATCGATATGCTGTTAAAATTGAGCAGAAATTTAAGCACCAGAACAAATGGGAATTCAGGTCTGCAAATCCGCAACAACCAAATTATGACAAAGACGGCCCTAACAAGCAGTCTCCCGAAAGCCAGTCCAAGAAACAAGAAAAGAAGGGTCACGGGAAGACAAAGAAGGACACCGAAAAATGGTGTGAGTTCCACAAAAGCCCCTGGAAGAACACCGATGAATGTCACTCAAAACAGTCATTGGTGGCCGAGATCAAAGATAAAGAGCCGAACACTGATTCAGAATCTGATTCTGAAAATAATGGTAAAGGACAGATCATTGACGCAGACCCCACTGCTATCGTTGCGACCGTAGCAATTCAACCAGAAGAACCAACAGATCCTGAAGAGGGGGAGCGCATTTTTCATTCACATATGTGGGAGAAGGGAAACCCTCTACATTTTATTGTTGATATCGGAAGCCAGAAGAACCTTATCTCAGCAGAGCTCATCAAACAATTGGGATTGACGACAACACCACACTCGCAGCCATACAACATCGGGTGGCTTGGGCAAGGACGAGATCTCTGTGTCAACCAACAGTGTCGATTGTCCTATGGAATTTAACCCTTCAAGAATGAGGTATTTTGTGATGTTTCCCCACTGGATGTCTGTGATGTTCTCTTGGGCCAACCATATATGTGGAGACGCCATGTTGTTTATGAGTCTCGACCCCGTAGTGTCATTGTTACTTTGGGGGGTCATCTCTACAGAATACTAGAGGTAGTTCCAACTACTGTTCCACCTAAAATGTGCCACAAGGGAGTATCTCATACTGCAAAATTCAGCTTCATCACAATATGTTCAAAAGAAGAACAAAAGGACACTGAAACCACTGCAGCCTTGCCCCAAGCACCTTCTATCCAACAGAAGTAGGCCGACAAGGCTGCAAAAAAGTGCAAATATTCCTTCTTCACATTGTCCTCTCGTTTATCTCAAGTTGTTGAGTAGCCTCAACCGCAACAGGTTCGTGAAAGATTTCCACAAACTAAGCAGCGCGACGTCTCTAGTAAGACACGCAGTTCACCAAGATGCATATTCAACAAATGCTTTTCCCTCTCCCCTGGGAACTCAACGCAATGGAGACCATTGCTTCCTAAGGAGGGAGGATTGATCCAGGTGGATATCAGTGGCCACCCACCTTTTCCAAATGGTTCAAAACGGCTTTCTGGCAATTTTGGCAATTTACTATTTTTAGCAGGTTTTAACCTCTGGGGCTATTTTGAGGGCCCAAATGAAGGTGTTTAAATATTTAGCTTCTCAATGATACCTTTCCAACGAGCTATCACATGCCTAAAACGGATATCGTTTGCAAACGTTACGACCCCGGGAATTTGATGTACTCACTTACCCAAACATGGCCCACATGACTTTTGGCGCTTCATCTCCCAGGGTTAGGTTTTTGGATGTCTATGGTTTTTGGAATTCCCTATTATTGTAAAAATACCTTCAGAGACTCATTGTAATCATCTTCTTGTGAATGCGAGTAGCCGTCACATCTCTTCTCAGAGATAAGCTGCCACCATTCTAGCGTGTCTATCACTCTGTATTTTTACAGTCTCTGTACATTTCTTTGATTAATAGAAATCATTTATTACTATATATCTGTGTTTATGGTTGCATCTCTGATACATTTATGTTATATTATTGAATATGTGAATATCTCTATGCATTTCTTTATTATATCTCCGCTCTCATTTCGTGTCGAAAATAATCTGGATCAGTGGTATCAGAGCAGGCTGCTCTTGATTGTTTGTTTTTTAGTGCATGTCCCCAACGACGTCCAAGTATAGCAATTTGGGTCTCAAGCTTGTCTCTCTTGAAGACAATCACTCTCGCACACCCATGAAACCCTCAATGGAGGAAGTAAAAAAAAACGACGGAGCAAACGATCCTATCAATCTGTTGCTTGAGCAATCTCTTACGCGACAAAGGGATGAAATGATGGAGAATTTTGCCCACATCCTTCAACGCCTACCGATAGCATCAGGTGTCTCTTCATCAAGAGGCCACTTTGGAGGCACCTCACCTTTCAAGGTGCAAGTTAATTTTGATATTCCTGTATTTGAAGGACAGATAGATGCAGAAGCCCTAGAAAAATGGTTAACTCTATTAGAAGGTTATTTCTTTGTTCACAATTTTTCTGACAAAGAAAAGATTACCTTCGCACTCCTTAAAGCTCTCCCTCATGTCAAACATTGGTGGGAAACTTACTGGGAGCAAAGTTCCATGGAGGAGTCTAGAATATATGGGGACGATCCCACTTGGGACTTTTTAGTGGATGTGGTAAAATAACAGTATTACCCTGTTGGCAACTATGAGGACCAGTACATGAGATGGACCACACTGCAGTAAGAGAGGGGCCAAGCAGTTCCGGATTTCACCAATACCTTCCATACCTTGCACACCAAGATGGGTATCAAAGACTCTGAGCGACATTTGGTTCTGAAATACCGTGGGGCTCTACACAGATACATCCAAACTGAAATGGATTTTCTAGACATCTCATCACTCGGTGTTGCTTATCGATATGCTGTTAAAATTGAGAAGAAATTTAAGCACCATAACAAATGGGAATTCGGGTCTGAAAATCCGCAACAACCAAATTATGACAAAGACATCCCTAACAAACAGTCTCCCGAAAACTAGTCCAAGACACAAGAAAAGAAGGGTCATGGGAAGACAAAGAAGGACACCGGAAAATGGTGCGAGTTCCACAAAATCCCCTGGCACAACACTGATGAATGTCACTCAAAACAATCATTGGTGGCTGAGATCAAAGACAAAGAGCCGAACCCTGATTTAGAATCTGATTCTAAAAATAATGGTAAAGGACAGATCATTGTCGCAGACCCCACTGCTAATTTCGCGACCGCAACAATTCAACCTTAAGAACCAACAGATCCTGAAGAGGGGGAGCACCTTTTTCATTCAAAGATGTGGGTGAAGGGGACCCCTCTACATTTTATTGTTGATAGCGGAAGCCGGAAGAACCTCATCTCAACATAGGTCATCAAACAGTTGGGACTGTCGACAACTCCACACTTGCAACCATACAACATCGGGTGGCTTCGGCAAGGATGAGATCTCTGTGTCAACCAACAGTGTTGATTGTCATACAGCATCCAACCCTTCAAGGATGAGGTATTATGTGATGTTGCCCCATTGGATGTCTGTGATGTTCTCTTGGGCCAACCATATATGTGGAGACGCCATGTTTTTTATGAGTCTCGACCCCGTAGTGTCATTGTTACTTTGGGGGGTCATCTCTACAGAATACGAGAGGTAGTTCCAACTATTGCTCCACCTAAAAAGTGCCGCAAGGTAGTATCTCATACTGCAAAATTCAGCTTCTTCACAATCTGTTCAAAAGGAGAACAAAAGGACACTGCAACCACCGCAGCCTTGCCCCAAGCGTCTTCTATCCAACAGAAGAAGGTCGACAAGGCTACAACAAAGTGTAAAGATTCCTTCTGCACATCGTCCTCTCATGTATCTCAACTTGTTAAGCAGCCTCAACCACAACAGGTTCATGACAAATTTCCACAAACTGAGCAGCGTGACGTCTCCAGCAAGACAAGCAGCTCACCAAGATGCAGATTCAACAAATGCTTTTCCCTCTCCCCCGGGAACTCAACGCAATGGATACCATTGCTTCCTAAGGAGGGAGGGTTGATTAAGGTGGATATTGGTGGCCACCCAGCTTTTCCAAATGGCTCAAAATGGCTTTCTGGCAAATTTGGCAATTTGCTATTTTTAGCAGGTTTTAACTTTCGGGGCCATTTTGAGGGCCCAAATGAAGGTTTTTAGAGATAGAGGTTCTCAACGATATTTGAAGGCATGATTGCACCCACAAAATGAATCTCCTCAATGATACCTTTCCAACGAGTTATCACACGCCTAAAACGAAGATCATATGCAAAAGTTACGACCCCGGGAAGTTGATGTACTCACTTACCCAAACGGGGCCCACATGACTTTTGGCGCTTCATCTCCCAGGGTTAGGTTTTTGGATGTCTAGGGTTTTTGTCATTCCTTCTTATTATAAAAAGGCCTTCAGATCCTCATTGTAATCATCATCTTGAGAACGCGCGTAGCCGTCACATCTCTTCTCAGAGAAAAGCTGCCACCATTCTAGCGAGTCTTTCACCATGTATTTTTACAGTCTCTATACATTTCTTTGATTAATAGAAATCATGTATTACTGTATATCTGTCTTTATGGTTGCATATCTGATACATTTATGTTATATTATTGAATATCTGCAATATCTCTGTGCATTTCATTATTATATCTCCGCTCTCATTTCGTGCCGAAAATAATCCAGATCAGTGGTATAAGAGCAGGCTGCTCTTGATCATTTTTTTTTCAGTGCATGTCCTCGACGAGGTCCGAGTATAGCAAGTTGGGTCTCGAGCTTGTCTCTCTTGAAGAAAATATCTCTCACACACCCAAGAAACCCTTAATGGTGGAAGTAAATAAAAATGACAGAGAAGACAATCTTATCAAAATGTGGCTTGAGCAAGCTCTCACGCGACAGAGGTACGAAATGATGAAGAATTTTTCCCACATCCTTCAATGCCTGCCGATAGCATCAGGTGCAACTTCATCAAGAAACCACTTTGGAGGCACCTCGCCTTTCAAGGTACAAGTTAATTTTGATATTCCTTTATTTGAAAGACAGATACATGCAGAAGCCCTAGAAAAATGGTTAACTCTGCTAGAAGGTTATTTCTCTGTTCACAATTTTTCTGACAAAGAAAAGATTACCTTCGCACTCCTTAAAGCTCTCCCTCATGTCAAACATTGGTGGGAAACTTACTGGGAGAAAAGTTCCACAGAGGAGTCTGGAATATATGGGGACGGGCCCACTTGGGATTTTTTTGTGGATGCGGTAAAAGAACAGTATTACCCTGTTTGCAACTATGAGGACCAGTACATGAGATGGACCACACTGCAGCAAGAGAGGGGCCAAGCAGTTCTAGAGTTCACCAATACCTTCCATACCTTGCGCACCAAGCTGGGTATCAAAGACTCCGAGTGACATTTGGTTCTGAAATACCGTGGGGCTCTACACAGATACATCTAAACTGAAATGGATTTTCTGGACATCTCATCACTCGGTGTTGCTTATCGATCTGCTGTTAAAATTGAGCAGAAATTTAAGCACCAGAACAAATGGGAATTCGGGTCTGCAAATCCGCAACAACCAAAGTATGACAAAGATGGCCCTAACAAGCATTCTCCCAAAAACCAGTCCAATACAAAAGAAAAGAAGGGTCACGGGAAGACAAAGAAGGACACCAGAAAATGGTGCGAGTTCCACAAATTCCCCTAGCACAACACCGATGAATGTCACTCAAAACAGTCATTGGTGGCCAATATCAAAGACAAAGAGTCGAACCCTGATTAAGAATTGGATTCTGAAAATAATGGTAAAGGACAGATCATTGACGCAGACCCCACTGCTATTGTCACGACCACAACAATTCAACCAGAAGAACCAATAGATCCTGAAGAGGGGGAGCACCTTTTTCATTCACAGATGTGGGTGAAGGGGACCCCTCTACATTTTATTGTTGATAGCGGAAGCCAAAAGAACCTCATCTCAGCAGAGGTCGTCAAATAGTTGGGATTGTCGACAACACCACACCTGTAGCCATACAACATTGGGTGGCTTCGGCAAGTACAAGATCTTTGTTGCAACAAATAGGGTCGATTTCCATATGTCATCCAACCCTTCAAGGATGAGGTATTATGTGATGTTGCCCCACTGGATGTTTGTGATGTTCTCTTTTGCCAACCATATATGTGGAGACGCCATGTTGTTTATGAGTCTCGACCCCGTAGTGTCATTGTTACTTTGGGGGGTCATATCTACAGAATACTATAGGTAGTTCCAACTACTGTTCCACGTTAAAAGTAATGCAAGGTAGTATCTCATACTGCAAAATTCAGCTTCTTCACAATCTGTATAAAAGGAGAACAAAAGGACACTTTAACCACTGCAGCCTTGCCCCAAGCACCTTCTATCCAACAGAAGTAGGCCGACAAGGCTGTAGCAAAGCGAAAAGATTCCTTCTGCACATCATCCTCTCATGTATCTCGACTTGTTGAGCATCCTCAACCGCAACAGGGTCGTGACAGATTTCTACAAACTGAGCAGCGCGACGTCTCCAGCAATACAAGCAGCTCACCAAGATGCAGATTCAACAAATGTTTTTCCCTCTCCCCCGGGAACTCAACGCAATGGAGACCATTGCTTCCTAAGGAAGGAGGATTGAAACAGGTGGATATAATTGGCCACCAACCTTTTCCAAATGGCTCAAAATGACTTTCTGGCAATTTTGGCAATTTACTATTTTTAGCAGGTTTTAACTTCCGGGGCCATTTTGAGGGCCCAAATGAAGGTTTTTTGAGATCGAGGTTCTCAATGATAGTCAAAGGCATGATTGAGCTATCACATGCCTAAAACAGAGATCATACGCAAAAGTTACGACCCCAGGAAGTTGATGTACTCACTTACCCAAACGGGGCCCACATGACTTTTGGCGCTTCATCTCCCAGGGTTAGGTTTTTGGATGTCTAGGGTTTTTGGAACTCCTGCTTATTATAAAAATACCTTCAGAGCCTCATTGTAATCATCTTCTTGCGAATTCGAGTAGCCGTCACATCTC
Source organism: Picea engelmannii (assembly GCA_009831015.1). NCBI lineage: Eukaryota > Viridiplantae > Streptophyta > Pinopsida > Pinales > Pinaceae > Picea > Picea engelmannii. The sequence continues at coordinate 1,052,272 of ML790516.1, read as the reverse complement.
TTCTCAAAGATAAGCTGCCACCATTCTAGCGAGTCTTTCACTCTGTATTTTTACAGTCTCTATACATTTCTTTGATTAATAGAAATCGTGTATTACTGTATATCTGTGTTTATGGTTGCATCTCTGATACATTTATGTTATATTATTGAATATCTGCAGTATCTCTGTGCATTTCTTTATTATATCTTCGCTCTCATTTCATGCTGAAAATTAGCCGGATCAGTGGTATAAGAGTAGGTTGTTCTTGATCGTTTTTTTTTCAGTGCATGTCCCCGACGAGGTCTGAGTATAGAAAGTTGGGTCTCGAGCTTGTCTCTCTTGAAGACAATCGCTCCCGCAAATCCAAGAAACCCTCAATGGTGGAAGTAAAGAAAAATGACGGAGCAGACGATCCTATGAATCTCTTGCTTTAGCAAGATCTCACACGACAGACGGACGAAATGATGGAGAATTTTTCCCACATCCTTCAACGCCTACCGATAGCATCAGGTGCATCTTCATCAAGTGACCACTTTGGAGGCACCTCGCCTTTCAAGGTACAAGTTAATTTTGATATTCCTTTATTTGAAGGACAGATAGATGCAGAAGCCCTAGAAAAATGGTTAACTCTGCTAGAAGGTTATTTCTCTATTCACAATTTTTTCGACAAAGAAAAGATTACCTTCGCACTCCTTAAATATCTCCCTCATGTCAAACATTGGTGGGAAACTTACTGGGAGCCAAGTTCCATAGAGGAGTCTGGAATATATGGGGCCGATCCCACTTGGGATTTTTTTGTG
>ML790516.1:1013241-1029982 GCA_009831015.1 Picea engelmannii | reverse complement strand
TACCTTGATATGTCTTCTCAATACCATAGCGATTTCACCATCTGAATCGTTCTATAAAAAAAGTTATAGCAAAAATGGTAAGATGACCTGAAAATAACATACCTTAGAACACATCACCAAAAGACTTCATCCTCCCTTGAAATTCGGCCTTCTTTTACTTCTTCTTCCCTCTAAAATTCGACTTGTGTCAAATGAATGTATAATGATATTTATTTATACCATTTGTGTCACTTCCTTTTAACATTAGGGCCGACTTGACACTTTCTTATTTTGTAATTATTTTCTTTAATTATTTTCAGGGCCTACATGTACTTCCTTTTTCAATTCACTTTGTAATCTTCAAAAATTCATTTCTCCTCAACCATGAGGATCCATGTGACGTGACAAATACCACCAAAAATAACATGATTTATACTATCCATTCATTGGTGTTGTATATGAATTTGCATTTTCCTTCATGTCCAAATACCTTTATCAATCTTGCGGTCCAAAACCCATGACTAGGGTTGACATCAATGACAACAATCAATCTTCCAACAGACAGGGCCACTGCTGCCAGCAGGTTTTCATAGCCTCGACAAGGATTTCAATTAACCCACTCTGAGGTCTGTATCCTGTCAAGAAATTTCAGATCAGAACGAAGGATGCTTCGGACCAAAATGAAATTCATATCTGAGAATTTTCTTTTACCTAACATTGCTTCACTGCCAGTAGGCCTGTTCATTACCCTGGCGAAGTTATCTTTCCATCATGCATGCATTTACCCGCTACCAGCAGACCTATTCAATATCCCGGTGGGTTTACAAACACTTCCCACAGCTCTCTAAGAGTTTATTCACATTCTGATATAGTTTTAAAGATATTCAATAGAGCGGGGTGACGCTGAAAATTCCATTTTTTTTAACTCATCTTAATATTTTCACAGGCCTTTTAAATTTTTCGTGTTGTCCTTCATTAAGATCCAAAAATAGTTCATTAATAAAACTGACTTTCAAGAACAGGGAGACATCCTTGAGTTTCTCTCTTAAAGAATAGGGACAACGTAAAAATACTTTTTAAAGATATTTGTGAATACTTTCAAGTGCAAATTGAAACCAAGTAATCGACTTTCAGACAAAATGACACCTTTAACCAACCTACAATTTCAGGGAAGGACAACAATAGATGTTCCAACAACCTTTGACAACTATTTTCGAGATGAAGCATTATGTTTCTCTTTGTCTTAGCTAGACTGTAAAACAGGGATGTTTAACTCAAAAGGACCGATGAACTAAAATGAAAACAAAACAAAACAACAAAGAAAAATTGGAAAGCAAAGAAATCCAAACAGAAAAATATGTACAGAAGGTGTATCTGAAAACATCATGCAAAAAATCTCTTGGGAGACTGAAAGAAAATAGAAAAATCATGTTTGATGTGAAATAAGTCCTACTCGTGGTACCTTGGGTCAGGGTTGAATTTACGATTCAGATTTATTTATCTCTTTACTTTCCATTTAAGATTTTGATAATAATACTGCAGTTTTGAAAAGAAATATTCAATGAAAAGCAGAGAGAAAAGGATCATGCGGACTTCCCTGACAATAATCATGTTATGGTTCTCGTGGTGCTCCCACTTGCATTCATGACTGCATTATTACAAAGAGAAATAGTGAGGAATAAAACTCAAAGAAAACCTATTCCTAAACCTACCCTAACTACTAAACAAATCAGAATACTACGTGAAGTCATTCTTCCAATGTAGCCATCGAAGTAACTCCAATCCTGCAATGGAAACAAAATCAAACATTACTAACAAGAATGGTAATATATCAAAAAATGACATAAATATATCACACTTACCTTCATAATCATCATTTAGAAACAAAGTAAGCATGATCTTACCATTCCCTCGAAAATTCTTGATGTATGAATCCTCTAGCCATTGTGTAATCTTGTTGTGATAAGGGTCATAATGGCATGGGCGAGTGTAAGTAAGTTTGAAAAACTTGTCAATATTATGAGGAAATGAAATAAGCATCAGCCAAGGCTGAAATGCCCCATCCTCCTAACAATTCTCTAAGTGTTCATTAATTTCTTCACATGGAGGATCTAAAAGAAAAATGTCACGCCTACTTCCAAGATACTTGGGTAAAAAGAAAGCAAGCACAACTTTATCTTTATTATGAATTTTTTTTATATATGAATATTCAAGCCATCCTAAGATCCTATCACAAAAATGAGGATGCAAACCATGAATTTGATGAAACGAATATATCAATGGGGAACTCATCATAAGAGGATTCGTGACATCAATTAGATCATTGGTTTGAATGTTTCCTTTGATGAGATTGATCACTTCAAAATGTGAAGCATAAACATTAAGATTCAAGCTAATCAAAGAGTGAATATGCAACGTAGAATGTTTGATCTACATAAGATAGAATGCATCGTATTTTTCAATAATAAACTGTGTAAAATCATCTCGCAACATGTCCTTTTCTCATATGAGTGATGAAAGTGAACAAGCATCAAATCCGATTTTATCAATGTTATGCTTGGAATTAACTTCATCAAATCTTGGCATATTGAAAGGATATGATTGTGGCGGAAAAGAGTATGATGTTGTAGGTAAGGTGTCAAGTCCAATAGAGTCTAGGAAGAGATCAGGATATAAAGAATAAAAGGAATCAGAAATAAGCACATGAAAAGAATCTCTTGAACTACGATAATTAACAATGGTATTCTCAATACATTTCTCTTCACTTTCTTTAAAACTCTTACTCTGTTTTAGTGACAAATTTCTCAGCATAATATGATCATCTAGATTTGCCTTCTGTATGACAGATAATTCTAAACTTTCATGGAAAACATCTGATCTTTCATGTTGATAAGGTACGATTTGTAGATGAGGGTTTAAGGTTACTTTTTCCAATTGCAGATCTACATCTCTAATCAGTTTCATTGGGATGTTAGAATGCTTAAGTCATTTTCATCACCTAAGTCTTCTTCAATAAAAGAATTCAAATATTGATTAGAGCAAGAGTTATAAGAATGATGATATTCACCTTGACCAAGAATCGAATCTTCTTCCGCGATGGTCAAAGATAGAAAATATAATGATTCAGAGGAAAAACCAGTTTGGTTGTCGGTAAGAACCTGGTCAATAGATTCTACCTCCCTTGCTTGTTCAAAGTTTTCGGATAGATTCCTCTCATCCTGCGAACTAAATTCTTCTCGCAATCGAGTGTAGGATTTTCAACTGGTTCTTCATTCGTGATTGAATATGATTGGATGGAAGGGATGCAAGCATCATAGTGGAGATTTAATACAAATGACATGTCATCGAGATTAAATTTACATAGGATATGATAGATTCTTGTCAAAAAGTTTCCTGAAAATGAATCGCCATTGATTAGCAAAGTATGAAATTCTTCACATAATTGATCGAAATCATAAATTTCAAAAGCTTCTAGAAATTCATCTACAAATTGAAACCAATCAAAAATGTGACATGCTGGAAAGGATTCAAACCAATGTTTAATCCGACCTCTAAATGTAAAAGCGAACAATCTTCATAAAACTCTTAAATCTGAGATGTCATGTTTGATGCATTTGCACCAAAACTTGTTAAGGTGGTCTTTAGCAGATGTATTGCCTCCACCATCAAAGGTGAGTTTGGACAAGCGAGAGACTGTCTCATTGGGAACATCGGGTAATGAGAAGTGGAAAGCATGTTCCAACACAGTGATTTGGGGAGCCATGGGAAAATTGAATATATTTAAAATAAAGGCTCCTACAAGGCCATCTTGTTAGTCGCCCCTCCTTCTAGTGCCATTTGTTGACAATCGAAATTGATCGCTCGTCAACTGGAAGAGTGAATCTGGTACGGGGTTATCTAATTAACCCAAGACGTTTGGATTAATTCACTCTGGCGGGTTTAATGGCTCTGTTGGCCAATCTAAAGTTCTAAGGAAAGCAACAAATAACTAAAAGAAATGCAACAAATTACTAAATAACAATTGCTTAAATATATATGTACATCTAAATATATATACGCAGTTTATCTAATTAAAATTTATATAATAGTTCTATTTATCATATATTAAACATATACAAATAATGAGTTTTAATCTGAACTCATAGAAAATCAAATGTTTAATGGTTCTTTTCAATGAAAGTAATACAGAAAGTGAAAATACTATTTGTTTTCTTGTTTGTATGCATTCATAAAATCAAATATTAAACTACTTAATTAAACAAAAAGATATAGATAGTGAAAATTACACTATGTATAACAACTTCTATAATAAGCAAGCAAATGAAATAAAAGAACAGCCTAACCTATTAATGCATCCAACGTCTATACAATAGAGAATATCCAGCCACCTTATCCCAGAAGTAAACCTGCAACGAATCTTAAGATCGCTCTGAATAAACGCAAAACAATATGCTGGAAACTGAGTTTTGATAACATATCGTATAATGGAGACAGTCACGGTGATCTTATGATTTACAAGTAACTACAATGAGATAAATCTTACTATAACAACTTGTATTTAAACATTCATCAGAAGATTTGAGATAAATCTCATAATTTGAATTGAATCGATGATCACCCTATATTGTATCTGAGACAAGGCATATGGACAGCAAGTAATAATGAATTATTTCAACTTATAATAAATAATGAAGACAAAAGCAATCACCATCTATTATCACATCAAAATAAACATAACTTAAACTAAAATATCATACACAAAATCTAAAGTTGTAATATGCATTCTGTTCCATTCAAGTCTGTCTATAATTGTCCATACTCCAGCCCCAGGCCGAGATGAGATACTGTTTACAAAATGATAGGTTTATAAAGGCCTCAGGAAAGATAACTGTTTTTGTTCTTGAGATCAAATTTGTTTCAAAAATAAAGGGGGATGCAACCACCCTGATTTCACTAAATCCTCCAACAACAGTTCATTTCTATTCATTCAAAATACATCATAGATATGACTGGAAGGTATGAAGAGTGCCTCAAATCATTTTTGATATCATGGATCCCTGAATATCCTAGAAGAGAAAGAAAATAGAAAGATTTCATATACCTTTTCTGTCATTAATTTACATAATTCGAATTGATATAACTGGCTATAGAATCTTACGAATCTGTAGCTAGTTATAATAGTAAATGAAATCTCATTTTAAAATAACAAAAACTAATTTAATAATGAAATATAGCTTATCCAACAAACCAAATAATCTAACTTAAGCATGAAAACAAACATGTTATTAATCTAAGAGATCATACCTATAAACATGCAATCAAATCGTATCATGAAACCTTGGAGTTTACAATGGCTATAGCAGCCTCAACATTTTTAAATATCACATGACCTGTGGTTTTAATACGTTCTTCTTTCCCCTGGAAGACATATTCAAGCCTGTGGTTTTCGTTTGTTAAAACATCGATCTGCTCTTTTAAAACCTTAACCTGTGATTGCAGAACTAGGATATCCGTATAATATATTTCAATTCATGATAAATAGACCTCACACTGTAACTATGTGGCGTTTGTATAAGAACAAACAAGATTATGGATCAGAGTTCCCTCCAAACGAATAGTAGGTTCATTGCCAAGCTTGACACCTGGAAACTCTGGATTGTCTTTCAAACAAGGAGGAAAATTATCGACAAAGTCATAGGGTCGGTCAGGGTGTGGCCCGAATGACAAAGGGTCTTCCTCTGCAAGAAATTTGTCAATTTCTGAGCCTGAGATTTCGTTAACCTCGATCATGGTGATCGCATTGGCATGAGAATTCGTCTTATTACGAAGACTCCGTGAAATTAGCCTGCCATCTCTTTTGTTTTTAAAATTGATATCAATATTACTCTTAAACCTCTTTCATGTAGGTTTCTTCACAATTTTAACATAGTCCTTTGGATGTGTAATCTGTTGACTAGCCTGTTGAATGACCTTGGGATCGATCAAGGGTTCCCTGTTAGGGGAAGAGACACAATTCTGGGGAGGTGAAAGGGATGCCATCGGGTGGACAAGGGTTTCCTCAACCACGAGCTTATCTACCTCCCCGATATCAGGGTTACCATAACCATTTCAAGTTATAAATGAATCCCAGTAGTCATCCTGTGACTCTAATTGATGTATGAGAAGGATTTTAACTAGGCCATGATGAAAAAGGCTAGTGTCTGACCTCTGTTTCTTATATCTTTTCCCCATTTTATAAATACTCTTGAGTAAGTAATACGACATATTCAAATGGAAACCCATAAAACTCATAAGTAGGCATAAATGGTACAAAAATACAAGCCCGAACCGTCCCTCACATGTAATAAATTGCTTTACCACAGCGAGTAAATCATGCCACCGAGATTTTAGGAATGAAATTGTCATACCTCTATCACAACTTGTTATTTTTTGAGATGTAAACAACAGGGTCCAAGGAACTTCCTCCACTTTTGCATTTTTAAACCATTTCTGACCACTCAGTGGCAATCCTGTGGCTTGACTCAGGAACTCCTCGGTAACCTCTAGTTGCACATCACCAACTTTCTCCCTACAGCCATCAAAGGATAAGGTGAATTCTTGGGCAACTTGAAGATTAAAACCCTGAAACTTCTTGATGAAAACATGCCAGCCATTTCTTTCCAAATCCTCCCTAGCATCGTCGTATGAGAGTATGGTTTGGATACCGTTTGGTTCAATTCTTGTGACAGGAGCCATACTGGATGGGAGGGTAATCAAACAAACACAGCATACAGGTAGGGTTTGTAAAAACAAAACAGATCCATAACCCCGAGCCCAACAATGAATGGTGTAAAGACTAATACGATGGGATAGTTGTTTAATTAAAACGCATGTGAAGAGGTTTGTGAAACATGAGGCCATCCCAAGCGATAATGGAAGTCTGCAAGTCGTATTCCACCTTTGCATTATGTACAAGCTAGGACGAAAACATTGAAATGAAAATGAGTGCATGCATCATGGGTTTGATTACAAAGTTTGGGGTAAGTGAAAAATCAAGAGTTTTGTAAAAGAAACGTAACCAAGGATCAAACCAAAACTATACAAAAATCAAATGGTGGGGGTCTTTTCTTCATAAAACTATCAATCTCTTAGGCATGCTTAGAATTGAAAGGATAAAAAACAAAGAGGGTAATATCTTCATGGCAAGGAATCAAAACTCCGTAATAAATTATATAAACAATTTGCCTTCAATGAAAATTTAAAATGGTAATTGCAGTCACAAGTTTTCATGCTTTCATTCATGAAAACAAAGCATGAATGGACAATAGGTAAAAGAGACGATTTACAACTGTCGTTTCGAAACTCCTCATGAAGAGTAATGAAATTTCATGACCCTGTGTAGGTAGCTATGTAGATTATTTAATTGATATAATAAAAATAACAATTATATTATTGTTGCCAACAAGTATGTAATAAACTATTGCACTTAAATAAGTTATATGTTGATGATATTATAATGTTTTTTTTTTAAGTAATTGCTTGTTATATAACTAATGCTGCCATTGATGTGTATCTTCTAGGTCTTCAAACAAAGGGTAAATTTGCATGTCCAGTTTGTGGTCCTAGGATGAGATCTTGTCGTTCAACAAGTTTAGGAAAGGAGGTGTTTGATGAATATAGGCACTTTATTTCTAAGAACCATAGGTATCGAAATATCAATAAACATCTTTTCAATGGGAAAGAGGAGAGTGGGATAAAACCATGAAGAATGACACCACACCTATGGAAGCTGGAATATAACAGATCAAATTGTCAATGTAAGTCAATCTTTTTCGTCATATGCAATATATTACATTTTTTAATTGTGTTGAATTCTCATGTCTACTGTGTATAATCTAACAATTGTTGTGTTAATTTCATTTATGTAACATATAGTTGGTCGTCAAGGCATTGATCTGCTTCCACGAGGAATGAAAAGTTTCCCCAAACAATTCAGTAGGTTTCCCTACTATGAGCAACTAGAAATAACTCATTTGTTTGACACAATACATATCGGGAAGAATGTAACAAAAATGTTGTGGAGAATCTTAGATGGAAGGCGTGACAAATAAAAAATTTCTAAAATTTGTAGTGACATTCAAGAATCCAATCATGCAATCCTAAATATTATTGATTTAAATAGGACTAATGGAGTCGATCGAAATAACCTCCCATGGTTATTTAAAGAAGATGAAAGCAATGTTGTAAAAGAGCTCATTCGAAAAATTAGATTTCCAACAGGATTTGCTTCAAACATCAAGAATATATTAACAAAGAAAGGTGAATTTGGTGGGTTAAAAACTCGTGACTAGCATACCTTCATCAAGGTAATTTCTTTCGTGTATTTGTTATGTATTGGTAAGAATCGATGTAATATTTTTAAATTTTGTAAATATATTGTTAATATGAAATTGGAAATTTATTAATGTGCCATTGTTTTGTTACAGTATGTGCTACCTCTATCTTTGCTCGACAACTTTGACAACAACGTAAAACAAGTTATATATGAACTTGGAAAATACATGAGGTAAATAACGACAGATGAATTACATATTATTATTTATATGTAATAAAAATGTTGTAGAAGTTATTGATGACATGTGTTTTACTTGTAATATTCATGTATACAATATTTTCTTTGTTGAAACCTACTTTGTTCTCGTAACATCTATAGGTGGTTGTCATCTAAATAAATCCATAAGGAAGATATAAAATATTGGAAGAGAGAAATTCCTCGTTTAATGTGTGCAATGCAAAAGTATCTACCTCCAACATTTTTCAATGCGCAAGAACACTACCTCATACACCAGGTTGAGGAGATCGAATTGTGTGGACCTATACACACAAGGTCAATGTGGATGGTTGATGTAGGAGCATCTCTCCACGTCATCCAGACAGCCAGCCAGCCATGTTAGCGAATTCAAATCACGTGCTGAAAAGAGGCGCAGCCTCATTTAAAATCTGAATTCAATGTAATTAAATGTTTAAGCTGGTGAGTTGTGAAGCCATGCCTTTGTGTAGGATGTAGATAAGACTGGATTTAATGTTTGTAAGGCTGAGATCTAGATCCATATGCTGGACTAGACAACCCATTCAATGTAATTGAATAGGGTAGGTAGGTTGGAGGGAAGAGCTCGAAGAGCCCCCTCAGGTAAAAGAGATTTCAGATCTCATTTTGAGTAAGTTGAGTATGGAGAATAGAGAGTAGTGGTTGTAAGATGAGAGCCAGAGAGAGATTGAGAACACCTTGTAAAGTACAGGCATTTTCCATTTTTAATATAATCAGAAGCAATTTTTCCTGCATGAATTCTGTATTATGTGGATGTTTGTGAGTGTTCTTTATTTATACTGTAGTTGTGCATTTGCAGGAGTGTGTTTGATTTCAGGTGAAGGTCTTTGAGGCTTCACACCAGGAGGGTGTGACAGAAAACTACGGGTTCTGAGAGCCGTGCATAGAGGATGCACTTCTGAACTATGCGGAGTCAGACAGAGATGTGTTGCAGCACAGAAAGCTGAAATCAACAACTCAGAGAAGACCTCAAGGTTGTTGAACACCTTGGAGGCAAGGTTGTGTATGAGAGACATAGTTGCAGACAGAAGCTCTGAGGAGTTCTGTAAAGCTCTACCAGAGGGGCATTGAGCAGGTGCAAGGAGTGCACAGAGGAAAGAACTTTACTGTGAGTTCTTAAGGTGGGCATTGAGCAGGTGCATAGGCATAGGGAGAAGGAGATAGAAGTGTTGAATGTTCTAGAAGAAGACACTCTACCAGGAGGGCATTGAGACATTGTGCAGATAGGCACAAAGAAGAGAAGAGAACTCTTTGAGTTCTGTATTTTGAAGGAAGAATCCGCTGAGGGACCTTCACAGGGTTACTGAACACCCTGCAGACTCAACAAGAGGTTGCTTGAGCAGAGGGATAGCCAGGAGGGAATCCATATTTCTCCATCTGTAGGAGAAGAAAGAAGGATAAAATCCCTTAGGGGTCTAAGTGTTTGACAAGCTCAGGAGATATAGTACTTGGTATGCGTGAAGACTCTGCAGAGGCGTAGAAGTCAAAGAATCCCTTGGGAATTTGAGGATAAGCTCAGGAGGAGTGGTGCTTTCAGTGCATGAAGTTATAGCTACAAGGAACGTAGAGGTTGAATAACTCTTTGGAGAGTTCAGAGTTCACCAAGCTCAGGAGGAACAACATCGTGGTGAACGCAGGCGAGGCTTAAAAGTAGAGAGCTCCCAGGGAGGAATTAGACAATGGTCGAGGCCTTTGGAAACTTGGAAATCCTTCCAAGAAAGAGAAGGAAAGTGCCAAGAGCTCGGGAGGAGTAGCATCGGCCATTGGATCATCCAATAGAATCTAGACTGTTGGTTTTCACGTCCAGGAAGCAGCAGGAGGAGCGCAGAGGAAGGAACGATCTGCACCGTCGGATCTAGAGCAAAGAACCCGTCGTTCGTCAGATCAGTTAAAGATTCTCGGAGTTTAGCCTCTGGAGTAAGCACATAGGAAGAACGGATCTAGACCGTTGGATCTTGATCCAGAGACCCGACAGCTGTCAGATATGCAGAGAGTTATGAGGGAGTTAACCTCGTGAACAGGAGGAGAAAAGTCCTGAGGAAAGTCCCGACATATATCGGGATATCGAGGCATCAGGAATCAGCATATCAGCATTCCCATGGACAGGAGATTGAGAATTCAAGAGGTAAATAACTCTCAACGTCGGGGACCATGAAATCCTGAAACCCGATATTACATTCCCTGTGGGGAATTTGTTCATGGTCGTCCAGAAGGCCGTGACAGGTTAAGAAGGACCTGTGGATCGGATTTCAACAGGGATTCCATTCAAGAATCTAAAGAGACGTTTTGGCTCAGAAGGGGAAAAGTGAATGATCCTGAGAGCGGGTGAGCTGAGCAAGGGAGGCAGCTCACGCATGCATCAAGTGGTTGCACGTGTGAGCTGCCTCCCCTGCTCATCTCACCCGCTCTCAGGATCGTTCACTTTTCCCCTTCTGAGTCAAAACGGCTCTTTAGATTCCTGAATGGAATCCCTATTGAAATCCGATCCACAGGTCCTTCTTACCCTGTCACGACCTTCTGGACAACCATGAACAAATTCCCCACAGGGAATGTAATATCGGGTTTCGGGGTTTCATGGTCCCCAACGTTCAGAGTTCTTTACCTCTTGAATCCCCGATCTCCTGTCCACGGGAATGTCGATATGCCAATTCCCGACGCCTCGATATCCTGATATGTGTCGGGACTTTCCTCGAGAATTTTCTCCTCTTGTTCATGAGGTTAACTCCCTCGCAACTCTCTGCAGATTCGACGGTTGTCGGGTCTCTGGATCAAGATCCAATAGTCTAGATCCGTTCTTCCTATGCGCTTACTCCAGAGGCTAAACTCTGAGCATCTTTACCCGATCCGACGGCTGACGGGTTATTTGCTCTAAATATGACGGTGCAGATCATTCCTTCCTCTGCGCTCCTCCTGCTGCTTCCTAGACGTGAAAACCAACGGTCCATATTCTATCGGTTGATCCAATGGCCGATGTTGCTCCTCCCAAGATCTTGGCGCTTTCCTTCTCTTTCTTCGAACGATTTCCAAGTTTCCAAAGGCCTCGACCTTTGTCTAATTCCTCCCTGCGAGTCCTCGACCTTTAAGCCTCGCCTGTGTTCACCACGACATTGTTCCTCCTGAGCTTGGAGAACTCTGAACTCTCCAAAGAGGTCTTCGACCTCTGCGTTCTTTGCAGCTATAAATCTGTGCACTGAAATCACCACTCCTCCTGAGCTTATCCTCGAATCCCCAAGGGATTCTTTGACTTCTGCGCCTCTATAGAGTCTTCACGCATACCAAGTACTATATCTCCTGAGATTGTCAAACACTCAGACCCCTAAGGGATTTTATCCTTCTTTCTTCTCCTACAAATGGAGAAATATGGATGCCCTCCTAGCTATCCCTCTGATCAAGCAACCTCTTGCTGAGTCTGCAGGGTGTTCAGTAACCCTTTGAAGGTCCCTCAGCGGATTCTTCCTTCAAAATACAGAACTCAAAGAGTTCTCTTCTCTTCTCTGTGCCTGTCTGCACAATGTCTCAATGCCCTCCTGGCAGAGTGTCTTCTTCCAGAACATTCAGCAGTTCTATCTCCTTCTCCCTGTGCCTATGCACCTACTCAATGCCCACCTGGCAGAGCTCTCAGAATCCTCAGTGATTCTGGTTCTTCCTTAAGAAATCACAACAGAGTTCTTTCCTCTGTGCACTCCTTGCACCTGCTCAATTCCCCTTTGGCAGAGATTTACAGAACTCCTCAGAGCTTCTGTCTGCAACTGTGTCTCTCATACACAGCCTTGCCTCCAAGGTGTTCAACAACCTTGAGGTCTTCTCTGAGTTGTTGATTTCAGCTTTCTGTGCCGCAGCACGTCTTTGTCTGACTCCGCAGAGTTCAGAAATACATCCTTTGTGCACGGCTCTCAGAACCCGCAGAGTTCTATCACACCCTCCTGGTGTGAAGCCTCAAAGACCTTCACCTGAAATCAAACACACTCCTGCAAATGCACAACTACAGTATACATCTATAGTATAAATAAAGAACACTCACAGACATCCACATAATACAGAATTCATGCAGGAAAAACTGCTTCTGATTATATTAAAAATGGCAAATGCTTGTACTTTACAAGGTGTTCTCGAGCTCTCCCTGGCTCTCATATTACAACCACTACTCTCTATTCTACATACTCAACTTACTCAAAATGAGATCTGAAATCTCTTTTACCTGAGGGGGCTCTTCGAGCTCTTCCCTCCAACCTACCTACCCTATTCAATTACATTGAATGGGTTGTCTAGTCCAGCATCTGGATCTAGATCTCATCCTTACAAACATTAAATCCAATCTTATCTACAGCCTGCACAAAGGAATGTCTTCACAACTCACCATCTTTTTTTATTACATTGAATTCAGATTTTAAATGAGGTTGCGCCTCTTTTCAGCACGCGATTTGAATTCGCTAACGTGGCTGGCTGGATGGTTGGCTGACGTGGAGAGATGCTCCTGCATCATACTCCTCATCTGCAAAAATTCATGAGCTCCTGCTCATGATCTTCCCATCTCTCAGCTTTGGAAATCCTCCTGGATCCCAAATCATCCTCTGGAGCTATTCATCTGCTCCATTCTCCTGTTGTTGTTGCGTTGTTGTTGCTGCTGCTGCTACTACTTCTCTTCTGCTCAGCTTCTCCTTGCTGACAGTGTCTTCTGATCGGATCATCAGCTCCATGATCTCTTCGATCACTTGGTCCAACTACTCCAGTGGCTAGCTCTGTTCATGCAGTCTCCTCAGCTGCAAAAATTTTCAGCACATGGGCAGATCACTGAAATTTCCCATGCTTTCTTCTTCATCTTCATCTATGGCCTCAAGTTGCCACTCTGCTACAAATTCCATATTTGCAGTCTTCTCTTGATTGACCTTCTACTCAGTCATCGTCTCTGACAGCTCAACTACTGCCAGTTCTCTTGCTGGCTCTGGATTGTTCAACCAATCCTCCAGCATCTCTAGCTCCATCTCCCATGGAGTGATAAATCTACCTTCTCACTCTTTGGCTTCCTTTGCTACTAGCTTCCATGCTGCAACTTCTTTCTTTTCATCTCCCTGGCCAAAATCATTGAGCCATTCCTCAGAACTCTCATTCTCCTCTTCATCTACTTCTGCTTGGGCAGATTCCAAAGTCTGCTCCAATTCTTCTTTGACAGTCTCAACCGACTGTTCTTCTTCTATTGTTGTTGCTTCATATGCAACACAGACTTCCGCCTCCTCCTGGGAAAATGGTAGGGATACTTGAATTTCCCCAATCATTATAATACCTCTCATATATTCCTCCTCTGTTAGCTGCATCTGTTTATCCAACTCTATCCCTGAGCTCACCTTCTCTGTCAGCTCTTCTGGTTGGTTCCAACTCATCTGCTCATCCCTGCCCATCTAGCAATATGAGACTTCTCTGTTGCCCTCCCGGTAGTCTATGGAATCAATTGATCCCATCTTTGTTCCCTTGCCCTCCTAGAAAATTGGAAACCTTCCGCTGCCCTCCTGGCAGTCTATGAGATCCCGTAGCGATCTCATTTCATTGCCCAGCTAGCAATGTAAAATTCCTTGGCTGTCCTCCTGACAGTCTTTGAGATCCCGCAGTGATATCAATTCGTTGCCCACCTGGCAATATGGAATTTCTTCTCTGCCCTCCTGGCAGTTCTTGAGAACTTCAACTGATCCCATTTCACTGAGATTTCTCCCAGTTTCTGGTTCACATACCTGAACCATTTCCTCAGGTCCGTCAAGGTTTTCAGTATGCCTCAACCATCCTTTTAATAGCCTTCGTTGTCTTATGACCATCAACTCCTTGACTGGCCATTTTGCTTTTGCCTTCCTCATGGGCCATTCGTGCATCCATCTCGACCTCTTATCCTGCCACATCCACAGTTCGAGCTTCTCTATATCTTCTCTTATTTCATAGAGCTCTTTATCCATTTCTGCAAGCTTTTTTGCTTTGCTCTTCCTCCCAGCATGCCTATGGTCTTCAGTAACCATGGTGTTGTCTTTGTCTGCTTTCCTAGCAAACCTGTTGCTGTCACTCTGCACCAAGAGTGTTACCAGCTTCATCCTACAATCCTCCTGACTGTCTTCTTGATTGTCGCCTACCTGCAAACAATCATCACAGAGTCTCCAGCGCTCTGTCTTCTTTTCTCTCCTCTGTTTTCAATATACAAACAGAATCCCACTCTGATACCACTTGGTGTGTATCAAAGTGCTCGTTACCTCTTATGCCTCCCTCGTCTGAAATATACAAACAAGAATCGGGCTCTGATACCACTTGATGCACGCGCGAGCTACCTCCCCTGCTCAGCTCACCCGCTCTCAGGATCATTCACTTTTCCCCTTCTTGGATGAAACAGCTCTTTAGATTCCTGAATGGAATCCCTGTTGAAATCTGATCCATAGGTCCTTCTTACCCTGTCACGGCCTTCCGAACGACCATGAACAAATTCCCCACAGGGAATGTAATATCGGGTTTCAGGGTTTCGTGGTCCCCGACGTTGATAGTTCTTTACCTCTTGAATCCCCGATCTCATGTCCATGGGAATGTCGATATGCCGATTCCCGACGCCTCGATATCCCGATATGTGTCGGGACTTTCCTCGAGACTTTTCTCCTCCTATTCATGAGGTTAACTCCCTCGCAACTCTCTGTAGATCCGACGGCTATCGGGTCTCTGGATCAAGATCCAATGGTCCAGATCCGTTCTTCCTATGCTCTTACTCCAGAGGCTAAACTATGAGCATATTTACCCGATCCGACGGCTGACGGGTTCTTTGCTCTAGATATGACGGTGCAGATCGTTCCTTCCTCTGTGCTCCTCCTACTTCTTACTGGACGTGAAAACCAACGGTCTAGATTCTATCGGTTGATCCAATGGCCGATGCTGCTCCTCCCGAGATCTTGGCACTTTCCTTCTCTTGCTTGGAAGGATTTCCAAGTTTCCAAAGGCATCGACCTTTGTCTAATTCCTCCCTGTGAGCTCTCAACCTTTAAGCCTCGCCTGCGTTCACCACAACGTTGTTCCTCCTGAGCTTGGATAACTTTGAACTCTCCATAGAGTTCTTTGACCTCTGCATTCCTTGCAGCTATAACTCCATGTGCTGAAAGCACCACTCCTCCTGATTTTATCCTCGAATCCCCAAGGGATTCTTTGACTTCTACACCTTTGCAGAGTCTTCATGCATACCAAGTACTATATCTCATGAGATTGTCAAACACTCAAACCCCTAAGGGATTTTATCCTTCTTTCTTCTCCTGCAGATGGAGAAATATGGATGCCCTCCTGGCTATCCCTTTGATCAAGAAACCTCTTGCTGAGTCTGCAGGGTGTTCAGTAACCCTTTGAAGGTCCCTCAGCGGATTCTTCCTTCAAAATACAGAACTCAAAGAGTTCTCTTCTCTTCTCTGTGCCTCTCTGCACAATGTCTCAATGCCCTCCTGGAAGAGTGTCTAAATCCAGAACATTCAACAGTTCTATCTCCTTCTCCCTGTGCCTATGCACCTGCTCAATGCCCACCTGGCAGAGCTCTTAGAATCCTCAGTGATTCTGGTTCTTCCTTAAGAACTCATAGCAGATTTCTTTCCTCTGTGCACTCCTTGCACCTGCTCAATGCCCCTATGGCAGAGCTTTACAGAACTCCTCAGAGCTTCTGTCTGCAACTATGTCTCTCATACACAGCCTTGCCTCCAAGGTGTTCAGCAACCTTGAGGTATTCTCTGAGTTGTTGATTTCATCTTTCTGTGCCACAGCATGTCTCTGTCTGACTCCACAGAGTTCAGAAGTGCATCCTCTGTGCATGGCTCTCAGAACCCCCAGCGTTCTGTCACACCCTCCTGGTGTGAAGCCTCAAATACCTTCACCTAAAATCAAACACACTCCTTCAAATTCACAACTACAGTATACATCTACAGTATAAATAAAGAACACTCCTAGACATCCACAAAATACAGAATTCATGTAGGAAAAACTGCTTCTGATTATATTAAAAATGGCAAATGCCTGTACTTTACAAGGTGTTCTCGAGCTCTCTCTGGCTCTCATCTTACAACCACTACTCTCTATTCTCCATACTCAACTTACTCAAAATGAGATCTGAAATCTCTTTTACCTGAGGGGGCTCTTCGAGCTCTTCCCTCCAACCTACCTACCCTATTCAATTACATTGAA
>ML790516.1:1000725-1012882 GCA_009831015.1 Picea engelmannii | reverse complement strand
CACTTTCTGTTATTATACAAAATGTTAATGTATTATTTTTTAATATTTATTAAGTTTAAATACGTTTATTAATTATTAATTTATTTTGTACTTGTCGGGAATATTGCAGTTGAAGCACCACAAAGATATGTGGTATAATGGTCGAAAATTTTGCATCAAAAGGGTGGATGACACGAAGAAAACCGTAGATTTAGGGATAGTTGTAGTGTTTCAAGTCACTAATGTTTCTTATAGAAGTGACAAACATCCAAGACTAACAAAAATTAGATATTATGGATATTTGGATGATATAATCGAGTGTGACTTCAAATCCTTCAAGATAATTTTGTTTGAGGTCAAATGGTATCGTTTACAGATAAATGAATGTAATCCTGAAAGCACTATTATTCAGCATGACAATGGTTTTACCATGGTTAATACAAGGACATTTGAGCCGGGTCTAGAAAGTTATGTTCTTCCCAGCAAATGTGAGCAGATATTCTATTGTGAGGTTCCCGATAAACCAGGTTGGTCATTTGTTGTTAGATATGATCCAAGAGGAAGGCCTGTAAAGTATAATGTACAGGAAGAAGATGATATTCAAGAACTAGAAGGTGATATAGAGGAACATGAGGAGGTAGACCGTGTATCGTCAGATGACGAAGTCAAAGAAGTTGATCGACCATATGATGTAGATGATAATGTTCTCGATGATGCTATATCTGATGATGATATTATCAAAAATTATGATAGTATTGATGATGATGTTGATATGACCAATCCATTCAACGATGATTTTGAAATACCAGATCATGATACAGAATATGATGAGTAGGATGAAGAAGAAGATCAATGATATTCCTACATGTGGTGAGTGATTTGTACTATATATCTCTTTTTTTTTTCTTTCATGTTATCTTAGTGTCATTTTTAATTATAGTTGTTGAATCTATATGGATTGGGTATTGGGGAAATGACAATGTTCATGATGAAGATGATATTGACGATGTTGAGTTTGATGAAGAAGAAGATGAATGATATATAGAGGTATGTGTTTTATATGATGATGTTTATATGTTTTTATTTTGTATAATATAGTATTTTACATGTTCTTTACTATTTCAAATTGGGCATGGGGAAATTGAGAGTGATGTGAGGGGGGGGGCATAATTAGAGCTTCCACCTTCATGTGGTTTCCCCTGTTTAGTAGAGAATGAACTATAGCATAGTGGTTTCCCCTGTTTAGTAGAGAATGAATTATAACATAGTTGAAATTTGACTCATCATCGTCATCATGCATGCCATCATCATCCTACAAACCCATTGCATTGACAACATTTTTTCACTAGGGGTGTGTTGTGGTCATCCCTTGGTAGGAGGATTCAATATTTAATGTAGTCTCTGTAATAATCAGTATGTCATGAATTTTAGTAATATTTCTTATTGGGATTTTTATATTTTCTATACACACTAACTTTTCTATGTTGTTTTTAAATATATAGGCGATGCCCCCAAAATGTTGACCTCCAAAGAGTTATTTGCCAAGTACTAGCAGAAATACTACTTTACAGGGAGATGAAATTTGAGATCAGAATATTGAAGTTGTTGATCAAGTTATTAATGATGATATGGATGGATATAACATTAGTGATTCAAATCATGAAGATGAGATACATAGATTGATCCAAGACACATTTGCTCCAATGGATGAGGACAACCAGGATGATAGTCATGATGTTGATCCTCTACTCGAGAAGTCATGTCAACCTCTTTTATCTGCTACATTGTTGTTGGTGAAACTTAAGGTTTTTAATGGTTTATCAAACACATGTCTCACACAGATACTAAGGTATTTAATTTGTTAATTATTTATGCCTGCATGTTCACAAATACTTAAAAGGTTCAATTTTTTCCTATATTGCTATTGTTTTCTAATTTGTAAATTAGTATATTGGATCATGAGGCTTTATAACCCTATAGTAACAAGAGACATCAATTGATCAACTTTGACTAGATTGAAAGGTGATCTAAGTTACCTTTTCTATGTGTCAAAATTCCTCGCTTTGTTAACTAAATGCTCATTAGGAGAGAAGTCCTTGCTTAAGATAGTCATTTAGTCCTTCCCATATTATTTTCTTTCCATTTCTCCATCCCCACCATCTTGAGATATCTCATGATTACTTTATGTGCAGTGTTTTCAGGAAACAAATGTCGAAAACCACTCATATTTTCCTTAGAGACTAGCTCACAACTATCTGGAAACCCTTAGGTGCCAATGCATTTTTGGGGGTCATTAAGTGCATTGACCAACACAATTTTTGGCATGTTATTTTCATTGACCAAAATGTTTTTTAGCATGTTATCTACATTGAACGACATAGGAATAGGCGGCATAATCTGCATTGCCAACACAACTTTCTAGGTGAGTTTCTGCAAGGGCTCTCGAAACTCACTTTTTCAATTTTTAGGTTTTTGTTCCATCTTTTTAAGTGTTCTTTAGGAACTGTAGGTTTATTTTTGGATTCTTTTGTTGTGTCTTAGGTATTTTATTTAATAAATTCATAAGGATTTAGAAGAAAACCCCCTAAGGTTTCTAGTACCTTTCTTAGCCAAATTTCTTTTAGATTGTACTTTCATATTTCTGTTACAGTAGGCTTAGAATCAAAACCCTAGATTGTTCGTTATTCATTAGGAATATTTTTTTACATAGTTATTGGATGAAGAAAGAATACACCCTTGACCTCACATTTTTCCTAGAGTTAGATTCATGTGAGAAGCCATTGCCTTTATTTTTTGTTCTCTTTGACAACTATAGGTTAATTATCTTTGTTGTTTTATATTTCCATTTATTTCATAATTGAAAAGTCTCTTGTTGAAATAAATTGTTCCCTGGAACCCCTACTATTTTACTTACCAATAAAGACCTAGGATTTTCTAAATGGTTTGCTTGTCATGAGCTAAAGAGTAAAGTAGATTGTTTTTTATTTTGAAATCTAAATATTCGCAAGTACATTTCATATTTGAAGGGTAACTTAGATAAAGAAAAAATCATTTAATTTAGTACTTATCTTGGTTACTTACTTTCTCAATAGTTTAAATTTCAACTAATTGTAATTTACTTTCGTTTGCAAGAATTTTCATTTCATGTTAGTCACACCACACGTGCACACATCCAACACCTTAAATTGTATGCTTGGGTCATGCCACCAAGATAAACCTAATAATAAACCATCTAATCTAACACATACAATTCCACTTGGGCATTAAAATAATGTTGTAGTTAGGTTACGACTCTGGGGATAAGCATCCAAATAATTTCCCTTGGTCATTTCACATTGAAACATAGAGGTTGACTATTAGGGAACTTTCAAAATCCTTTCTTATGGACATGGTTCCATCCCATTTGGTAACATGCATGCTATTTTAAAGTGGATAATTCCAAGGTTGGGACCGAATGTATGATCAAGACTCATTTATCTTTCATTACTGAAGTTCCTTAGATCATTAGATTTCATATTGAATCCAATGAAACATGTAAACAATAAACCCTAATTTAATGGAGTCATCGAAAGTTTCCCCTAGTTTTAGTCGTCACCCTTCATGAGTGTTGTCACCCAACGATCATTATATCAGAAGGTTGGAGGCATGTGGGCATTGGGATCATGTGAACCATAAAACCTAATTTAGTGGAGTCATTGATTTTTTCCCAATGAATGGATGGGTTGTTGTTGACATGGAATGGGACAACACATGTACCTTCTTAATTTTCTTCCTTCACTTGATGTGGGCCTAGTCATTCCTAGCCTTGAATTGAAAGTTTCCCCTAGTCTTAGTTGTCACCCTTCATGATAGTTGTCACCCAATGATCATTATATCATAAGGTTGGAGGCATGTGGTCATTGGGATCATGAGGCTTTATAACCCTACAGTAACAAGAGACATTAATTGAACTTTGACTAGATTGAAAGGTGCATGCAATTGAAAATACTAACAACCCAAAACTAAAAGGGATCAATACACTGACTGTCAATGAGAGGTGATCTCTCTGAGGTGTGTAGGAATAGGCCTAGCACCTTCAAAATTGTCATTCTCCAAATATCTTATACAAATTTTACAAGGAAATTGTACTAGGACTAGACAAGGGCAACAATGACCTGTGAATGGGGCCAACGTTGAAATTTTTTCAAATTGTTTCTGAATGCATTGAAATTTTACATGGATATACTATTTGCATGCCTTAATGATATGGGAGGGTTTATGGACTCAAATTTGACTCACACGCCCACTTTGTTCCATCATTAATTCATCATGTAAACCATAAACCCTAATTTATTGGAGTCATCAATTTGTTCCCAGTGATCGATTTGTTTGCCACGGTGTGATATTTGGTGGAAAACAAGATTGTAGGTGATCTAAGTTGCCTTTTCTATGTGTCGAAATTCCTCTCTTTGTTAACCATATGCTCATTAGGTGATAAGTCCTTGCTTACAATAGTCATTTAGTCCTTTCCATATTCTTTTCTTTCCCTTTCTCCATCCCCACCATATTGAGATAGCTCATGAATACTTTATGTGCAGTGTTTTCAGGAAACAAATGTCGAAAACCACTCATATTTTCCTCAGAGACTAGCTCACAACTATCCAGAAACCCTTAGGTGCGATGATGCATTTTTAGGGGTCATTAAGTGCATTGACCAACACAAGTTTTGGCATGTTATTTTCATTGACCAAAACTTTTTTTGGCATGTTATCTACATTGAATGACATAGGAATAGGGGGCATAATCTACATTGCCAACACAAGTTTCTAGGTGAGTTTCTGCAAGGGCTCTTGAAACTCACTTTTTCAATTTTTAGGTTTTTGTTCCATATTTTTAAGTGTTCTTTAGGACCTATAGGTTTAATTTTGGATTCTTTTTTTTGTGGCTTAGGTATTTTCTTTAATTTCCATTTATTTCATAATTGAAAAGACTCTTGTTGAAAGAAAAGAGTTCCCTAGAACCCCTAGTATTTTACTTACCAATAAAGACCTAGGATTTTCTAAATGGTTTGCTACATGAGCCAAAGAGTAAAGTAGATTGTTTTTTATTTTGAAATCTAAATATTCACAAGTACATTTAATATTTGAAGGGTAACTTAGATAAAGAAAAAATCATTTAGAAATAAAAAAAAAAAAAAAAAAAAAAATTAAATACAAATTAAAATATATATAAATTATAAATTAGATAAATTATATAAATTAAAATACATAATTTATAACTTATATATATTGTATAATATATAAATTATATTATATATAAAAAACAAAAAAAAAACAACAACAACAACAACATAAAAAAAAAATCGCATGACTACACCACTACACTATATTTGCGTTCATATTTTGGAGCTCATGCGAATAGTTGAATGCATGCATAGTGGAGAGGAGAGGTATTCGTGTTGCACACACACAAAGTGGAGAGGAGAGGAGCACAGGAGAAGGAGGGAGAGGAGGGCACACACAGCACTAGAGGAGGGAACACACAACACCAGAGGAGAATGAGGGAGAGGAGGGAACACGCAGCACCAGAGGAGAAGGAGGGAGAGGAGGGCACATGCAGCATGACACATGCACCACCAGAGGAGGGAACACACAACACCAGAGGAGGGCACCAGAGGATCACTAGAGAAGGGCACATAGTTTTCACAATCATCCAAGCATGAAGGAGAACCTTTGCATCGTCCACGAGCACCAATGATCGCAAGGGGAAAAGGAGACATCAACATGTCTGGCCAGGTGATTTTGTTGAGCATTGATTCAGTAGCTAAGGTTGAATTTTCGATTTCATCTTGCCTTTCTAAGGAAATTCCATACCTCACCCTCCTTTCCTTGGCTTCTTAGCTAGCTAACCTCCCCTCTAAATTCTTATCTATACTACAGAACCTAAAACCCTTATCCGCATCTCTAAACACCTAAAACTAGCCCTAGAACTTAACTTCATATCTCGACCTATGGTATAATACCCCTGTGTTAAGCCTTAGAACCTAGAATTTTAGTCCTACTTCCCTCCTACCACCTCAGCTCCTCAACGCTAGACTCTAGCCCTATTCTAGACTTCCCTAAGCCTAAGCCTATCCCTCAGCCCTTTAGGACAGTCCCCATTCCCCCTAACCTGAGCCTTGTCCCTGCCTCAGATCTACTCTAAAATCCTTGCTTAACCCTTAGTAACTACCCTAGGCATCTACCCTACCATTTCCTACCTAAGAATTGACTCCCTACCAATCCTACCCCTCATAATTACCTACAAGAAACATACCTAGCTAACTGATATAACCCCTTAGACAGACCTTAAAATACCCTGTGTTGGCATAGAATTTATCTCAACATACTTTGGGAAGACCCCCCTAAATTCTTGAAACCATATCTCCTCAACGCAACACCTTAAAGCATACTACCTAGTATCCTAAAAGGCACCTCAACATATCTAATTGTAGTCACTGTGGCATTATTCTTAAACAAACTTGTACTAAAACACAAATTCAAAAATGATAGGTAGGGAATGATATCATTGTTTCAGATTTAGAAGATCATGAAGACAACCCTCCACTTGGCAATTTGATGTACTGTATGTGGTAGAAACATCATTTTTATGCTTTGTTGATGCATAGAATTTAAATTAAATCAGAACTAGAACTAATATGCTTGCATGTGATTCATACTTTAACATATGTAAATTCATTGGACTAACAATCATTGATTCAAAGCCATAAATTCTTTGAATTAAATGAATATATAATGTTTCTTAGTAAGGTTGGTATCAATATGTTTCCTGACATACAATCTTGACATGTTTTTCATTTGATTAGTTGGCATTACAATTTCTTGAACCTATATCACTAGTGAGGAATCATTTGATGAATAAGCTTGCGTTGACTGGTTGATGAAGTGATATGTGATTGAGTTACTTCACAATTACCATTTTGATCATATCAAAAGGGAATCACTTAAAGTGCATGAACTATTATTGGATATTGATCACAACCACTCAGGATAGATTGATCTCTTGAGCATTTTATGCATTACACATTTAAGAGAATATCTTGTTCCCATTTGCCTTTCACCCAACTTGTCACTAAACCACATATTGAAAACCTTTTTGATGAGTTTACATGAAAGAGTCACCATTTGACTGAAGCATCGTTTGGTTATCTAAATATTTAGATAGACCTCAGGATATCCTATCCTGAGGTCAATCTTATCAGGATTGTGACATTTTCTAGACTCCATAGACCCTTCCTAAGGCACTAATTTTCTACTGGTATTTACTTGCATTTGTCATATCTGACCCATAAGCTAACTGTTTGATTGTCTACGGGACATTGTGTGAATAACTCTTTCTGCCTTACCTCTGGGAAATATACATCATAGATCATTTACATCTAACGCATTGATCAACACTATGAACGATCAAAGTGGTAGGGAATCCTCCCTTGGCCTTGAGCACAAACTCACTTGACCTAAATAGAGAGAACCTGACCCATAGTGACACCAATTTACAAATCTTCTCTTTAGGACTGATATAAAACACTTCAAAAAACTACTAACATAGTCCTATATTCGACACCTTATCATTGCACATTTGGAAATTAAATTGTGATCACATGGTTGGCATCTATTTTTGATTGGTTATGACAAATTGACCTTTCATCATTCCACATTTGATTTTGGGAATAACATAACACCACAAGATCAAATTCTTGGAAAGAGTTGTAGTGTTGTGATTTCTATGTTGTTACATATTGGGCATGATATTTTGATCTCTTTGATACACTGACAATGTCAAAACACAAAACTACACCTCTTTCCAAAATATTGATGTTATGATGTTATGTTGTTTCCAAAATCAAATATGGAGTAATGAAATATCAAAATATAGGACTGAGTTAATCAATTTTCTGAAGTATATAATGAAAATATCAGTCCCAAATTCTAATCCTAAATTAATTGTTTATGATGAGGAGTGGATGAACTAAGTCTAGAGGTAGTCCTACACTAGTTTAAGGGATAGTTAGGCCAAATATATGATGACAAGGGGCTGCTACACTAATGTTGGGAAAGTCAAAGTATGGTAGGTCGTGAGGTCTTGGAGCATGCCTAAAGGGTGGCCTAAGGGTCAACGTTTGGTAGTATAGTAGCTAAGGTTTAGGGGGATTCTCTTTAGGGTAGATTAGATATGTAATAGGGATAGTTTAATTATGTTCTAAACAGTCTCAAAAGAGCAGTCCGAGAGGTGTTAGAGTGGTAGGATAGGGGGATAGAAGTGTTAGCGTTGGATAGGAGAACTTGATTATGACCAAGCATCACTAAATTCCTTCTTTTCTTCTTATTGGACATGATTCATCAACTAAATTTTCTATTCATTAAATGATGTGACAACAACTATCTATTCTCCTTTATGTTGCAATCTAGTATTGGGAAACCATGAAGAGACAAATGAGTTGAAGAAACCCCCCTTAATAGGAATGAGTGTATGACTTTTCCAAAATACCAAAGATGAATGTCCACAAATCATACGAAGACCAAATTACAAAGTTCATCTCCCAAACCCTAAAGGAAACACAAGGATAAACCCTAGCCCTCCCTAGTGCGCACTTCTTTTATCCTACTAGCAAACCCTAGGTCAAACCCTATAAGGCCTTCTCCTAAGATCTGTGCACTACTCTCTCTTTTGTGCACTTCTTCTATTACCTAGCCATGGTATAGAGAAGAGGCACAAGTGTACCATGTGCTAGAGTGAGCCTTAGGCTCCTCTTTATATATTGATCAACAGGTTCCCTTTTGAGCCTACATTAAAATATAACTTAATTTTTCCTAGGGAAGACCTATAAAATTATATTAGTTATTTAAGACATATTTTATTATTTATACATATCTAGAAGACTCTAAATAGAAGGGGGTGGGAAGATAACTTTATAATATCATCTTATCACTAGGTATTTTCAAGAAACAAAACATCTGAAGCTCCAAAATACAATTGAAAGGTTCTTCATATGCTACAACTGATCTCAGAGCAATTGGAAACTACAAGTCATCTGATCATCAGAATACAACTGAAGGTTCTTCACATGATACAACCGAGACTTGAGTATTTAGAAACTACAAGTCATTTGATCCTCAGAAGGAAACTGAAGAGTTCTTCACATACAACTATCCCTTAATAATTTCTCCACCAAACTTGTAGCATACTTGGTTTGTGACACAACACACAACCATTGGTTTGTCAAAACTCTATACCTACACAATAATGAAGGAGTCCTAAACCAGTCTTGTCAAAAGTTGAACAAAAATCAGATTTTACCTTCTGAATTGTGTTGACCTTACTACCTATGATGATTATGTCATCCACATAAACAAATACAACCACCAAATCATCATTGTCTTTCTAACATAAAGACTGAATTAGAAGGGCTTCTTTTGACTCCAAATCTTGAGCCTATTTCAAGCATTTCAAACTTATATCATCTTACACACGACACACTCCATACCTTCTACTTAAAACCCCTAGGGATGATACATAAGGAAGTAAAAGAAAAAAAAACTTACTATAAGTAAGTATTTAAGTCTAAATGGGATTTAGAGAGGGGAAGAGTTCAAATTTAAAAAGAAAAATCACAAGCACATAAAGTTGGGAGAAGAGGGAAAAGAGGAAGTGAAATCCAAGGGAAGGATGTAATAAAGGTAAATGTTTGAGAGGGGAATTTAGAGGGAAAACAATAATCAAGTAAAGGTATGCTTGACATATTGAATAATAGTGACACACAGACATAAACCTTGATATCCATATATAGCCATATATATACCTCGGGATATTCTATCTTGAGGACATATCATTCAAATTTATGAGTACATTTGACTCCATAGCCCTTACCGTTAAGCCCTAATATTGGTTCATTACCCCTTAATTGGAGAATATTACATTAGTAATGTTATTTTATTTATGTCGGCTTTATTCCATTAGTTGTAATTATACCTCCTAGTCTCCTATATATACCAAGGAGACATTTTCATTTGGAATCATCTTGTACTTGAACATTTATGTGGGGTAAAAGGAGGATTCCCCCTCGAAGAGGCTTATTATCTAAAACTATCCTTTTTTAAAGGTGTTGAGCACTTATTCTAAGGTTTTTCTATGCTATATTGATATTTGGTTCTTAACATATGGTATCAAAGCTCAAGATCTTGGGGTTTCACTGCTACATCTGAGACACCTTGGAATTTTTTATATAACGTTTTTTCTACAACGTTTCAAAAGAAACGGCTTTGATTATATTTAGTAGATGGATCAAGGTACGTTGGGTTAAAATTTCAGCTCTTGAGGCCTTATACTTTCTGAGATACATCATGTGCAAGATAGGGTTCTGGAATCATCTTGAATTGAGTCATTGCGGAAGTTTCGCTATAAAAAAAATTATGTAACGTTTCAGACCCTGAACTCTAGGGGATATTCATAGAAATTAGTAAGGTATTTGTGGTAAAACGTTCAGATTCTGGGCATATTACATTTGTATATACACCCTGTGGAAGATAGGGTATATGACTAGTCCTATTGACTAGTCTCAAGAAGGTGTTCCAGGTAAAAAAATCATAACTTCTTCCTAGAGTATCCAAATTGAGTGAGACTATTTTCATTGGATAGTCTATAGTCTGTTGTATTTATGGTACAAGTTTCGGAATTTTATATCAATTATTTTGTGCGGGGCACGCTATAAAAGTTAGATCTCGTGGAAAGGCCAAAAATCAGCAAGTTGTGGGGAAGTTACCGTAAATTCCACTTTGCACATCCAATTTTGATATGACCTATGGAATTGCAGAGAATAAATATCAGATAACTACATAAAAGAAAGTTTCATACCTAGAAGGGCCGAAACTTGGGATATACAACAGAAGAAATATTGTCTAGCAGAACCACCCCAAAATCAAGGTTCAAAAGTGATACTTGGCCAACATGGCACCCAAAAAGGGAAATTCTACACCAAATAAGCCTCCAGACAATCCTACTTGGACTCTTGATGAAGGTTAAGAAATGCGTAGGGACATAAATGATTTACAAAATAAGATAGTAACAAAATATGAACTACAAGAGATGGAAGCTAATATGGAGGCAATAAATACTAAGATGGATGGTTTAAAAGAGGAGATCATGGAAGTATTGAAAAATTTTGTAACAGAGAAGACACCCAAAAGTGAAAATGCATCCCATGAAATTCATGATGAGGACACAAGGAAGGTGAATCAAGAATGGAGAAACTCCAACTTTGGGTTGAAGACCAACCACGTTCCTAAGATCGATATGAGGAAGTTTGATGGAAAGGACCCAATCACATGGATACTTCAGATGGNNNAATTATTTGATCTACATAATGTGCCACATACACAAAAGGTATGAATTGCTTCTTTATATTTAGAACCCAATCAATTTGTATGGCATCAATGGCTTTGTTCTCACAAATCAATCGTCACTTGGAAAATTTTCATGAAAGAAATGATAGCACACTATGAGGATACAAGGAGCAATACCTTCTTTAGCCAATTGATAAATCTCAAGCAAAAGGGTTCAGTTACCGAGCACATTGAGAACTTCCAAAGATTGAATATAACGGTGACAAATATTCTAGAAGAGCACTTGATTGATGTATTCATAGGAACTTTAAAGGATAACATTCAACATGAGGTTCACCTTTGGGAACGCAAATCATTGGAGAGTGCATTTAAGCTGGCAAGAAATGTTGAAAGTAAAAATATGGCTATGGCTACTAGAAGGACCAATCCTAACATATATAGAGAGAAAAATGCTCCTTCTTCTAAAACACCTCAACCTACAAGGTTGACACCTCAACAATTGGATGAAAGAAAAGAAAAAGATTTATTCTTTAATTGTGACAACAAGTACAGTAAGGGACATAAGTGCGGTGAGAAAAAATTATTCTACATAGATTTTGAAGAGGAAGAAGAGAAAGAACAAGAACCATCTCAAGATGAAAACGTAGAAGCAATTTTGTCTGAAGAGTTGGCTCCCACGATATCGTGTAATGCATTGGCTGGAATTAGCACTCCTCAAACCCTCAAGATCAAAGGATACATCAAAAAGAAAAAGGTAATAGTCCTAATTGATTCTGGCAGTACTCATAATTTCATTCACT
>ML790516.1:936436-975109 GCA_009831015.1 Picea engelmannii | reverse complement strand
ATCATAAATCATACCGTTACCCATCAAACAAACTTGGGTCCATTACCCAAACCTGGGGTCTCCAACTTCTCATGGCCATAACTCTCTAACCATGAGGAATTATGTGACGTTCCACATACCACTGGAAATGGAATGACAAGAAATATCCATCTAGGATATTTTCCCTGACAAATTCACTTTTCTTCATCTCATTATTCCACAATTAAGCATGGGTTCTCTTACTCCACAAAGCATCTTCCCGTGAGGGATTTCACCATAAGGGGACTACTTTGGAGTTCATCCATATTTACTTCTTATCAACCATGACAAAACAATAATGAGTCATATTTACATCAAACACTATTGGGTAAATTACCCAAACCTTTGTGATACGGGTCTTTCTTCAAGGGTTGACATCAATGACAACCAACCTTAATCAACAACAAGAGTGTCAAAGCTTTATCCTTCCAAACCAATACTAGGAGGGGAGAAAGCAGCGAGAAAACTCCAAAAAAATAAATTTTTGGAAACTCCAACAGATGGTATAACAGGAGAATAAGAAGTAGATACTGGAGTTCCTAAAGAAGGATTATGAAAATTACTAGAAATACTTGGTATAGTAGCTAAAGTACCTTCTTGGCGGGTCTTTGTCTTTCTAATAATTTTCTCTAGGTCAGCTTCAGGTATTTCTAGAGGCAGTTGTAGAGTAGACCTCGTGTGTCTGCCTTTCGGAGCTACAACTAAAACAATGAAGTGGAAACAATGGAGCCACCATAGTGGAGTCCCTAGGTGAAAGATGCAATATTCATTAGTTCTAATGTCTGATGCACCTTCATAATCAAAATCTCTTTGTCGCTCTATCCCAGAGAAAAGTCTTCAATTTATTCCCCGGTAACGGCACCAAAAATGTTAGCACCAGAATTCACCTTCAGATTGCGTTGAAGGTAAGCCCAGTAACCATCAAATTATATGTCACAATGAATAATTTTAAAGAGGTCAAATGGGCGCAGACTCCAAACAATATCGTTTTAACTCAGAAAACTGGACCAGCATGCACAAGCAGGTGAGGTCTTGATCAAATTTAGTCAGTAAGTTGTAGTAAGGGTGAGTAGGAGGAAGAACAAGTGAGGAGGATACAGAGGTCTGTTATGGACATTAGGTCTTCCAGCAGCTTAAGGAGGAAAAACTTCAAACAAAAGATCCTCTTGGATTCAAAGCTTCAGAAAACTGAAGATCGTTATAATAGGACTGAAATCAAACATACATCCCAATTCAGTTAAAACAATCCATGTGAATCCTTCAATCATGGACTATTGGCCCTTGACTAATTTTTGAAGTTACTTGGTCATATTTGACCATTTTTGGGACTTCAACAGCCTGTTGAAGATGGAGCACTAGACGAAGCAGAGATCAAGGGATCTCGGCCCACTTTTGAGCCCCTTTTTTGGGTTTTGGGAATATATAATGAGAAAGGGATCTAGGCCCGTGGGTTTACCCGCATTTAGGCCCACTTTTGTAATGTATAAATAACCATCTAGGCATCTAGTGGAGAGGGGGGAGGGAAGGATTTTATGGTATCTATGTGGTATAGGCTAAGTTCCAAGAAGGGATCTGTGTGATTGAGAGCTTTGTGCATTCTTTATAGACTTGCAAAGCTTAGTGCAAGTCCCTGTGTGAAGATATAGAAGTCTTTGTACTAAAAGGAAAGGAAGAAGGATCTAGTGGGCTGCGCAGATATTCTATCCTGTGCGAATTAAGGGTTTCTATGGCTTTGTGCGTGTAACCAATTGGACAATGATAATAAAGAAGAAGAGTTGGTGGATGTATCCCCAAGGTGGGGTTGAACCACGTAAATCTATGTGTTATGCTTTGTGCCCTGACTTGTTGTGTTTATCTCTACTTTTGCTAAGTGATTAGATATATTTAGATGAATATATTTATGCTTTGTGCTTATTAGATGTGTATGAATAGTAGATATGATATGTATGAATATTCTTAGTGCTGATCTACTGGATCTAATCTAATTTACTGTTGCTAAGTACTAAGATACCTTAGATATAAGTGGATGTTGCGATGCTCTATTCTATCTGTGAAGTATAATAAGGATTGACTATTGGTGAATGATCGATGTTAAGTGCTCTATAAGTGATATAATCATAGATCTATGTCCCAGCTAAGTTTCCAGACACCTGAGTCTTGCAACCACCCCTACCTCTACCTCGGGTGAGACTTCATCTGCTTCACAGGTGTTGTCGAAAGGGCCGGTAGTTAGGGATTTGTTGGTGCGCTCTTGTAGAGTTGAACCCTGGGTCTACCCCTGTGCCAACATGGAAACTTTAGTATTAGAGGAAAATATTATGAAAAGGAGGCTGACTTTCATTAAACAAGAAGTCTCAAATCAAAATACATAACCAGAGAACCAGAGCTTCATCAAAAATTTACAATGCGGGAGCCTTGCTTAACCATCGACCATAACAAAATATCAAAACAAGTTATTTATGCTCAGGAGTGACTACCACCACCAGAGGATCGATCGAGCCAATGCTTTCAATTCTGTACATCTACATGTTCTCTGGCAGACTGTTCATGCAGTCTCCTGTCAGACATGAGCTCTGTCAGACACAACGTGCTTTCAATAGGGACCTGACTTGCTGGTAGTCCTGTCTCCTTAACCATAACTTATAAACCTTCCATTTGTGGGGGAGACGATGTTTCAACCACCTCCCCCGCTTCCATTAACTATCTTCATCGAGATTAGGATGAACATAAGTCAACTCTGTGCTTGGAAAATGTGACGGTTGCACTCTGCTCCTTTTCCACATGGATCTTTGTTAGATGCTTTCCTGGAAAGCCGACAGGTGAACGTGAATGCTAATGGTGGAGATATGGCGAGGTGATTGGCATGAACCGGCATGGATCAATGAAGGAGTGATATCCAAGTGGACGATGTGGATGGTGGAATGATGACTGGGAATGTGCAGGTGTCGACCTATGGGAGTTGAGGTGTAAAGGAGCGAGGGGGATGCGAAATAAGGAGAAGACGTGGAGGCAGAGGGATGTGAGTGGTCAAGGGGGACACGACAGCATGATAGAGGTGACATGGAGGGGAAGTGGAAGAAACATATCAGGAGGCGAGAGGGGAGATGTGACAGCAGGAAGGGGATAGACGCGTGAGTGATGTGAGTGGAGGACATGTGGCAGTTGGAGCGATAGCGGTAATGGGAGGTAGTAAGGAGGTTATCTTGGAGGGGGGGGTAGGTGGTAATTTGTAAATCATATGGGGGGGGTTTGATTTTCTGAGAGGGCGACATGTAGTGGGGGGCCCGCACCTACAAAACCACCAACTCGGACCCCCCCCCCCCATTAAAGGCAGAAGGTTGGGGGGGTCCTATATGAAATAAGGACCGCAGATCTGAGAACACAGATCTCAACCACTGAGATCTATGTGCTCCATATTCATAACCCACCAAGTGACAAAAAACTAGGATAAAAGGTAAAAGTGGGTCGTAGAGACCACCCCCTTTTGCATTTCTTCACCAAGGGGTTATTCTGTAAGGAAAAACACCCCTTTATAAACATATGTGCTAACACTTAGGGTGTCCTATTTCTCCCACAAATTATTATTTATGTAGTAAAACTAACCTATAGCCATTAGGGTTTCTTTAAACTGTAACCCTAACCATTAATTTCTCACAAACTAACCCTAGATTAACCCTTTAACTTTGCTAGTTTAACCTACTAACCTAGGTGCATCTATTAGGATACCTCCTAGAAATTTTTTATGGTCATATTTGTTGTTGTACTTCATTGAATGATACATCCATAAGGCTGATATACTTCTGCATAAATTTACTTTTATGACAACCATCTTTATTCAGTCTTGAAGTGTTATTTTCGGTCCAGATTGGTTACTAGTTTTATTGCTGACATTGCTAACTAATATAGACCTTTTACTTGTTGATTTGGCCGTAATCTATTTCTTATTTACTAACTTGTAATATTATATATTTTAGGGACAAAAAGCTTAACTTTCTGATCCATTACTATACTTGGTTGTAAAAGTGTCTTTTCTTGTGTCTCAGGCAGGTTCAGGTGCACCGAAAACTATCTCTTTACTCGATATCCATTTATATCTCTTTACTTACCATTTTCAACCAATATATTATTCTATCACTTGACCTTCTGGGGGACTGATCCTTACACCTCCCTTAATCTTTCTCTTTCCCCATAGGTTCTATGGTATCACCTCCCAGGAGTGACCTTAGTCACCCCCCAAGTGCGGGACCTCCATCGAGGTGACATTGGGTGTAGTGTCCCATAGTTGTAGTACATGACTTTGTGGTTGGGTCAGGCTTTACCCAACCTACAACTTGTGCTATAACATTTTGGCACCATTTTTTAGGAGGATTTTTAATCCTCTTTGTTCCCTAAATGACACTTTTTTCCAGTTTCTTTCCCAAATCCTTCACCCTGATCTTTCTTGGCAACTCCACTCCAAGAACCTATGCATTTCCTTTGACAAAAATTCTTCAAAGTTTGTCTAGCGACTCCAACTTTATTGAACCCACCTTTCCATTACGTACCTTTACCCTGCTTCCCCTTTTCATCCTTTGATAGGCCTTTCTCTCCCCTGGAGACTCCTTTTAGATGTTCTTCTAGCCGATGGGACTATGGCACCTTGGAATCAACCAAAACCTCTTCATTTCTAATGGAAGGAAATTTTGTAGATGGAAAGGGAAGGAGTTGCTAATAAATCCGTTGAAGAGATGATGAACCAAGTAAAAGAGTTATTGAATTAATATGAAGAAGACCAATCCCTCATAGATGAAGAGGTTCTTGAAGAACATGCTTATGCAGAAATATTCCAAGAAGATCCTGATGAAGCTTATCATGTTGAAGATTTTGAAGAGAACACTATGAGTTATGAACCTTTCAAGATCTTGATGATAGCCTGTTCCATGATCCTGGAAGTGAAGGAGTACTAGAAGAGCCCTTAGATACAGATGGTCAACATATTGACACTTGCATATAGATTGGAAAATGTGGATGGGACATGCCTCTTTTCACCTTTGACAGAGACCCCAGCTACGATGTTGAGGGTATCCCTCAAACAGAGTATTGGTCTCCATGCATATATGACTCGGATTTTTGGGATGGTGATGGTGGTACAATCATAGATTTGTTCGATCCATTTGAGGATGACTTGTCACAATATCTTCAAGGTGATTTCCATTCATCCCTTTGTTGATGTTTGGAAAACATCGGGAAGACATTCTCTTAGAAAAATAATTAATAATATAATTATTGATTATTAAATGTCATATATAATAAGTAAATGACAATAATAAATAGTTATTGATTATTCAAGGGACGCATACTTTCATGGATGGTCACCATATGTTCCCTATATATGGAACACTCATCATTGTAATAATACATCGATCATATCTCATATGAAGAAAAACCAACATGGTATCAGAGCAGGACTGGGCTGATTCCTATACAGGAGGGCCCAGGTAAAAGAAAAACCAACACTTCCATCATAAATTATGACATGGAGCTTTGAATTTGATATTGCAAGTTTCCGTGATAAGGTTTGAAAAATAATCTCCAGATAACAGTCTTCCATTATTGATATTGCAAGTTTCCATGTGGGAAGATGATAAGGTTTGAAATATATATCAAACCCATGTGCTTCCAGTTCTTCTTAGCTGTAGCAAGTTGTTTGAAATCGATGGCATCGCCCAATGGAGTATGCGTTCACGTAGACGATAATAAGACATCTCGTTTATTTAAAGATTACTATTGCTATCAATCGAAAAGCGTATCATATGAAGCCAAACATATCAGATTCTTTTGTGAGGACTTCAATTTCGGGACCATTGGCATTCCGTTTATTTTTTCATCATGCAATAGTTTTCCAATTGATGGTTTTACATAATAACATTGGTTTTTACATAATAACATATGTATTAGACATTGGTTTCATAAGGAAACCTTTATATGTCAAATAAGGTCCAATACATTGGTTTCACAAGGAAACCTCGATATGTATTTTGAGACATTTAGTCCATGAGGGAACCTTGATATGTATTAGACATTGGTTTCATAAGGAAACCTTTATATGTCAAATAAGGTCCAAGATGGAATTCCCTTTCAGGGGGAGACAATTGATCCAATTGATCCCATTGATCCTATATCTCTAGTTAATGTTTCCAGAGATATTGTAGTAGGTCGAAAGATACTTGCATGGGCTCGTCAGACTCTGCAGTAGGCAGAAGTACATGCAACTCCTCATGGTACCTTCTGAGAGAGAAAGAGACCTCATAGATATTCGTGCTATGCTGCAACTATGAGCCACATCATTGAGTCTAAGCCTTCTTATTATGAGGAGGCATATAGTCAGCCAGTATGGAGAGATGCCATGATGGAGGAGTATCAATCCATCATGAAGAATGATGTGTCAGATATTGTTCCGAGACCCGAGGGGAAGTTTGTAGTGACTTCCAAATGGATATACAAGATCAAGGATATAGTTGACAGGAGCATCGAGAGGCACAAAATGAGATTTTTTGCTATAGGATTCTCTTAGGTGGATGGAATATATTTTGAGGAGACATTTTCTATTGTTTCTCGATAAACTTCTATTTGGATGATTATTTTCCCTGCAACATCCATCGGTTGGAGAGTACATCAAATGGATGTAAAGACAACCTTTCTCAATGAAAAGATTGAGGAATAAGTATACATCGAGGAACCATATGGTTTTGCGATACATGAGACAGAGTCTCATGTGTTCAGGTTAAAGAAGGCATTGTATGGACTCAAGCAAACACCTTGATCTTGGTATGCGACGATTGATGCACACTTGATGATTTTTGGGCTTCAACAAAAGTGTTATCGATCCCATCATGTACTACAATATTTGTAATGGTGAGTCCCTGATTTTTGTCCTCTACATTGATGATTTATTTCTCACTGATACAAAGAGCCTTACTGTTGAATGCAAGTATGTGTTGGACTCTAAGTTTGAGATGAAGGACCTTGGTATGATGCACTACTTCTTGGGACTAGATATGTGGAAGAGAAATGATGAGATCTTCCTGAGTCATGGGAAGTACATAGTTGAGATATTGAAAAAGTTTGGGATGTTGAACTTGAAGCCCATGGCTACACCGATGGTGATGAATCCGAAGAAACTAATTTTGTCCTCTTCCGATTCCGACAAAATTGATATGACCTTGTACAAACGACTGATTGGATCATTGATGTATCTAATTAACACCAAAACAGATATTTTCTATGCAGTGAGTGCACTTAGCCATTTTATGAGTCAGTCGAGATAGACACACTGGATTGTTGAAGCATGTGTTGTGATACCTGCGAGGCACAGTTGGACATGGTATAAGATATACTTCCAGTATTGATATGATATGGCAAGAATATATTGACTCTGATTGGGCAGGGAGCATAGTGGATAGAAAGAGAACCTTCGGGTGTTGCTTCACTTTGGGATCTTCCATGGTTTCTTGGTGTAGCAGGAAACAAAGTTCTATGTCTTTGAGCACAACAAAATAAGAGTACATTGCATTAAGTATTTTAGTCCCTGAAGAAGTGTGGTTTCGCAAGATCCTTGCATATTTATCCAAACATGTATTGGATTTCACCATTAGTCGTTATGGTAACCAAAGTTGTGTGAAGATCTCAGATAATCCAGTGTTTCATGACAAATCAAACCACATTGAGATCAAGTACCATTACATCCGAGACATGGTGTAGAGGAAGGAAGTAATAGTGTTGTACCTTCCTATAGATGAGCAGGTTTATGATATTCTTACCAAAACAGGACGAAGTTCAAGTACTTCCATGACATACCTGGCATGGTAGATAATGCCTCCCTTGTTGAGAAGGAGTGTTGATGTTCGCAGCTTCATGAGACATTCTCCAGATCATACTCCTCTATGACTGAGTTGAGTTGATCTGTGATAACACTTATCCGAGAAGGGATAAGCGAGTTTGCGCTTATAGCCCAACGTCCCATGTGGAGAGAACATGAGGACATGTCAAGGGAGTTGATCCTTGACATCACACACTATGGGAGTTGACCCTAGTGTTTCTAGAGGGTTTAGCCTCTAGAATTCCACATGGGAGTGCCATGTGTGACAAACTTTCTCCAGATCATATTACTCTATAATTGAGTTGAGTTGATCTCTGAGGACACTTATTCGAGAAGGGATAAGTGTGATACTTATTCGAGAAGGGAAAAGTGTGTTTTCTCTTCTATCCCAAATTCCCATGTGGAGAGAACATGAGGACATGTCAAGGGATTTCAGCCTTGATATCACACACTATGGGAGTTGACCCTAGTGTTTCTAGAGGGTGTAGCCTCTAGAAGTCCACATGGGAGTGCCATCTATGACAAAATTTCTCCAGATCATACTCCTCTATGATTGAGTTGAGTTGATATGCGAGGACAATTATTTGAGAATGGATAAGTGGGACACTTATTCGAGAATGGATAAGTGCATTTGGGTGTATAGCCTAATGTCCCATGTGGAGAGAACATGAGGACATGTCGAGGGAGTTTACCCTTGACGTCACACACTATGGGGAGTTGACCCTAAGTGTTCCTAGAGGGAGTAGCCTCTAGAAGTCCGCTTGGGAGTTCCATGTTTGACCAACCTTTTGATACAATGGTGGTTATGTACCATTGGCGGGGACTGTGTTTCTCTAGATAGTAGTTGTGTACTACTATGGAAAGATACCTCCCTATCTAAGAGGGAGTATTGATGTTTTAACATCGGACGAACCTTCTCCTAGATTGGGATGTAGACCAAGGGAGATAGGATACATTTATCATAAAGGTGCACTTGTGGTAAGTGGGCCTAGACGTAGTCCTTCCTTGATCATGACAAGGAATAATATGGACTCGAGGTGCTTGAAGTGCTTTCCACATGTCAGCTAGCATCAGACCAACATTCACTCACAGGTGTGTACTTGAGGTCAAAGATCCTAGTGTGGTATTTTTCCTAGTAATGGTGATTTGACAAGGAATAATAAATACTCAAGACTTTATATGTTATTACATGCGGACTCAAAGTGAGCCTAATATTAGAGAGAGTTAATTGGCTCAGAGGGAGATCCACAAAAGGAGTTTATCCTTGGTTAAGGTGGGAGAGAGATGTCTCCCAAGACTGACAAACAAGTGTCATGAGTCTAGGGTGAATTTTGTATACTTCAAAGACAATATTGGCATGTTGTAGAATGTCTCCCTCATTGAGAGGGAGTGTTAATGTTTGGACAACATAGGGAAGACATTCTCTTATAATAATAATTAATAATATAATTATTGATTATTAAATATCATATATAATAAGTAAATGATAATAATAAATATTTATTGATTATTCAAGGGACGCATCCTTTCATGGATGGTCACCATATGTTCCCTATATATGGAACACTCGTCATTTTGATAACACATCGATCATATCTCATATGAAGAAAAACCAACACCCTCGGGATTTTTGATGCATATCCTTTTGAGGATGCATATTTGTTCTATGAGGATGCTCAACCATCTTCACCCTTGATTTTGGATGAATACCAAGACATAGACATCCAGGGGAAATCAAAGGTTCACTCTATGAAGTGGAAGTTTTTTCATCTTGGATATTCTCATGAGGATTCACAAACGAAGAGGCAACAATTTTCTTCTTCTAGACTTGAACCCATCCCATACCTCATTTCTTCCCATTGGGTGAAGCATAGGGTCTTCTTGAGTTATCTCATATCCTCTCAGTCTTTAGGAAGTAGTGATTGTGTTGATGAGGATGAAGATGAGCCATCATCTACATATTCCATTCCACTCTAGATATGGATAGATCAGGCTTGTGGTTGTGCTTGCAGGAAGGTGTTCTAGTATGATCGACATTGTGGTTTCTCTTTTCAGCAGAATTTCCTCCCTCCCACCCATCTCCATGAGTTTTATTTCATGATTGATTATAATTTTATTTATTCTCATGATTAATTTGTGTTGGACTTATCATTGTTGTTTCACATGATTAAGAACAGGGGAAATTTTTTTCGTATGTTGTTCAGGTGGTTGCACTGGTTGTACAATTTCACCTGATACCTTTGGGACTTGATCTTCAGGGTTCTAGGACCCCAGGTTAGTAGCTAAGTCATCTTTCCTTCTTCCATATTGAATTGTTTTTGCTCATATTATTTTATTTTCATTGAATTTCCATTTTTCTCTACTTGCATTATTGATTTCATCATCATATATGTATATTTAGTTGGAATTTTTTTCAAAATTTTCACTTTCTATCTTAGTTGGTTTTGATTATGACCATATGAGAACAATGATGAGTAGGCCATCCTACACTTGAAATTTTGATCTTTCCTTGCAGACACAGATATACCAGGAGATGTTGTCGTTCTCATGCACTCTACGTCGAGCACATGTCCCCAAGTAGGAGCCATATGTTATCCCCATTTTGTATATAACTAAGGAGATTATGTCTCGAGGCCCTCAAGTTGTAGATATGGAGTGTTGAGATACCACATGACCAACAATATCCTTTTTCACATCTAGAGACCCACATCGCCACCACAATGACCCAACACTTTACCATCATCCACACTAGCTTGCCACCACAGGTCACTTGGATCTTGCTCCATGTGGTACAAGTCAGGTATGATGGTGGGTATCATTTTAATATTTGAGGCATTCATGCTTTTGTATCAGAGGTTATTTTTTGTTACGAGACATTTTCTTTGGAAACTATGCCTTTTAACTTATTTAAATGTTGGTGGTTGGCTTGGGGCACTCAAGTAGATGGTCACCCTTTAGATGGGGTGTTTCCAGTAGCTTCCTTTGATGATTCATCGTGCCACTCCCGACCATACTTACCACTCTCCATCACTATTTCCCCTCATGAGATCTTCTCTTTGGATTTTGGGGTAGATTGAACCTATAAGGGACCATTCCTCATTTAATGGGAAGAAGGGGTTGAAGGCCCAGAGGGGAGTTAGATGGAAAAAGATAAAATCCTGATGAAATAACCTTCTATATGTTTTTCCTAGGGGATCCCAAGAAAGAAATGAAAATCTTCTCGGCAAGAAAATAAGGACCCCATGAAAATAATAAATAAATATTCTTAAAGGATTAGTTGACGATAGGGGGTCTCATCATGAGCCATCCTATCACGTCCATGGGTATATAATGGTATGACATTACCATTTTTGGCCATAACACTAGGTTTATGAATCTCAGTTGCATGGCTGAGGGAAAGTGGGTCTCATCATGAGCCAACCTTCTCATCTTCGTGAAAGTACTTGTGGGTGAAACTTTCATTACCTGGTCACCAAGCCACGGAATTGGCCTCCAACTCACCCTATTATATATTGAAAGAAAATGAAAATAAAGAAAGATAAAAGGAAATTTATGGGCTTGGAAAAAATTCATTATGGACGAAGGTGCGTTACACCCTCCACAAAGGCACCCATAAATGAGTTACTATGGACACTTGCTTATCATGAACCCCATTCCCATTTATTATTTCCCCCATCCATTCCACTTCATTCACATGACTCAGATAGTATTTTCCTAGACTTAGGGGTTTTGATCCATTGAAAAGAGTACCATCCCAACCCTCCCACAACAAAACTTGGAAAAACTTCTAGTTTCTTAAGCACATGTTTGTATGATGTAGACCTAGTATACATGATTTGATGGCTCTTTTATTAAATTTATTTACTCGTCGTGATGCTTTGACTTAAGATCCTTGGAGGTCGTATACATTTGTATTTTAGGTACATGTTGGTGGCCATTTTTGGAAGAACAAGCCTAGCTTGGGCTTCCATGGGGCAATCATCCCATGATATGGATGACATAGGCCCACATGCCAAATGACAGAGAGATGACTTCATAGGCCTAGGAGACAGTTGGATAGACATATCCCACCCTTTGCATGCCAAACAAATTTCCCAGAAGGGGAAAAACATTACACCCAAGGGGCTTGACATCACATTTGAGGGGCATATAGTGGTTGATTATGAAATAGAGAATGACACATGGAATTTTGAGGTGGAGAGGCTTCGAAAGATTTCCACATGGCCTTTGGAGGCCCTACTTTGCAACCCAGCTCCAATGACTTGCTCAATTTTCCAAAACATCCTCCTTCAATGGATGACATCACCTTTGTTTTAGGGTTTTTAATGTGTAAAATGATGTTAAATTATTGTAAAGGGGAAATACAAGGGCTGTTATCCCCTTGTATTTTGTTTTACCCTAATATTATGGACAATTGTGGACAAATTATGTTTATGAGGATGATATAAATTGAGATCACCTCATTTCATTTTTACAGAGGACATAACTCTCCATTGCGAGAGGCTCATGGATTGAAATTTTTGCTCTCTTTGGCTATTTCTCTCTCTTTTGATTTTTTTTTATGGGTATGTATTCGTTATGGTTTATGTAGATGGTGCACTATCCTTGGAAGGATTTTTTCATTTCTTTTGTGGTGGTTAGTCTAGCTTTTATTGCCTTTTAATGCTTGAAGGTTCCATTTATTTCATTGTATTATCATTTGTACAAGTTAAAGGTTCTATTTTCTTGAGCCAAGTAGGGAGTATAAGGGAACACACCCCTACTTGTGTTTCCACCATTTTATTTCTAAGGTAATATTGTTTCATAAGGGTTTACTAAGAAGAGTATAATTGCATACACCCTCCTAGTTGAAACCCTAGCTAAGAGAAGCTTGCCTTGGGGATTAAAAGGGATTAAACCCCCAAGGAAGTAGACTCTCTAGATTCTTCAAATTATCTTGAATCCATTAACCCTTTATTAAAGGAACTAGTCATTTACTTATTGCATCGGAGAAATAAATTTCTTCCTTGGTAAACGTACAAATTTCAAGTTTTGAAGTTGTCTCTTTTTTATAATGGTCTTGATGCCTTGGGGATTGTTCCTCCCTTAGGGAATCATATTTCTCCCAAAAATTCTTATTTTGTAGTAAAAATAACCTGCAACCATTAGGGCTTCTTTAAACTCTAACCCTAACTCCTAATATCTCACAAACTAACCCTAGATTAACCCTCTAACTTTGCTAGTTTAACCTACTAACCTAGGTGCATCTGTTGGGATAACTTTTGGCACTTTTTGATGGTCAGGTTTGTTGTTGTACTTCATTGAATGATATATCCATAATGCTGATATACTTCTGCATAAATTTACTTTTATGACAACCATCTTTATTCAGTCTTGAAGTGATATTTTTGGTCCACATTGGTTACTAGTTTTATTGTTGACATTGCTAACTAATATACAACTTTTACTTGCTGATTTGGATGTAATATATTGCTGATTTACTAAATTTTATGTCGTTGTATTTTAGGGACAAGAATCTTAACTTGATGATCCATTACTATACTTGGTTGGCAAAGTGTCTTTTCTTGTGTCTCGGGAAGGTACAGGTGCACCGACAACTATCTCTTTACTCGGTATCCATTTACCTCTCTTTACTTAATGTTTTCAACCAATGTATTCTTATATAACTTCTCCTTACACCTCCATTCATCCTTCTCTTTCCCACTAGGGTCTCCGGGATTGACTCCCAGGAGTGACCTTAGTCACCCCCCAAGTGTGGGACCTGCATCGAGGTAACATTGGATGTAGTGTCCCATAGTTTTAGCACATGATTTTGTGGTTGGTTTGGGATTTTCCCAACCTACAACTTGCACTATAATGGGTTGAATATATTACTGACACACACGTCGATTACTCGATCGAATGATGTAGTGTGTTGGTCGATTTCTCGACTGATTGTATCCAGATGCAGGTCGACCTCTCTATCGATTGAACCTAGGATATGTGTTATGAACCATCAATGATTGATGTTCCAACACCCCCCAATCAACACATAGCTCTGGAGATTCGAGAGGTGAAATTACATCATTAGGACACCTCCCCATGATTGCAACTTCCTGAAGCCCAAGCATCATATGAAGCTTGATAAATATGGCTTTAGCTAAAGGTTTGGTTAATATATCAACAAATCGATCTTCTATTATACAATATTCAAGTGAGACAACATTCTCATGAACCAACTGTCTCAGATAGTGATCATGGAGATCAACATGTTTCATCTTACTGTGGGAAAAAAGATTGTCAACAACCTATATAATACTCCGGTTATCACAGTAGATTGTAGTCGAGGTCTGAACATGAAGGCCAAGATCTCCCAAAAGTTGGTGAATCCATACTGCTTCAGTACCTACTTGAATGGTGCCACGATATTTTTCTTCTATAGTAAACAAAGAGAGTACCTTTTGTTTCTTGTATGAACACACCAAAGGTCCAGTTCTATAGTGAAACACATAGCCAGAAGTGAAATTTTGATCATCACCGTCACCATCCAAGTTAGAGTCAGTGTAGCTTACTAGCGAATCTGAACTTCAACAATACTTGATACCAAAATGAGTGGTACCCTTTAGATAGTGAACAATTCATTTGACTTCCTTCCAGTAGATTTCTTTAGGGTCCTTCATAAACAAAGAAACCACACTAACAACAAAGGAAATGTCAAGTCGACTATGAGTAATATAAATAATATTGTCGACCAATTGTCAATAGAGGTTAGCATCGACTGTGGGTGTTTAATAGGTTTTGGTAAGCTTTACTCCCTCCTGAAAGGGAGTATCACAAGGCTTGAAATCAACCATCTTAAAATGTGGCAATAGATCCATCACATATTTAGATTCAGAAATAAAAAATCCATCATAAAGTGGTAATACTTGAAGACCCAAAACATAATGCAAAGTAGCAATATATGTCGTGTTAAAGGAGTTAGCAAGTTGTTTCTTCAATCTAAGTATGAGATCATTATTATTGCTAGTAATGAGTAAGTCATCGACATATACAAAAAAAATGAAAGTGTCTCCATTGGTATGAAGTACATATAAGT
This sequence comes from Picea engelmannii, assembly GCA_009831015.1. Lineage (NCBI taxonomy): Eukaryota > Viridiplantae > Streptophyta > Pinopsida > Pinales > Pinaceae > Picea > Picea engelmannii. Next base: position 960,158 of record ML790516.1, on the reverse strand, counting down.
TGTGATCATATTCACACCATTTGAAACCAAGTCGAAGAAAGAAACTCTTGATCTTAGCATACCAATCTCGGGGAGCCTGCTTCAAACCATAATGAGAGTTCTTGAGTCGAAAAACCAAAGTCGAATCTTTCACAAAACTAGGTGGTTATTCCATGAAAATTTCTTCAGATAGGTCTCCATGAAGAAACAAACTCTTCACATCAATTTGATGTATTTTCCATAAAAAATGAGCAACAAGAGAAATAATGAGTTGAATAGATTTCATCTTTCTAACAGGGGAAAATTTTCCAGTTTAGTTGATGCCTTCTTGTCAATAAAATCCCTTCGTAACTAGGAATGATTTATATAGCTCAACAACACCTTCAAAGGTAAATTTGGTCCTGTAGACCCATCGACACTTCACAATGTTCTTTCCTTGGGTCGAGGAACCAAGTCCCAAGTTTGATTCTTCAACAAAGAATCAATTTTTGTCTTTATGTCCTGCTTCTATTCAATTCATTCTTCAACATCTGAGTAGGTGATAGGGTCAAAAGTTTCAAGTACATGAGTCATCAAAGAAAATTTGACATGTTTCTTTTTACTTTGAGTCTGTTGTCCATAGGAGGCATCTCCAATATCAGCTCCAATAGATTCAATTTTCTTGGAATCCCATCAGGGTAGACAATAAACAAGTGAAGTTTGGTTCACTTCAAAAGTAAAGCGAGAGAAATAATCAATGAAAGTCAAATTGTACCTTGCAACTACCAGTAAAGGTAATTTGATGCAATATAAATCACTGTAAAAACATTCCAGTAGGTTTTGTGCTCTCCATGATTTTCCAAAGTCGAAGTACACAGCCCTTGTAGACTCCTTTAGAGGGAAACACCTTGGTAAAACTAGCAACCATGTTTGGAGTTTTTAGTGCCTGCAAAATTTAGAAATTCAAGTTTATGAGTCTCTCATGCCAAATTCAACTTCTTTCATCACTGTGAGAAATAAGTGTAGTCAGTTCAAGTTCAGGTCGAATTGAGTCACAAAACTTGTACAAGTTGTCTATTGAGTCGAGAAGTCTACCAACGAAAATTGACTTGCCTTTCTTCAAATCATGAGCATAGAACCGATCCATAAACAAATTCACAATATTTCCTGTCTATGTAAATTGAGAAACAAACAACATATTGGCACTAATATTTGGCACATGATAGATGTGGAAAATTCTCCCATGTCGACAAGCAACATCACCTTAACCAACAAAATCTAGAGAAAAATCATCAACAACACAGATTTTACTCTCCTCATCTTTATTCAGTCTTGTGAACAAAGAGACATCCTTATCCATGTCGACTACCCATTCTTTATGCACAGAATGAGACAAAAAGGCATGAGAAGTTCCAACTTGGAAGGTGAAATTATCAATGAGTCATCATACATAGGACACACCTCTTCATAAAAATATTACAATAGCCAGGAGCCTAGCTCAACCATTCGACCTTAACAAAATATCAAAACTGTCTATAAATACCCAACAATGTTGAAACCACCAGGAGTGTGATCGGACCACTACGTTCAAGGCCTTCAGTCAGTGCCTACTCTGTCGGATTATGTAGGTTTTCTCATGTTAGATGCGAGCTAGGCTCAATTATGTTCTTTACATGAAAAAATGCCCATAAGGAAGCTTCAGATCGTCAGCGAGCCTTCATGGCTGCGCTCTGCAACGCTTTCCATTTATGGGGTGAGATGAGGTCTCAACTGTTGCCCCCAATATTCAATAACTAACTTCATTAGTATCGGGATAGGGCTTGACACTCATGAATGTTTCCAGGTGGTTCCATACAAATTTTTTGAGTCAATCCTGACATCTCGAGGCCAAGCAGATCTTCTTCTGTGACCAATACAAACGCTTTTGGTATTTGGCGCAACTCCTCTCCATTGCTCCATATTCAATGTGACATAGGGCCATGACCCTACGCAATTGCACGATTGCAGGCGCGACCAAGGGTGGTTTGAAAGAAAACTTCTTTTGTCCCTGCAATTCACCATGAACCGCCACATGTCCCTTTCCAAAAACCATGGTTCTGATTGCGGACCGACCTTGAAATTTTAAAGCATGCACACCTTCCGACCCCGAAATGGAGCATGACCATTGATCTTGTGATCTGAGATGAGACTTCCTGATCAATGGCCTAGCTCTGGCGCTTTGTATCGACAGATCGAATCTTCCCTCTTCGAATCAACAGCTGAGATTTGCTTCGTGAATCAGCCTTCGGGAATTTCAATTCTCAAACCACATTTCCCTCTAAGAAAAACCTCTGGAGTTGAGGATCTGATGACGCATGGTAGTCTAGATTCGGATGGCCGAGATCTACTTTGGGACTTTAGGCCTTCGGGACTTCAACGCTTTTCATGGATCTATACTCCGTGCAATTATGAAACTTTGAATACCCAAGGGCCGCTAATATGATCCTCACAGGGGATCTCCATCGTTGTAAAACCAAGCCTGCCTATTTGTATTTTAAGCCCGAAATGAGCTGCTCTGCATGTCATGCTCAGACGCTTCTTGTGCATACCACGGACTTGGACAACATGTTGCCCTTAACATCTATATGTGATAACATTTGGCTCAGCAAGGGATGGCATGCTCCCTACGAGCTGCCAAGAAAAAGTAGTTCCAGTTGCCTTCTACATTGGGCTATGGATTCATGCTCAAAAAAACATCCTGCTAAGGATTAAAGGCCGACAATCACACTATCCTAAAAACGAAATAAAAATACATGGGCTCCAAGAAGAGATTATTTATGTACATTCCTAGACTAATTGATTTTTACAAAGCATTAGGTGAAAGAAAACTTCCACCATATACATTCAAGCAACTCCCTAGCTGCAAACTTGTTTACTCTGTCACTGATCAAATAAAAACAATGCAATTGTGACAGAAAAATGATTATGCTTTTTAGATTTCCTTTCAGTGCTGAAGTCAAGATAAAGCTGAGCGGCTCCAAGACATGAAGGAAATGAAACTCCATGTACTCCCTTAAAGGTTCATAGAGAAAATGACAAAATCCACTGGGCTGGTGACATAAAACATGATATGTCTTACAACTACTCACATTTGGCTGAATGTCTCTGGAAAGCATGGGTGAGTGCACGGCTGATGCAGACTGACTGATCCCAGGTGATGATTGCTCATTTGCAGGCTTTGGGAAGGATATGAACTACACATTTGGCTCTCCCTCTTCTTCTTCATGACTCTCCCAAGGATCAAAATCATAATCATCATAAAGAGGAACCATGGGAAAGCTCAACTCTTTGTCTTTTATAGGCACAGAATGGTGGATTTCCACACAATGTTTTTCCTCAATGTATAAAGGAAAAGGCTCTGTGGTATTCTCTTGGAAATTCTCAAAATTTGAAAAATATGATTCCATGTATATAGACATAGGATCATGAATCGTGTGATAGAATCCTGGCCTCTTTATAAGATGAGACTGCTCCTCTGTAAATGCATCTCTGCTTACAAATAAAAAACCTCCCCGCTCCTTTGAAAACAACTCTCGATCATCATCAACTGCAGTCTCTTTTCCTTTTTTTGTTCCATCTTTGATTCATAATCACTATATTCTTGCTCAGAATTTGAAACATGCTGACAGTATTCTTCCTTAGGCACATCCATTTTTTCAAGATATGCTTGCATATAAACCCCCTTGCTAGCCTTGATGTTCTCTTCAACTTCTTTAGCATCTTCAAACAGGTGTCTTAATGATGAATATTTCCTCTCTCTCAAGAGAAGGACCAGCTCTAGATGCTGAGCCATGACATAGTACACCATGGAAGCAGTCTTTGTGGGTTTGATCTCCATAGGCATACTATGATAAACACTGTAAAACCTCATGTTGAAAACAACCAAGGCTTCCTCTTCCCCTCTCCTCAAGTAATTAAACTCAAACCAGTATTGATCAAGGGACTTGTTCTCACGCCAACACTTTAAAAATGCATGGCATAGCTTGGTCCAGGAGCCAATAGAACCAGCTTCCAGACATCTAAACCACACAACAACATCTCCAGACAAAGAATGTGAGAAAAACCTCGAGGTAAAATCCTCGTGAACAATCTCAAACTGATCAACAAATTTATCAAAGGCCTCCAAGTGCCTCTCGGCTGTAACATGGTCTTCTCCAGAAAACGAAGGAAGATACTCAAAGGAATCAAGAGGATAAGGGATAAGGCGATATGACAGCCTCAGAGGTTTAAACAACTTATTTCTGATTTTAATTTGAAAAGTAGTGGGATGATCATGAGGATTAACGAGTTGATGGCAAGGCTTGGCAGGAATAACAGAGGGTAACGATATTTGAGAAGACTATGAATTATTTTCAACCTCCTTAGGGCTACAAGGGTGATCAATTTCAAGAGGATATGCAATACAAATCTCACTTTTATGAATAGGAAGAGGTGATGAACGAGATCAGTATCTGCAACACAAGAAGAGGGAATGTTTTCTTCTTCCAAGGATGGATAAATAAAGGAAGGCATATTATCATATGAATAGACAAAGTAGAGGATAATCCTCTTTATATGTGAAGGGAAAGAGAGAAATGAGTTGATAAACAAGAACATGATTTCATGAATAAAGCTCATAAACTGATACCTAGTCTTCCCCATCGGTATGGTCATCTTTCTGTCAACATGATCCTCCCCATTGGAGTCTTCAATTGTGGAGTCGCCAGGTGCAAGTTGCAATCTTCAATGGTTTTGATGTTTGATGCACCTTCAGAATTAGAATCTCTTTGTCATTCTATCCCAGGGAAAATTCTTCAATTCATTCCCCGACAACGACACTAGAAATGTTAGCACTAGAAGTCACCCTCAAATTGCATAGAAGGTAATACCAGTACCCATCAGTTTATACAGTAAATTTAAATGAGTTTTAAGAGGCCAAATGGAGAAGACTCAATGAAAATAACGTTCTAACTCAGAAATTTGGACTAGCATGCATAAGCAATTGAGGTATGGAATCAACTTCAATCAGTAAGTTGGAGTAAGGGTGAATAGAGGGAAGACTTTGGTGAGGAGAGTGTAGAGGTCTATTGTGGACATCAGGTCTTCCAACAACCTAAGGAGGAAAAACTTAAATGCAAGATCCCCTTGAATTCAAATCTCAAAGAAACTGAAAGAAATTATAACAACACTATAATATAATATCCATCATAATACAGTCATAACAATCCATGTGAATTAGTCAATCATGAACTCTCTCAGTATCAGAGGAAAATAAGATGGGGCAAGAAAGATGACTTATATTAACCAAGATGTCTCAAAAACCAATACATAACCAGAGAACTAGTTTTCTTCATAAAAATATTACAATAGCCGGGAGCCTAGCTCAACCATTTGACCTTAACAAAATATCAAAATTGTCTATAAATACCCAACAATGTTGTAACTACCAGGAGTTTGATCGGACCACTGCCTTCAAAGCCTTCATTCGACACCTACTCTATTAGATTGTGTAGGTTTTCTCATGTCAAACGCGAGCCAGGCGTAGTTATGTGCTTTACAGGAAAAAATTCCCATAAGGAAGCTTCAGATCGTCAGCGTGCCTTCATGGCTGTGATATGCAACACTTTCCATTTATCGGGTGAGACGAGGTCTCAACTGTCGGCCCCAATCTTCAATAACTACCTTCATTGGGATTAGGATAGGGCATGACACTCATGAACGTTTTCAGGCAGTGCCATACAAATTTTTTGAGTCAATCCCGACGTCTCGAGGCCAAGTAGATATTTTTCTGTGACCAATACATACGCTTTCGGTCTTTGGCGTAGAACCTCTCCATCACTCAGTCTTCAATGTGACCTAGGGCCATGACCCTACGCAATTACACGATTGCGGGCACGACCAAGGGTGGTTTGAAAGAAAACTTCTTTTGTCCCCGCAATTCACCATGAACCGCCACGCGTCCCTTTCCAAAAGCCACGGTTCTGATTTCAGACCGCCCTTGAAATTTTAAAACATGCGCACCTTCCGACCCCACAATGGAGCGTGACCATTGATCTTATGATCTGAGATGAGGCTTCCTGATCAACAGCCTAGCTCTAGCGCTTTAGATCGATGGATCAGATCTTCCCTCTTCGAATCAACGGTTGAGATCTGCTACGTGAATCGGCCTTTGGGAATTTCAATTCTCAAACCAAATTTCCATCTAAGAAAAACCTTTGGAGCTGAGGATTTGATGACGCGTGGTAGTCTAGATTCGGATGGTCGAGATCTACTTCGGGCCTTCGAGACTTCAATGCTTTTCATGGCACTATACTTCATGCAATTATGACACTCTGAATACCTGGGGACCGCTAATCTGATCCTCAGAGGGGATCTCCACCATCGCAAAACTGAGCCCGCATGTTTGTATTTTAATCCCAAAATGAGTTGCTCTATATGTTGCGCTCAGACGCTTCCTATGCAGACCATGGACTTAAATGACTTGTTACCCTTGACAACTATATGTAATAACACTTTGGTAAACTATGAGAAATCTTTATCTCCATATAATTGGCATAACATGACCATGATGTACATGTAGGGTTCTTCTAAACCTATCACGTTGTACCACCCTACGAACTAGTTGAAGTAATTTTTGTCCTCTTTCCACTAGTTGGCCAATATTTTTTTTATATCATGCTAGTCATGAAACTTCATCACAAAATTAGTGTTAAGAAATACTTCTAGTTCTAGTAACTTATAATACTTATTAATATCTTAGGGAAGAAATGTCCCCACACTATCCTTTCTCATCATTAACTGGAGATTTCTTGCAATCAGTGTGGATGATAATCCACTCTAGTGCCTCCATGAAGGAAAACAACGGGGTCCTCATTGCAATTGAATGCAACTGATACCTTCGAATGTTATAGAAGAACTTATCATCCATCTCCTTGATAATAGTGTCATTATGTAGTGTTGATCTGTGGTAATCCTCATCCTTGAATTTTATAAATAATTCGTTTAATCTTGTCAAGGGAACTTGCTTTCTAGTGATTGGCTTGGTATCCTCGTACACTGGCGGGTGCACAAACAAATTCGTCAAGGGAAACTTGATTATTGGCTCTACAATCTTTTTTGGCTCTGCTCCTTTGATCGACACTAAACTAGATGTTCCCTCTGTCTTATTTCCTTTCCCTTTCGACATTTTGGGAGAATGCCAAATAGAAGCTCCTCTTTGCGACATTGTTCTTGTAATGAGGAAACCAAATTACACACTTAGCATAAACCTTTTAACAATCCTATAAACATAATTCATTTGAATGGGGAAACAATGATGCATTGTTGAACCTACAAAATCTGATACTAGTGGAAATGATCTTACTTAAAACACTTCCTAGAGGAAAGGATAAAAAAAAAATTAATCAAAAACAGTAATTATACTTATGGTGTCTCAATATACTAATTGTCATAGAAATTTCAGAGCATATGAAAAACAACGATGAGAATTTATACTCAATGCAAAGTGAGGAAATCGACTGTATGAGTTTGAATTTAAAGTCCATGGACTGAATCTAGGAACCTATAGAGAATGAAATCTTAATCATTTTGATCATATTATGCAAATCCTCTGGTTTAAATGCTATCTCCAATTGTTGAATTCACATTAAAGCGATCTTTGTTTATCGACGATATGCCTAAAAGGTCACTTCCTATTCATTTCGACACTTTTGAAATTTGTCCTTATTTCGCATGCTTTACCTTTCTTATTAGTATTCGAAAAGAAATATGCATCATGGGCTTCAAATCCTCATTTTTTCATCACTTTTTCATAAACCCCTAATAACATATTTTGGGAATATTCCTTCGACTCAATCGACGTACTTTTCCTGTTGGGACGTGAGATTCGGCGATAGGTGCATCAAAACCCACTAAAAACATTTTTATTTAGACACCTTTTCACAAAACCCTAATCCTAGAATATTCTTTCATCATTCGGAGAAAACCTACTCCTTTGCACTTTTCTGTCGACCCCTAATTAACCATCGACTTACATTTTATATCGAGACTCGGTGAAACTCTAAAACTATCGAAAACCATCGGGACTTGGTAGAAACATTTATCCCTGAAAGGCTATCAAGAGCTGAGAAAAATTATAATTTTTTAAGGTGTATTGTGTACTCAACAAGTTTTCTAGTTTCATTTGGACAATAAAAAATATTCTACTCTTCATATATATTATGGATACTAGAATACACTTCTAACTATTGCAACCAATTATTCAACTTAACAACATCGATCTTACATTGATAGGGTTTGATATCCATTTTCACTTCCATTTTAAATATCCTATGAAGGAGTGATGGTATTGGAACTTGGCTTCTCTTTATTGGGATTTTTTTTGACTCATTTTATGGGTCTTTACTATCTCCTATTTTCTCATTTGATCGGACTTCTGAGTTAGAGCTACCAACCTCCCCGAAAGGTCCAATTTTTCTAGCTAGAGTTGCCATGAGGAGGGCCATGTTGTGAGAGATATCAATGACTTGTTCTTCTAGCCTTGCGAAACTATACCACTACATCCCAAGGGTTGTTATTAATGGACTCATACCATGGATGCAGTTTTGCAACTTCCTTCTCAAGCCAATTCCTAGATCTTGCAATTTTCCACAAATACCCTAAAGAAAACTTATTTGATACAAATATGGTTTGTAAATTTTCGTAGATATACCACCAGAATAGTTCACCACAACAAATCTTATATTATTCTGAAAATATTTTATTATCGGGTTTATTTCCTTAAATCTTAGATTTATTATCTGTAACTTATTGCTCAAAATTAATGAAATAACTAAAATATGAAAATAAAAGACTAAGAAAATGAATACACCATCCACACAAATGAACACAAGATGTCTTCCAGGAAAGACAATATGGGAGAAAATTGAGCTAGAAGGTGAGGCCTATGTTCTACTCTTTTTTTAAGTAATGAAATGAAAATAAAAGAAATGGGCACTCACTATGGAGTTGCCTATGACACTATGGCCTAAATGAATACTACGAGTTGTCTTCCTCCTCTATCATGCTCTCAAATCCCACTCCTAGATGATCTTCTCAATTATGGAACAAGTACATTGCTAAAATAATGGAGCCCCCTCTACTTCTAGCGGCCCAATATTTAATGTAGCCTGATATTCTTCTAGGGTTAGGGTTTTTTCACGCCTTAAACCTCAATTGTTGATAAGGTTTTGGACCTTATATAATATTATTGAAATTCCCACATGACTAGCCTCACATGTGTGAGTAATTCAAGATGACATGGTATCCACTTGCTACCATGGTGGTGAAAAAGGTAGATCAACATGTAGGAGGCATAACTTCCTCATACAAGCTCTGATTGAGATCATTTTCACATTGTTAGAAAGGTATCAGTGTGTAGAAAATAATCAAGGGGATGTGAGATATTGTTGCAAAGTTTTGACTCCCATACTATTGGGTGCCTCAAAATGGATCTGGAAGGTTCCAAACCCCAAATCTCTAAATTGGGACCTGCCACTAAAATGGTCCCTGCAAGCCAATTCCTCTGATCGTTTCCAGCCAGAAAGTACCAAGATAAATGAAAAATTATATAATGGTATAATCCATATATATCCATCTCTAAGAAATAGATGATGGTCATCCTTCATGCAGTTAAGAATTGACATCCATATCTTATTAGGCAGTGCTTCCAGATCAAGACTAATGATCATAGTTTGAAGTATTTTTGGAATAGCTGTTAAGATCATAGAGTAGCATAAGTGGGCCAGTAATATTCTTGGGTATGATTAAGAGATCATATATGAGAAAGTTAAAGAAAATATGGTGGTGGATTCTTTATCAAGGAAATATGAGGAGAAAGGATCCCTCTTTACCTTATATTTAACCATACTTGATTGGCTCACTAAATCCCATCAAGAATGGTTGGAAAATGACATTGTGGTTAAACTCATCCAAAGGCTTTAGGAATAACCCAACCTACCTGAGGGGTATACATTGCAACAAGATATCTTGAAGTATAAAAGGGTGCATTTTTTTAGGGGAAAAACTATACTTTAAAACAAAGGGCCTTAGAGGAGTTGCATTCATCACCTATTATAGGTCATTTTGAATTTCATAAAACTTATGGATCAGCTAAGCATTTTGTTTTGTGGGGGCATGAAATCAAACATCGAGGATTTTGTAGTGGCATGCAACACTTGTTAATTGAACAAGGGTGAGAAGATGAAGACTCTTGGAGCATTGAAACCACTACCGATCCTAGCCATTATCTGGATTGATATCTCCATGGATTTTACAGTGCCCCCCTTGAATGAAAGTAATAAATCAATTATCATGGTGATAGTAAACTATCTTTCTAAATATGTTGATGTTTGTGCCTTATCACACCCATTTATGCCTTCCACAATTGTCCAAATCTTCATGAATCGGATTTTAAATTTAATGGCATGCCTACCTCCATTGTGTTTGATCACGATCTCACATTCACTAACAAATTTTGATATAAACTATTTAAACTTTAAAGTTTTCAATTGAAAATGAACATCACACACATGCAATATTAATCTGAAAATCAAAATTAGGATATTACATCAATAATTTACAGTAATTTAAAATATTTCATTTTTGATATACGTGCCTAGACGAAAATGATATATGAAAAAGACAAAGTATATTGAACACAAATAAATAGAATTTAATTATAATATAAGTTATTTTTCTTATATTATATCTTTTCCATTTTCATTATATTCTTTTCCACATTTATTATATTAGAAAAACCAACATATTTCATTTTTATATGTGTGCCTAGACGAGAATGATATATGAAAAAGACAAAGTATATTAAACACAAATAAATAGAATTTAGTTGTAATATAAGTAAATAAATAGAATTTAGTTGTAATATAAGTTATTTTTCGTATATTATATCTTTTCCATTTTCATTATATTCCTTTCCACATTTATTATATTAGAAAAACCAACGAAATTGATGTTTTATGTGCCTATGTTTTATTTTATGCATTGATGTTTTATTATATGAAAATAATTTTGTGGAAAATTTTCAGTGAAAATCTGTTTGATTATGGTGTTTAACCTAATTTATGTATTATGTTATGAGAATGCATATTTTATTAATAATTTTATCAGCAAGTTGCACAAGTTGCACGTTATACTGTGGAATTTTGTTTTATTTTTAATATATTGTGTTATGAATATTCATATTTTATTGAATGATTTTACGAACAAGTTGCATGTCATACGGTGAATTTTGTTTTATTTTTTTTAATGTGATTCAAAATGTGATTAGGTAAAACTAATCATCATTTTTTTAATGGGTAGAAAATACTCATCATCTCATTGAATTATAGATTTTGAAAAAAAATCATAAATATTATATCATACGGTGAATTTTGTTTTATTTTTTTGATGTGATTCAAAATGTGATTAGGTAAAACTAATCATCATTTTTTTAATGGGTAGAAAATACTCATCATCCCATTGAATTATAGATTTTGAAAAAAAATCATAAATATTATATGATAATGAAGGGTAATCTTTTTCAGGGGATGGGGAGCAGTTTTGTATATGTAGTGGGGACGTCTTGTTTGTTATTTTAATATTTTGGTGCACGTATTTATGTTGACCAAGGATTTATACGCAAAATTTCTTTAAGCTTAAACCTTGGGCAAATAAAATAGTGGCCCGCCTATGAAATCCTACCCTTGCGGGCGAAACACGTTATCGAGAAATGAAAATGTGGATACATTTGAAAGCCCATCCATGTGGCTTAGGCGTCCATGATATTATATTATTAGTTTCACGGTTCAGTGAAACCAAAGATTATCTAGAAATAGGAAGGAAAAATATATTGTATATTTTTAATTATTAGTGTAGATTCATTTTAAGGGGATTGTAAAGTATTTTGAGTATAAGTGTAATTTTTTATTATACCAATTATCATTTAATTGAGTAAACATCTCCTCCTCCTTAATGAGTTGTACAGCAAGTCATGTAATCATAAAAACTTTCGATAAAAATAAATTTAAAATAATCTTATAACATTTCAAAAGTATTTAAATTAATTTCAAACTAGGAAGGTTTTATAGGAAAAAAAAACAAATTCCTTTCTTGTCATTATTTTGGCATCTATATTAGTGGTTTGGTTTTACTATGTACTATGGCATGAAATTTCGATGTGAACAAATAATTAGTGGGTTGGGTTTGTTGTTTATGAAAATATTATTATTATATTATTTCGTTTTTACATGGAGTAAAATGAAGGGGTAATCATTCTTATAGTAATTTAGTAGATTGTTTAGTTTACTCCTTATAAAATATTGGCATTACTATGCATTATATAATTTAGTAGATTGTTTAGTTTACTACTTATAAAATATTGGCATTACTATGTACTATGATATGATATGAAATTTTGATATGAACAAATTAGTAGATTGGGTTTGTTGTTTATGAAAATATTATTATTATTATTATTTAGTTTTTACAGGGAGTAAAATGATGAGATAATCATTCTGAATCATTTCGATATTGTCTAGTGATTTAGTAAAATGTTTAGCCTACTACTTATAAAATATGAGTTCTATAGTAAAGTAAAATATGAACTTTATAATAAAGAGATCAGGATAACAAGATGTCAAGATATCAAAAATTGTAGAAGTTGCTTGGTCGTTTTTTTCATTCAAATTATGAAGATATAAAAATATGTAACAAATATAAAATAAAATTATGAATATATCACAAAATTGATTGTTTCAAAAATTAAAATTAAGTATAAAATTTAAAAATATATAATTGTCCTCTTAAAAACATTAAGATAAACATCTAAAATTCATTATTTCAAAATCTAAATATGATATGGAAAGTAATAACAAATCTTCTTTTTTTTTTTTTTTTTAAGAAAATCAATAATAAGATTTGAAAATGGCTACATGGTATTTAAAAAAAAAGCATGCTTTAATTTTCTTTTATGGGTTCTAAAAATAATATTGTATTTGCTATTTGTGTTTTATCGATATTTTTTTTAATCAATCAAAAAATGGAATAAATAATATTTCTTTTTATTTCTTTTTAATTTATAAAAAAAGTTTGAGTATTGAAAAACATTATAAAAGTTTATCATTCAATTAATGCAAAGCCAAAGCACTTTTTACTTTTTCAAGTGAAGAGGTATGGTTCATATCGATTTTCTCTATAAATTCCTTTAAACACAATATTGTGCACCCTTACTGTTATAACAAGATTTGCCTCACCATTGCTATCTTGCACAGAGGGCCTTTTTCCATTTCCCTATGCAGACTTATCATCCCCTTTTGATGAATCTAGAGCTAAAAATATACATTTTTCCACATGTATGCTCCCTATCTGCTATGCAAGATGTGTATACGCTTGTTGATCCACTACAACCCGCATACATCAGGATTTGTGCCAGAAAATACAAAATGAGGTCGGGTTTCCATGTCACGACAGGAGATCTCTGATCCTTGGCCTTCTATATACTGGAAACGTTCCGACTCGACCCTTCAGTTGCATCCTGAAGGTTATAAGAGCACAATTTTGACCTATGGAAAAGGAGGAGAAAGCATTCAACTTTGAGAGAAAAGTTACTCTGGAGAAATTACTTCATATTGAGTCTGCATCCCTCTATCCCTCAAGTCTGAGCACAGTGTTTAGCCCCCAATCTCTTTCCCTTTTGTTGAGAGGACCTCATTGCCTCTTTCCTATGAGCTTGCCTTTGGTGTAGGATTGAAGTGGTGGAGACCCAATTGGAAGGAACTTGGTTTCTTGGTTTCGAACCATGCCGACATGAAAGTCTGTATCGTTGTCACTTCTGCTGATCAATTATTAATAGAAATACTCCTTTCCTGTCCTATTGATATCTTGCAAATATATGATTATTATCCATGGGCATGTTTGTAATGTTTATTAATGGATTATGTTATATGATGTGCTAACCCCTTTTATATTATCACTGTATCCTTTCTCTACTTGTTTGTTGAGGACTTCTTGTAGGTATAAAGCTTTGGGTCAAAGTGCTCAATGGTGGAACATCATCAAACGTTGGATCAAGGTAGGCCTCTTTCTTATATTGCACATTAGCTTATATATCATATGTTGAAATTGAGTTGATTTCTGCAGTCATACCTATCTGTTGTGATTTACCCTTGGCCATAGAGAGTTTTTCCCTTGTAACAGAATTGGCGACTCCACTGGGGATAGATCTTCCTTCTAAGGGTTGAAGTACTTTTTCTTCTTACATTGCTCTTTTTCCTTTGTGTTTCTTGTCGTATCACTGCTTGACATGTCCTGTTCACTATGGGTTTGAGTTTTTAGCCGTTTTCCCTTGCTTGGCCTTGTTTTAAAGCATATACACCCTTTTTGCCTTGACAGTCTCGTATACACGATTGTTGTCTCACTGCAAGAAGCGTATATATGCTCTGTTCTCCTGAACAGTCGTGTATACCAGTTCCCCTGGCTTGTTTTCTTGGTTTAGTGATTGTTGGGTAGGATTTGAAGATTGTTGAGCCTTCTTAGGTCTCTGTAGTGTCTGTTGAAATTATCTGGGATGACAGGAAACCTGTTTGGTGTTGAATTTTTGGGCGACGTCTTTCTCTTTGTTTTCCATTTTTTATTTGTCCTTGTTCTCTGGACTGTTTGCGTGGCTACTTGGTATTCTACTCGAGTTATTGTTTTTATACATAGTAGAATTTATATATCAAGTTGCTCATTAGTCCGTGCATTTTATTTTTAGTATATTGAAAATACAAAAAAAAATAGTCATTTTGCATTGGTTGACATTTTTGTCTTTGAATCTTTATCATTAGCTTAGTGCATTTAGTGAAAGATTGCATTTTACTTCTGAATTGCAAAGTTGAAATTGAAGACTGCACTGTTCTTATTGGCATATCATTCATTGAAAAGTTAAAGATAGACTTTGCATTATATCCATATTTATTTCCTTGCAGAGTCATAACATCACGAGTTTCACTTCCATACCTTTTTTAGTAACCACGGCCAATAAAATTTATGCTTTAAACTAAAATTGATTAGTCACGATTTTATTTTTTAGGGTGAACAAACTAGCCTAGGATTTAGTGCTTTGGAATAGGATTTTGTGAGTAAACCTCTCCAAGGAAATTAAATCAACATATGTGTATGAAATAGGGAGTTGAGAAGTCCATTGTATAATTGGTAATATCAAGAGGATCCGCTCACACCGGAGTTAATCACGAGGTCACGGGAAGTTAGTTGAAGGGATAACCCCTGGATACTCATCTAGCGTCAGAGATATTTTTGTGGATTTATTCGTATTTGGGGATCTTGCTAGTACCCATACCTCTGTGAGAGGTGGTGCTTTCAAGGTTTTGGGCTTTTCTACCCTGCCCATATAGTGATTTGGACTTACGACTGCTCTCCTGTGCATCGGTTATACAGTTTTTGATTAGTTTCTTAACTTAGGTATCTCATAGGTTACTTGCAGGGGTTATTCTACTTGTATCATGAATCAGATAGGAGTCAGACATCACACAACCTTTATGGAGGATTACCTCTCCAGGGGGATCTGACTGACTGGTTGTTAAGCCTAGGAGGGCCCTTATAACTGATTCAGTTACCTCCAAACTTTAGTGTGGAGTCTCAGGTCTCTCTTGTACGAGACATACCTTCTTTAGCGAGGGAGGCCACTCAGCCACTTTAGCCCGTTTGCATGCATATTGGTCGTATGACTTTTTGGTATGCCCTTTGACTACTAGTTGGCCTTAGGATATATTTTTATTTGTTGGAGAGTCAAAATTTGTCATGGAGTCGAACCAGCTTCCTCGCAGGTCCCATCGGTTGTTACAGTTACCATCGATTTTCGAGTTCTTTCTCTCTAAAAGGCATAGAGTTATCAGGAGTGGTACACATGCATCCACTTTTCAGACTTGTGGTTCCACAAGGATGAGTACCGAGTCTAGTCTTCAGAACAATGGGAGTTCTTCGACTCCCATACCCACTATAATTAATGGCACCCCTTCGACACCTGCAACCACTGCAATTGTAGTGCCAGAGGCTTATACCGGTACTATGGCTCGGCCTGTAGTTAATGCTTCATCTCTTGCATCAAACCCTTTTGGGGGTTTCGGTCACTCACCAAGTTACAAGGTTCAGACCATCCCTTTGACTTCTATTCCATTTTCTTATGGTATGCCTAACTTCACTTCGCATTTTTCGACTGCCATCCCAGCTGTTGGCCCTAACACTAGCTTTGGTCTTGGGGGCACTACACCTCCTTACACTCCTTTCCCGTTTGGTGGTTCTCATATTCCCCAAGTGAATCCTAATGTGGGAAGTGTCCCTATTCTTAACCCCGGGTCTAATCCTTCTACAGCTGGATGGAACAACCCAACCGACAGACAAGCTCCACCCTATATCCCTATCCCTTTGGTGCCTATTTGTTAGGGTCCTAACCCGTACATAGGTAGAACAATATATTCAGATGTAATAAAGGTCAATATTAATAAGGCCTTTCAATAAAATAGAATAAGGCGGATGTAAGAAAACCTAATAGAATCTTCCGCTTCTAGAAGGATCTTCCTCTAGATGCTTCCTTTTAGTATAAATAGGAGTCAAGGGTATGAGAACCCTATCTTGGATATTATTGTAATAGAGCTTTGATCAACTGGAAGTTTCCCCCTCGAAGAGGCTCGTGAACATTGCTTTCATATTCAAAGTGCTATTTATGTTATTATTCCCTTATCATTTCAGTGCTATTGTGGTGAATGTTCTGGTTATATTGCTGTTATTTTTCCATTTCTAGCATTTTATTTATGTTTTGCATACATTTTATATCTGGTATATTACAAGTGGTATGAGATAACTTTCCTCGGCAGAAAGTGTCGGTTAATTTTTCTTTTCCAGGGTAGAGACGTATTCTAGTGTTTTTAAGCCACAAAGATCTGTCGTTACATGCATCAGACAACACCTGTGTACGGATTGACCTAGATTACCTGAAGCCCTCTTTAGATAAACCAATTAGCCACCTGACTGCTATAGTGTCACCAATAACAACACTCGGAAATATACTCTCTAGTACCTGGGTAGTCAGGTAATACGGCTAAGGGTACGGTCTATCCTCCTTAGTTAGTGCCCTGAGATATTGGGCCGAGTACTACTGTTGGACCCCACACATGTATCAGAGAGTTATAGAACAGGGAAAACCCTTGTCTGTAGAACCCTTGAATACCTATCCCTTGGGGACAGAAACATAAACAAATTAAAACAGACAAGATCTATTTCCGCGCAACTGTGTTCGGGTTGCCAAGTAAATACACATTTCTTTCTGGTTAAGAATTTGGGCATTTCCTCTCTGTAGTATTCTTCAGACTGGAGTATAAATCCATAGGTGTAAAACAAGTCTGGAAAATTTTTCACCATTATTTGAGACCTATTCCATTGGATTCATCTCTTCGCCCTTATGACATTCATCCATATCATTTTTCGGCAAATTTTTTGACCCCACCTGCTCCTTTTTAGTTCCCCCATCCTCATGGCCCATACTCGTAGCCAAGACTTGGAAGCTCGCTTCAACACCTTGCAATCTGGTCTCATCAAAACCCAACAAGAAGTGAAACAACTCAGTGCCAATGTTGCAGCCATCAATACAACCATGCAGTCCTCAGTGGAGGAAATCAAACAAGACCTCACCACCCAGCTTGAATTAGTCTTTTTGGCACTCTGCACCAAACTGCATATCCCTACAGATAACCCTTCCTCTTCCTCACCTCCACATTCTAAAGGTGACCATTCCTCTCATTCCAATAACTTTCAGAACCATCACTTTCAACGTGACCTATGCCTTCCGCAGGTGGATGTGACCAAATTTTATGGATCGGACCCCACTCGTTGGGTAACCCAAATGGAACATTATTTCTCTTTATACGACATTACAGATGACTTGGCCAAACTCTGGTATGGTGTTCTCCATCTAGATCAAGAACGATGGCAATGGTAGCAATTGAGAAAAACTTCGCGTCAAGGGTATACTGCTTGGACACACTTTGTGGTAGAGCTTTATGAATGCTTTGACAACACCAACCATTTGGGTTTTTTGACAAAGTTGAAACAATTAGGAATAATGGAAGACTTTACAGCTGCCTCTGAGCACCTGGCTTTTAGAACAAAGGGCATGTATGATACATTTTTCCGAGAGTGTTTTATCAGCGGTCTCAAGGATGAGATTCAGGCCCATGTCCTCATGGCTCGACCTCAGAGTTGGGTGGAGGCTACTAAAAGAGCTAAAGAAGCACAACAGGTGGTATCCTCTCAAAACCGAAAACCCTCCTTTATCCCTCGCCCTAAACCAGTAAATCCCACTACTCCCACTGCTCCACTAAAGATCTAAAAATTGATCAGGGATGAAATGGTTGAACGCCAACTCAAAGGCCTTTGTTATAACTATGATGAAAAATATTTCTCGGGCCACAAGTGTAAGGAAAAAAAGATTTTTATGTCCATCTCCATGGATATTTAGGAAGAGGATGTAGAAACTCCCCTTGTGTCTGAGTCACCTGAATCCACTGACATAACTCCTCCCTCAAACCCTCTCGAAGTAGAATCGATCATTTCCCTCAATACTCTCACTGGCTTCTCCGCTCCCCAAACCCTCAAGCTAATCGGTTACATCAAGCATCAGAAGATCATTATTCTGGTTGATAGTGGCAGCACCCATAATTTTATTCATCGCTGCATTGCCCAAGAAACTCATTGCTACATCCATGCCATCAATAATTTCCAAATCATGATTGTCAATGGTGGTTCCATGAAATGTGGAGGGCATTGTGAAAATGTGCATCTCCAAATTGGTGACTACCACCTGAAATCCCATATGTTTGCTATCGACATGGGAGGTTGTGACATTGTGTTGGGTGCAGACTGGCTAAAGAATTTGGGTCCCATTCTCATGGATTTTAAAGACTTAACCATGCAATTCGACCAGGAGGGCCACCAATACAAGTTCCAAGGCATCATCGTCAGTTCACTTGAGATCATTAGTTCCCATCGCATGGAAAAGCTTCTCAAAAAAGGTCATTCTGGTGTTATCGCCCAACTCCATGCCATACAAGCAACATAGACACCCTCGGTCCCGCAAGACCTCCAAGCCATCCTTTCTAAACATAAATTGGTATTTTCCACTCCCCAAGGAATCCCTCCTTCCCATGGTGTTCATGATCATTCCACTCCCCTTGTACCCGAAATCCTTCCTCCCAATATCCATCTGTATCGTCACCCGTTTTCCCAAAAAAATGAAATTGAGAAAATGGTCCAGGAACTCCTTAATGCAGGAGTTATCCACCCTAGTATGAGCCCCTACTCTTCTCCTGTGGTCATGGTCCTAAAGAAAGAAGGTTCTTGGTGAATGTGTCATGAATTCCATGCCCTCAACAAAATTACCATCAAAGACAAATTTCCCATTCCTGTCATTGATGACCTCCTGGATGAATTGAGTGGCACCCAATTCTTCACTAAAATGGATCTTCGTTTGGGATACCACCAGATATGTATGAAAGAGGCAAACATTCCCAAGACTGCCTTTAGAATTCATGAGGGTCACTATGAGTGTTTGGTCATACCCTTTGGCTTGTGTAATGCCCCCTCCACCTTCCAAAGGCTCATGAATCACATCTTCCATCATTTTCTCTACCATTTTGTCTTAGTTTTCTTTGATGATATCCTCATCTATAGAAAAACCTGGACATACCATCTTGTTCATGTGGATCAAGTTCTCCATCTAGTCTCTCAGCACCAACTTTTCCTGAAACAATCTAAATGTGCTTTTGGTGCCTCAGAAGTAGAATACTTGGGTCATTTGGTTGGCAAGGATGGTGTCAGGGTGGATCCTAAAAATATTGAAGCTATGAAAGACTGGCCTCACCCAAAGACTCTTAAGAGCTTGCATGGATTTCTGGGCTTAACAGGGTATTATCACATGTTTGTTAAGAATTATGGGAAGATTGCAACACCTCTCACTTCTCTCCTAAAAAATAACTCTTTCACTTGGACTCCAGTCGTTGCTCAAGCTTTTCAAACCTTGAAGATAGCCATGTGCACCACTCTAGTCCTCGCCCTTCCTGATTTCAAAGATACCTTTGTGTTGGAATGTGATGCCTCAGGGAAATGAATTGGTGTTGTCCTTATGCAAGAAGGTCAACCTTTGGCCTTTACCAACAAGCAACTATCTGAAAGAAATCTAGGAAAATCCATCCATGAAAAGGAAATGTTGGCTATTCTACATGTCGTTGATCTGTGGCACCCTTGTCTATTGGGGCAACATTTCCAAATTAAGAAATACCATCAAAGCCTCAAGTATTTTCAGGAACAATGTATTTCCTCCCCAGAACAACAAAAATGGGTGACTAAGCTCTTTGGATATGATTATGAGATCATTTACAAGAAAGGAATAGAAAATGTGGTTGTGGATGCACTTTCCCGCAAATATGAACATGAATGATCCCTTTTTTCTCTTTCATTCATTGTCCCAGATTGGCTCCAAGCCGTTTGCCAAGAATGGCTACAAGATCCCAAAAGTTCGTAGCTGATCCAATAATTGAAGTCCAATGCTCCATCTTCCCCAGGGTACTCTTGGCTTCATGATGAAATTCGATACAAAGGTTGTTTGTATTTAAGTAAACAATTAAAGCTTAAATCCACGGTACTTTCTGAGATTCATGCTACACCCACAGCAGGGCACTCCGGGTTCACCAAAACCTATGATAGGGTCAAACGTTCCTTTTTCTGGGATGGTATGAAACAGGAAATTCGTAATTTTGTCGCTGAATGTGATGTATGTCAATGCAACAAGGGAGAAACAGTCAAATCTCCGGTCACACTACAACCTGTAATATACTAGATATAAAATGTATGCAGAACATAAATAAAATGCTAGAAATGGCAAAATAACAACAATATAACCATAACATTCACCACAATAGCACTGAAATGATAAGAGAATAATAATAGAAATAACACTTTGAATCTGAAAGCAATGTTCACGGGCCTCTTCAAGGGGTAAACCTCCAATAGAGCAGAGCTCTATTACAATAATATCCAAGCTAGGGTTCTCATACCCTCGACTCCTATTTATACTAAAAAGAAGCATCTAGAGTAAGATCCTTCTAGAAGCATAAGCTTCTATTAGGTATTCTTACATCTGCCTTATTCTATTTTATTGAAAGGCCTTATTAATATTGACCTTTATTACATCCAAATATATTGTTCTACCTATGTGTGGGTTAGGACCCTAACATGTCCGCCCCCTTAAAAACAACCTTGTCCTCAAGGCTTGAGATGGGGAAATTGTTGCAGAATGGTAGCTGGTTCCCAAGTGGCATCTACTGGAGTTGCATCTTTCCACTGGACTAGAACTTCCTTGATGGTTCTCTGACGTAGGCGATGCTCACGCTGGTCCAAAACTACTTCTGGATGTATCCAAATGGATCCTTCTTCAACCAACTTTGGAAGGTTCGTTTGAATTTGGCACTTAGCTCCAATCAACGTCTTTAAGCATGAAACATGAAAAACAGGATGTAGCTTTGAATGGTTGGGCAAAGCTAACTGATAGGCTACTTGTCCCACACTCTTGAGAACGGTATAAGGACCATAAAATTTGGGTGCTAGCTTCTGAAAATGCTCAGCCTTGAGGGAAGTTTTCTTGTAAGGTTGCAGTCGAAGAAACACCTGATCCCCTTCTGCAAATTGACGCTCAGAGCGACCTTGATCTGCTTGTTGCTTCATGCAATTTTGTGCCATGACCAAATTATCTTTGAGTGTACGGAGAATAGCCTCTTGAGCTGTAAGTGTTAGGTCAACAACCTGGACCTTCGAGACACCTAGTAAGTATGAGAGAACTGAAGGTGGATTATGTCCATATATTTCTTCAAAAGGAGTCATGCGTGTAGTTGTATGGTATGAAGTGTTGTACCACCATTCAACTAGGGGTAACCATTGAGCCCACTGATTTTTCTTTTCTGAGGCAAAACACCTCAAATATGTTTCCAAACACTTGTTGACAACTTTCATTTGGCCATTAGTCTGGGGATGATAAGCTATGATGAGATGCCATTCGGTGCCTTGTATCTTGAACAGTTCTTGCCAAAAATTGCTTGTGAAAGTTGGGTCGCAATCAGAAACAATAGAGTGGGGCATTCCATGAAGCTTGAAGACCTGATCCATGAAAATTTGAGCCATGGTGGATGTTGTAAACGGGCGTTGAAGGGCGCAAAAATGAGAATACTTGGAAAGGCGATCAACAACCACCACGATGACTAATTTATTTCCTGATTTGGGTAAGCCGATAATAAAATCCATGGAGATATCCTTCCAAATAGCAGGTTGAATTGGGAGTGGTTGTAGTGAGCCAAGAGATTTGATTGTTTATCCCTTGTTGTGTTGACATACATCACATTCATTGACAAAATTATGAATGTCCTATTTCATACCATCCCAGAAAAAGGAAAATTTGACCCTGCCATAGGTTTTGGTGAACCCGAAGTGCTTTGTTGTGGGTGTAGCATGAAGTTCAGAAAGTATCATGGATTTAATCTTTGATCGTTTACTTAAATACAAATGGCCTTTGTATAGAAGTTCATCATGGAGCCAAGAGTACCCTGGGGAACTTGGAGCATTGAACTGCAATTGTTGGATCAACTGCAAACTTTTGGGATCTTGTAGCCAATCTAGGACAATGAATGAAAAAGAAAAAAGGGATCCTTCATCTTCATATTTGTAGGAAATTGCATCCACAACCACATTGTGTTTTCCTTTCTTGTAAATGATCTCATAATCATATCCAAAGAGCTTAGTCATCCATTTTTGTTGTTCTGGGGAGGAAATGTGTTGTTCCAGAAAATACTTGAGGCTTTGATGGTCTGTCTTAATTTGGAAACATTGTCCCAATAGATAAGGGCACCACAGATCAACGACATGTAGAATAACCAACATTTCCTTTTCATAGATGGATTTTCCCATATTTCTTTCAGATAGTTGCTTGTTGGTAAAGGCCAAAGGTCGACCCTCTTGCATAAGGACAACACCAATTCCTTTCCCTGAGGCATCACATTCCAACACAAAGGTCTTTGTGAAATCGGAAAGGGCGGGGACTGGAGTGGTGCACATGGCCATATTCAAGGTTTGAAAATCTTGAGAAACGGCTGGAGTCCAAGTGAAAGAGTTATTTTTGAAGAGAGCAGTGAGAGGTGTTGCAATCTTCCCATAATTCTTAACAAACTTGAGATAATACCCTGTTAAGCCCAAAAATCCACGTAAGATCTTAAGAGTCTTTGGGTAAGGCCAGTCTTGCATAGCTTCAATATTTTTAGGATCCACCCTGATGCCATCCTTTCCAACTAGATGATCCAGGTGGATATCGGTGGCCACCGACCTTTTCCGACTGGCTCAAAACAGTTTTCTGGAAATTTTGGCAATTTACTATTTTTAGCAGGTTTTAACTTTCGGGGCCATTTTGAGGGCCTAAATGAAGGTTTTTTGAGATCTAGGTTCTCACTGATAGCCAAAGGCATGATTGATCCCCCAAAATGAATCTCCTCGATGATACCTTTCCAACGAGCTATCACACGCCTAAAACGGAGATCGTATGCAAAAGTTACGACCTCGGGAAGTTGATGTACTAACTTACCCAAACGAGGCCCACATGACTTTTGGCGCTTCATCTCCT
>ML790516.1:923718-936386 GCA_009831015.1 Picea engelmannii | reverse complement strand
GATAAGCTACCAGCGCCCTAGCTAGTTTATTTCCATTCTATCTGTAAGCATATTTCAGTCATTTGTTATTAATGAAATGAAGTCTTATTTCCGCTGCATCTCTGCGTTTATGTGTATTTCTGTATTTCATTGTGTTCCTACATCAATCCGTATCACTAGATGACCCAAGTATTCTACTTCTGAGGCGGCAAAAGCACATTTAGACTGTTTTAGGAAAATTTGGTGTTGAGAGAGTAGATGGAGAACTCGATCCACATGAGCAAGATGGTTTGTCCAGGTTTTGCTATTGATGAGAATATCATCAAATAAAACTAAGACAAAATGGAGGAGAAAATGACAGAAGACGTGATTCATGAGTCTTTCGAAGGTGGAGGGGGCATTACACAAGCCAAAGGGCATGACCAAAAACTCATAGTGACCCTCATGAGTTATAAAGGAATTCTTGGGAATGTTTGCCTTTTTCATATGTATCTGGTGGTAGCCCAAACGAAGATCCAGTTTAGTGAAGAATTGGGTGCCACTCAATTCATCTAGAAGGTCATCAATGACAGGAATGGGGAATTTGTCTTTGATGGTAAGTTTGTTGAGGGCACGAAAGTCAGGACACATTCACCAAGAACCTTATTTCTTTAGGACCATGATCAGAAGAGAAGTGTAGGGGCTCGTACTAGGGTAGACAAAGCCTTCATTAAAGAGTTCTTGGACCATTTTATCAATTTCATTATTTTGGGAAAAGGGGTGACAATACAGATGGATATTGGGAGGAAGGCTTCCAAGTACAAGGGGAATGGAATGATCATGAACACCACGGGAAGGAGGGAGTCCTTGGGGAGTGGAAAAGACCAATTGATGTTTAGAAAGGATGGATTGGAGGTCTTGCGGGACCGAGGGTGTCTCTGTTGCTTGTATGACATGGAGATGGGCGATAACACCAGAATGACCTTTTTTGGAGCAGTTTTTCCATGAGATGGGAACTAATGATCTCAGGTGAACCGACGGTGATTCCTTGGAACTTATATTGGTTGCCCTCCTGGTCAAATTGCATGGTTAAGTCTTTAAAATCCATTAGAATGGGACCCAAAGTCCTTAGCTAGTCTGCACCCAACACAATGTCACAACCTCCCATGTCGATAGAAAACATATGGGATTTCAGGTGGTAGTCACCAATTTGGAGACACACATTTTCAAAATGCCCTCCACATTTCATGGAACCACCATTGGCAATCATGATTTGGAAATTATTGACGGCATGGATGTAGCAATGAGTTTCTTGGGAAATGGATCGATGAATAAAATTATGGGTGATGCCACTATCATTTAGAATAATGACCATCTGATGCTTGATGTAACCGATTAGCTTGAGGGTTTGGGGAGCAGAGAAGCTAGTGAGAGCATTGAGGGAAATGACCGGTTCTACTTCAGGAGGGTCTGAGGGAGGGGTTATGTCAGTGGATTCAGGTGACTCAGACACAAGGGGAGTTTCTACATCCTCTTTTGAAATGTCCTCGGAGATGGCCATAAAAAGATTTTGTTCTTTACACTTTTGTCCCATGAAATATTTGTCATCACAGTTATAACAAAGGCCTTTGAGTTGGCATTCATCCATTTCAGCCCTAGTCAATTTTTGGATCTTTAGTGGAGTAGAGGGAGTAGTGGGATTTACTAGTTTAGGGTGAGGGATAAAGGAGAATTTTCAGTTTTGAGAGGATACCACCTGTTGTACTTCTTTATCTCTTTTAGTAGCCTCCACCCAACTCTAAGGCCGATCCATGAGGACATGGGCCCGAATATCATCCTTGAGGCCACTGATAAAACACTCCGAGAAAAAGGCATCAGACATGCCCTCTGTTCTAAAATCTAGGCACTCAAAGGAAGCTATAAAGTCTTCCACTATTCCTAATTGTTTCAAATTTGTCAAACAACCCAAATGGTTTGTGTCAGTGTCAAAGCATTAATAAATCTCTGCCACAAAGTGTGTCCAAGCAATATGCCCTTGACGAGAAGTTTTTCTCCATTGCCACCATTGCCACTGTTCTTGATCTAGATGGAGAACACCATACCAAAGTTTGGCCAAGTCATCTGTAATGTCGTATAAAGAGAAATAATGTTCCATTTGGGTTACCCAACGAGTGGGGTCCGAGCCATCAAATTTGGTCACATCCACCCACAGAAGCCGTAGGTCACGTTGAAATTGATGGTTTTGAAATTTATTGGAATGAGAGGAATGCTCACCTTTAGGATGTGGAGGTGAGGAAGAGAAAGGGTTATCTGTAGGGATATGCAGTTTGGTGCAGAGTGCCGAAAAGACTGATTCAAGCTGGGTGGTGAGGTCTTGTTTGATTTCCTCCATTAAGGACTGCATGGTTGTATTGATGGCTACAACATTGGCACTGAGTTGTTTCACTTCTTGTTGGGTTTCGATGAGACCAGATTGCAAGGTGTTGAAGCGAGCTTCCAAGTCTTGGCTACGGGTATGGGCCATGAGGATGGGGGAACTGAAAAGGAGCGGGCGGGATAATTTTTTTTTCCGAAAAATGATATGGATGAATGTGATAAGGGGTACCAACGATAGATCTCTGTGGCTTAAAGACACCGGAATACGTCTCTACCCTGAAAACAAATTTAACCCACACTTTCTGCCGATGAAAGTGCTATGATACCACTTGTAATATACCAGATATAAAATGTATGCAGAACAGAAATAAAATGCTAGAAATGGTAGAATAACAACAATATAACCAAAACATTCACCACAATAGCATTGAAATGATAAGAGAATAATAACAGAAATAACACTTTGAATCTAAAAGCATGTTCACGAGCCTCTTCGAGGGACAACCTCCAGTTTAGCAGAGATCTATTACAATAATATCCAAGCTAGGGTTCTCATACCCTTGACTCCTATTTATACTAAAAAGAAGCATCTAGAGGAAGATCCTTCTAGAAGCGAAAGCTTCTATTAGGTCTTCTTACATATTCCTTATTCTATTTTATTGAAAGGCCTTATTAATATTGACCTTTATTACATCCAAATATATTGTTCTACCTATGTGTGGGTTAGGACCCTAACACAACTGCTATCGATTCCACCTGCTATTTGGAAGGATATCTCTATGGATTTTATTACCATCTTGCCCAAATAAGGAAATAAATCAGTCATCATGGTGCTTGTTGATTACCTTTCCAATTATGCTCATTTCTATGCCCTTCAACACCCATTTACAACATCCATGGTGTCTCAAATTTTCATGGATATGGTCTTGATGCTTCATGGCATGCCGCACTCTATTGTTTCTGATCACGACCCAACTTTCACAAGCAATTTTTGGCAAGAACTGTTCAAGATACAAGGCATCAAATTGCATCTCAGCACAACTTATCATCCCCAGACTGATGGCCAAACAAAAGTTGTCAACAAGTGTTTGGAAACATATTTGAGGTGTTTTTCCTTGGAAAATCAAAATCAGTGGGCTTAATGGTTACCCCTAGATGAATGGTGGTACAACACTTCATACCATACAGCTACTCGCATGACTCCTTTTGAAGAAGTATATGGACATAATCCACCTTCAGTTCTCTCATAATTACCAGGTGCCTCGAATGTCCAGGTAGTTGACCTAACACTTATATCTCGAGAGGGTATTCTCCGTACACTCAAAGAGAATTTGGTCATGGAACAAAATTGCATGAAGCAATAAGCAGATCAAGGTCACTCTGAACATCAATTTGCAGAAGGGGATCATGTGTTTCTTCGACTGCAACCTTACAAGAAAACTTCCCTCAAGGAAAAGCATTGTCAGAAGCTAGCGCCCAAATTTTATGGTCCTTATACCATTCTCAAGCCTGTGGGACAAATAGCCTATCAATTATCTTTTACCAAGCATTCGAAGCTACATCTTTTTTTTCATGTTTCATGCTTAAAGAAGGTGATTGGAGATAAGTGCCAAATTCAAACAAACCTTCCAAAGTTAGTTGAAGAAGGATCCATTTGGCTACAGCCAGAAGAAGTTTTGGACCAGCGTGAGCGTCACCTACATCAGAGAACCATCAAGGAAGTGCTAGTCCACTGGAAAGATACAACTCCAACATATGCCACTTGAGAACCAACTACCATTCTGCAACAATTTCCTCATCTCAAGCCTTGAGGACAATGTTGTTTTTAAGGGGGCGGACATGTTAGGGTCATAACCCGCACATAGGTAGAACAATATATTCGGATGTAATAAAGGTCAATATTAATAAGGCATTTCAATAAAATAGAATAAGGCAGATGTAAGAAGACCTAATAGAAGCTTCCACTTCTAGAAGGATCTTCCTGTAGATGCTTCTTTTTAGTATAAATAGGAGTCGAGGGTATGAGAACCCTAGCTTGGATATTATTGTAATAGAGCTCTACTTAACTGGAGATTTCCCCCTTGAAGAGGCCCATGAACATTTCTTTCAAATTCAAAGTGCTATTTATGTTATTATTCCCTTATCATTTCAGTGCTATTGTGGTGAATGTTCTGGTTATATTGATGTTATTCTACCATTTCTAGAATTTTATTTATTTTCTGCATACATTTTATATCTGGTATATTACACGATTCCGACCAATAATTTTGGCATGACGAATCCACTTCAATCCTTCGGGTTCCCACCTAGAGGAGGTCAGTATTACACTTTGGGCACTCCCCAACCTAGATCTAATCAAGTTGTGGGCAATTTTAACAACCCTCAGCTTTGATCTAATCCAACTGGGGGCAATTTTCATAACCCTTATTAGAACATTCCTGCTGGAATGATGCCCAATAAATATTTTACAAATCAAACCAGAGAAGGGTCTTTTAATTTCAGACAAGGTTTTTTTCCTTACCAGAATCCTGGATGGAATGCAGTTCCTAACACACAATCTTTCACGGGAGGATGGGGCCAGGTGTCGCAACCCCGTATTCCCTTTCTGACCACGCTTAATTTTCTATATTTGTATAAACTAATGAATGACCCAGTGAGTCATGATCCCACAGGGCCCCCTGTCCCTACCAAACTTCCTTTGAACATTCCAAAGTTTGACGGTAAGAATGGTGAAGACCCTGGTGATCACATCACTACTTTTCACCTTTGGTGTTCATCAAATTCTCTGAATCATGATTATATTAGATTACAATTTTTTCAGTGCACCTTCATTGGAGTCACATCACAATGGTACATTGAGCTACCTAGGGGGACATATGGGTCTTTTCATCAGTTGGTACTAGCCTTTCTCAACCACTTTAAACTTGCCATTCGTTATGATGCTAGCCTTGAACTTTTGTCGACTTTACGCCAGGGTATCGACACTCACATATCGGACCATATCCAGGAATGGCGTAGGTGAAGGCAGTTGGTTAAGACTCCTATACCCCTGAACTTTATTCTAGAATGGTTCCTAAAGTCTTTGCACACTCCTATTTCAAAGGACATTTCTACTTTCAAGGTCTTCAGTGAGGAAGAAGCTATCTTTAGAGCCCATCAACTTGATTTGTTATATGCTCAGTCTGGGATGTTATACCACCTTTTTCCAGACACACCATGGCCAAATCATGATCCTAGACAGAATCCCAGACCTCATGTTGATGGCATTGTACGGTCCTCCAATGTAAAATCCACAGACTCAACAACAAAGTCTTCTGGAGGGACAACTTCATCTGGATCCTCCAAACCCACCCAATCGACGGATGTACATTCTGTGCAATCGTCGAAGAACCTAAATGGTCACCAGAAACCAAATGGGAATAAAAGGAAAGGTAGAAATAATCGTAAGGGTGGGAAGAATAATAATAAACCCAAGGACAAATATAATAATGGGAAATAGAATGATAATGCTGGGGAGGACAAGAAATAGAAACCTAAGGTGAAGTTTCCTTGTAAAATTTATACCGATGACCACCTTACACACTTGTGCCCCAAACTTGTGGAGGCTACGAGGCTTTCAAATCTATTGCTCGTTGTGCTGACGAACCCATTCCCACACAATTAGCACTTAGCCTCGAGCTCTTCGAACATCAGAAATGCGTCCGATGGAAGTCAAAACCCACCATCGCAAGATGGCGATCATTTTTGCATCAATATTGTGGACGCAAAAATTGATATAGCCACCCGCTCTTGAGATTATAGCTCTTCAAAAGCTAGTACCAGCCTAGAATATCCTCCTCCCCCACAGAGATGAAATTACAGATCGAGAAACTAGAGCCACTACCTCGTATTCCGAAAGGAGTACTCAAGTTCTCTACCCACAACCCTAATGCTAGAGCCTCCAAGAAATGCTCTATTGTTGAGGATCTGGGCCAAATCCCTTGTGCAATCTCGGATTTGGAGGCACTCCAGACGTGTCCATCATAGAGGTATGCCTTACTCTCTACCTTAGGAGCTATAGAACCTAGTGGCTCGAAAGTTATCAAGTTTTATGTCACGGATGTGAAGCCTCGCTTACCCTACCATGTGGCTTTCCAAATCCACGTGGAGTATTCCAAGTACACTATCAAATGAGCAGTCGTTGATGAAGGTGCTGCCACTTGGGTGATGTCCCTGGTCTATTGGAAAGTTATTGGTTCTGCAACCCTTTCCAAGTCATTGAACATGTTGACTTCATTTGATGGTCATTCCTTCCACCCTCATGGTATTCTTCTCGCCTTTCTGGTCCAGTTAGGTGGGAAGACAGTAGAGGTGGAAGTATAGGTAGTTGATACACCTCTAGATTATAACTTGTTACTAGGTCGCAATTGGACCTATTCCATGGTCCCTGTTGTATCGTCCATTTTCCGCACACTTTGTTTTCCTCATCAAGGAGAGATTGTGACAGTCGACCAATTATCCTTGGCGTACTCTAGTCTAAACGAATCTATTGGACTGTCGATCCCAGTGATTGACAAATCTCAACCGACAACTGAGAATATCGGTGTCAGAATGTATTCTTCCCTCATGGGTACTTTCGACTTCTCGACACCGATTCACCATGTTTACACCATGTCTAGTAGGCCTACTTTAGTAGGGAGGTCCATTCCTTTTCGCACTTCCTAACTTAGTGATCCATGGACCCTACCTTCTCCAACTTCGTCAAGTGAAGGTCAGTCACATGCTGACATGGCTATGACACTATCGACAGTGGAGATTATGTATCAAGCAATTCTTGACTCCTCCATGGATCCCGATCTTGTTACCTCGTAGACGGATGAGGAGGATCCCGTTCTTAGGCCTGTATGGGACACCTCGTTATCTTGTTCACATGATTTCTTAGATAATACTTTTCCTTCAGACAAATCCGTCCTCGAAGCCGTGAATGTTTCCGAGAGACCTTGGGATGATATGCATCATCGATCTTATTTTCTCCCAAGTCTTGAAAGAATCGAGTAAGATGATTTTTGGTCTACCTTGAGTGAGATAGTCGGTCACGCCATAGTTCCACATGATATGCATGACATTTATGCCAAATGAAATATGGTGAGTATTTCTCCTACCGTCCCGATCGATATCTCTCGCACCCCTGGCAAGATTGAGAACGTAAATATAGGTGCGAATTGTTCGCCAAAAGAGATTCTGATCTACACCAACCTCTTCAAATAATTTCGAGATGTATTCGCTTGGTCATATGAGGAGATGCTCGAGATCGACCCTCATATTATCGAACATGAGATTAGGACATATCCAGATGCTAAACCTTTTTGACAATGTCTTAGAGATTTTAATCCTAGGAAGGCTCCCGCTATTAAGGCAATGTTGGAGAAGCTACTTAATGTTGGCTTCATCTACCCGATTCCCTTAACTGAAAGGGTATCCAACCCCATTCCTGTGAATAAAAAGAAAGGAACCATCTGTGTGTGTATGGACTTTCGTGACCTGAACAAGGATTTTCCTAAATATAACTTCCCCACGCCTTTCATTGATCAGATTCTCGATGAATGTGCGAGAAGTGAAATATTTTACTTTATGGACAGATTTTCAGGATATAACCAAATCTAGATCAAACCTGAGGACCAACACAAGACGACATTCATATGTCCTTGGCGTACTTTTTCATACCAAAAAATGCCTTTTGGCCTGAAAAACGTCGGAGTGACCTTCCAACGCACCATGACTTTCACTTTTCATGATCTCAAGCACATAATCGAAGCTTACCTAGATGATCTTGCTGCTCACTCTCGCAAGAGAGTGGATCATGTTACACACCTTCGGTTGGTTTTTGAAAGATGTCGTTACTATAGAATCCAGGTAAACCCTCACAAATGCATCTTTTGCATTAAGTCTGGTCGTCTCTTAGGATTCTTAGTTTTCAAGACTCAGATCATGGTAGATCCTCTTAAGGTTGAGGCAATACTTCAATTTCCTCCCCCGTGCATGATTAGACAACTTCAAGGTTAACAGGGGAAAGCTAACTTTTTGCATCAGTTTATAGTGAATTATGCCAATATCACTAAGGTTTTCATGCACCTATTGAAGAAAGACACTCCTTTTATCTGGGATAAGTGAGCCTTGGAGTCTTTCGACGCTTTAAAGAAAGCCTTAGTATCGACCACTCTACTGAAATATCTTGATTACAGTAGAGATTACTTGTTGTATATTGCAGCGTCTGAAGAAACGATTGGTATGGTTCTAGTTTAGGTGGATGATGAACTCCATGAGCATGTCATCTACTATATTAGTCGAAATTTAGTCGATCCTGAGCTTAATTACTCTCACGTTGAAAAGCTAGCTTTCGATGTCGTTCATGCAGACCAATGTTTACGACACTATATATTTATTTGGAAGACTACTGTGTTTGTCAATGTCAAACAATTTCAATACATCCTCACTAGGCATATCATAGGCAGGAAATATAATAAATGGATTGTCATCTTACAAGAATTTGATCTCAACTTTGCTTTGACCAAGTCCAAGAAATCACTAGCTTTTGCAGAGTCAATATCTGATTTCCCACGATTAGACGAGGATGTTATCCATGTCAATTCATTTGCAGATCAACACATTTTCCTTGTCTCATCATCTGAACCCTGGTATGGAGACATTGTTTTATATCTTCAAACCTTGAATTTCACTCAACATCTCTCGCGAGATGATCGACGGTGTGTTAGATACCAAGCCAAAAATTATACCATCGTCGGAGACACTTTATATCACCGAGGAATAGATAGTATCTTACGTTGTTGCTTAACTAACGACGAAGCTGAGTCAGTCCTAAATGATTTCCACAAAGGGGATTGTGGTGGTCATCTTTTCGGGCTTTCGATAGCCCAAAAAATCCTGCGAGCTAGTTACTTCTGGCCCACCATCTTTAAAGATTGCATTGAATAGGTTAATAAGTGTCACCCCTACCAGGTGTTCACTTAGAAAATGTGCTTGCACCCAAACCCTCTTCACCCAGTCATTACCGTCGATCCCTTCACCAACTGGGGGTTAGATTTCATCGATTGCAATCCAACTTTGGCTGGGGGGAATCAACACATTATTGTGTCTTTTGACTACTTTACCAACTGGGACGAAGCGATGCCTACTGTAAAATCCAATGGGAATACTGTAACCTTCTTTGTGTTCAACCAAATTATCGCCTGGTTCGATATCCCGAGTGAGAATGTCATTGATCATGGCAGTCACTTTCAGAATGAAATGATGGTAGAACTAGCATCCAAGATGGGGTTTAGACATGGTCACTCATATCCTTATTACCCATAGGAAAATGGAAAAGTAGAGGTCCTCAAAAAGTCTCTCAAGACCATCTTGCAAAAAAATGCCAGCCGGAGTAATTCCGATTGGCACATCATGCTATATCCCGCGCTTTGGGAATACTGAAACTCGGTCAATAATGCCACTTGTTTTTCCCCTTTTCAATTAGTACATGGTGTGTAGCCGATACTTCCTATTGAATGCCAAATCTCTTCTCTCAAGTTGGCAGTCGAGCTCCTACATGACGCTCCAGATTTAGAGCGACGCCTTGTACACCTAGAGAGTCTTGACAAGCAACGTCGAGACGCCTTTATGACTATCGAGGCAAACAAGAAACATGTCAAGGTTCAATATGAAAAATATATCTATCCCCAGTTGTATGCTGAGGGTGACTTGGTCCTCTTGTATGACCAATCCAAAGAATCTCTAGGGGCAGGCAAGTTTAAACCTATATGGCACAGTCCTTATATCGTGCAACGTGTTCTAGAAAAAGGAGCCTACAAGTTGGAAGATTATGAAGGGAATAAACTGGCCGAGCCCATAAATGGGTTCTACTTGAAAAATTATTACACTTGAGCCCTAGTCTTGGGTGAAATGCTTTGTATACTAATGTAAATTTGGTGTATATACATTTTTTCCCCTTTTCTTTTTGTCTTTGGCTTGCTTATCGAGTTTTCCCTTTTGGTTGGCAGATGTTAACTGAGTCTTTGGTCTACCTAGGATTCGCAGATGGAGCCAGTCATCATACACAGAACTTGGCTTCCACCACTTGGGTGATTTACTCGGTCGAGGGTCTGTTGGTGTCTTCAGGTGGCATATGCCTATGGCCATCCACGAATAATGTGGACAAATATAACGCCTTCATATAACTTTTATGCGATGCCATCTCACATGGTATTCACACTCTAGAGGTTCGCTTGGATTCTCAGTTAGTAGTATGTCAGTTGAATGGCCATTACCGTGTGCATGATCCTATGATTCCTACGGGTACATCTTTTAGAACGAAAATTTGATTTTATTACATATTTTCACATCCCTAGAAGTTTTAATCATGTATCTAATGCCTACGCTAATTATGTTTTAGATTGGCATTTGTCACATTAATAAATTAAATAAAACCATTAAATCAATGTACACATTGTAAGATATGAGTAAAGCCGAAGATCCCTCTTTATATATTTCAAAAAATATGGTGTTTATATTACAAAATTGGGGCTAAAACCCTCAAAATACATATACAACCGATATACATATCCCATGACATCTACGCCTGTGGCGCCGGATGCATATCATGATAACAAACCATGACATTTGTGAGACACTGAAAGGGTCATACCCATGCTCTAGGTACACCAACAACCTGCCGCTACATGGCTTCAGGTAGATCCTCTACTTGAACCATAGGAATCCTCTGTGTCAAACGAGATAGGTTGCCCTGCACGTTCTGTAGGACTCTCTCTGCTTCTCCTTCAACTACCTCATCTCCCTGGTGCCTCCGTCTGTGTCGTAGGAATCCATTTGGTCATTACGGACCCACATATGAAATCACACAAGTATATAGTTAATATTCAAACACCATCCAAACATATTTTTGTTTCCTTAAATACAAAAATACAAAAAAATGAAATATGTAAAAACTTTTACCTATGGCGTCGTAGGTGGCTTCTGGTGGAAGAGGCATATCTAGGTCCCCTATGAAATCGATCCTTGCATAGGGATAGTCATCCAGAGCAATGATTTTTCTCCACCACTAGAAGAAAAAATCATCATTGTAGGGTGTTACCACCCTACATCCCCCCCGTCGTCTCATGACCTCAATCCACTACGCCATGGCTAGATCACGTGGTCTTCTAGGAAGGATCTCCACTCTGGGTCCCAGACCTAGAAACCACTCAAAAAAGAAGATGCAAAGGATAGAGGCAAACCTGAAGTTTCACTTACCCCCCTTCTTACACTCTGTCAACTGACCTTTCATATTGGTCAGTAGTGAGGTACACCAATCATAGACAGTGGGTCTCGCACACTCCAACGCGTAAAACATAAGTGGCCTCGATGCTTGATGCAATGAGGCCGAACCTATAATTTGGTAAGCATGAGCACAATGATCTTCAGGCTGAGGTTACTTATAGCTCAGATGGGGACTTGACTTCCCACCATGGGAGTCCTTATAACACAGTGGGTTTCGATATAATCCTCGATATTCATCCCACTCCTCGCTCCACGTGACTTGAGGTTCACAACCTCTCCTCGGCGTGAAAGACTAGTTAAGAAGTAGATGTCCTCTACTTCAATCCTTAATGGTTGTCCATCAAGGATAAAGCTCTCACTATCGGAATCCCAATAGCCCACCAACATCTCCAACAGCCTCACTTGGGCCCTCATTCCCTTGAGAGCCCAAAACTTGTATAAACCACATCTTTTTAGATCTGCTTGAGCCACCAGATATCGATCCACTATTGCATCTACCTCCTCATGCTCACACTCTCTCCATTCCAACACCATCCTGTAAAAAACAAATCATTTTTGAGTTAGAAACCCCTCTTTTTTTCCTTTTGCGTACATATACGCGACTTTACCTGCTCATGGTTGCGAGTAGGTCTTGATATACGTCCCCTGTGGTTCACATAGGGGCTTATATCTAGTCGTATTGCAAGATACCAGATATATAAAATATGCAGAACAGAAACGAAATGCTAGAAATAACAAAATAACAGTAAAATATCCAGCATAATCTTCACAATACACAGAAATGATATACGAAATAGCAACAGAAATAGCACTTTGAATAAGATAGCAATGTTCACAGGCCTCTTCGAGGGGGCAACCTCCAATCGAGAAGCGCTCTGTTACAATAATATCTAAGCTAGGGTTCTCATACCCTCGACTCCTATTTATACTAAAAAGAAGCATCTAGAGGAAGATCCTTCTAGAAGCAGAAGCTTCTATTAGGTCTTCTTACATTCGCCTTATTCTATTTTATTGAAAGGTCTTAT
>ML790516.1:878349-896502 GCA_009831015.1 Picea engelmannii | reverse complement strand
TTTATTAGTTTCTAGTTTCCTTAGTTTAGATTATTTAGCTTAAATCACTTTTCTCTTTGGTTTCCTTACAAGACCTTAGAGCGGCCAACGAAGCCGTTAAACTCGTCAGGGTGGTCCATACCAAACGGCTTGGGTTATTTAGACAACCCCGGACCGGTTCCACTCTTCCAGTTGATGGATGGACTGTTTCGCCCGTCAACACGACTTCGGCTCATTTATTCTGGATATGGGACCTAGAGTTTTATGAGTACCTTGAGGCTTGCAGTCATTAGTGGTAGGTTCTCTCACCATTGACAGATGGGAGTACATCAATGTCTCCTAATCAATGGATTTCTCAAGCATTCGACACCAACTCCTTTATTCACACTTGTAGAAATGTACTCAGTGCCTTGATACCTACTTTCCTTATTGGTAGGTTGTCTCGCATTTGTTAACGGTATACCTCAATAACTGGTACTTAAACGATTTCTCATCGTGTTCAAACTCAACTCATTTATTCACACGATGTATACTTGCACCCTTGCTGGATAGTGTAGAAGACTTGAAGACATCTCTATGTGGCTGTAGATTTCCTGAGGTGTTGCTTCCCCTTCATTGGACCAGTACCTATTTGACTTTAGTTATCATCGGAGATCAGATTGTACTCCGTGGTATACAAATATCTTCATATTGATTTTGAGACTGGTTTCACTGGGCCTTGTTCATGACTATGACATTTTTTGGCATGTAACCACATTTGTATTTTCCTATTCATGGCCATGAACACTTGTTTGGTATATTTTCCACATGGATCTGCATTTTATTCTTGGTAGCCATGTATGCAAAGTCAGTACATAATGTAATGATTAATTGAGTTTGTCCAACTGGTTCTATACCACTCCACTTCTGGGTTATTTATAATGTATTTCGGCCATCGTAGATACTCCTATGATCTCACACATTAGGGGGCATCTGTTATAGCAATATTTGCCTCACCATTGCTATCTTGCATAGAGGGACTTTTTCCATTTTCCTATGTAGACTTATCATCCCCTTTTGATGAATCCAGAGATAAAAATATACATTTTCCCACATATATGCTCCCTATCTACTTTGCAATATGCATGTATTCTTGCTAATCCACTACAACCCACGTACATCAGGATTTGTGCCAAAAAATGCAAAATGAGGCCGGGTTTCCATGTCACGACAAGAGATGTCTGATCCTTGGCCTCCCATATACTGGAAATGTTCTGACTCAACCCTTCAATTTCATCCTGAAGGCTATAAGAGCACAATTTTGACCTATGGAAAAGGAGGAGAAAGCATTCAACTTTAAGAGCAAAGTTACTCTGGAGAAATTACTTCATATTGAGTTTGCATCCCTCTTTCCCTCAAGTCTGAACACAATGTTTAGCCCCCAAGATCTTTCCCTATTGTTGAGAGGACCTCATTGCCTCTTTCCTATGAGCTTGCCTTTGGTGGAGGATTGAAGTGGTGGATACCCAGTAGGAAGGAACTTGGTTTCCTGGTTTCGAACTGTGGTGACACGGAAGTCTATATCGTTGTCACTTCTACTAATCAATTATTAATAGAAATACTCCTTTCCCATCCTATTGATACCTTGCAAATATATGATTATTATCCATTGGCATGTTTGTAATGTTTATTAATGGATTATGCTATATGATGTGCTAACCCCTTTTATATTATCACTGTATACTTTCTCTGCTTGTTTGTTGAGGACTTCTTGCAGGCATAAAGCTTTGGGTCAAAGTGCTCAATGGTGGAACATCATCAAACGTTGGATCGAGGTAGGCCTCTTTCTTATATTTCACATTAATTTATATAGCATATGTTGGAATTGAGTTGATTTTTGCAGTCATACCTATCTGTTGTGGTTTACCCTTGAACATAGAGAGTTTTTCCCTTGTAACATTTACTTCAAAGGAAAGGTCGTAAATCAATCATACCTATCACCCCACCTAGATGTATAATCATTATCCCAATCCTTCCTAATTAGGGTTTTAGAGGTTGTATCCAAAAATATCCTTTGGAATATGCTTGTCTCAATCAACTCCTATAGGTTTACTTGGTTCAATATTTCCCAGCATGCCATCATATGGATCTACCCACTACATAGGTTGCATCGACACCCATGAATCATTATCCACTTGGAAGTTTTCTTGAATGGATGGTATTTCTTATCTAGGTTGATATAAGTGGCCACCTAACTTAGAAATGGTCTTAAACTTCGAGCACATTTTTAGGCACTGCTCACTTCTCATTGGTTTTGGGAAATTGAAACATAGATCTCGATGTTGGGTATGTGTTATATTATTTGCATGGTTATCCTCATTCATGATAAGTATGGGTTGGGCACAACATCGGGCAGAGGAGGTTGAAGAATCCAGGTCAATAGATTAAGGTTTTTGATGGAGAAAAATCATATATATTGTATTTGTAAATGGTGAAGTGAATACAATGTATGTTAGATGTGTGGCTCTAAACATTTGTTGGTTAATCATATATATTGTATTTGTAAATGGTGAAGTGAATACAATGTAAGTTAGATATGTGGCTCTAAATATTTGTTGGTTTTCTCAGTTAAGGGTTTCCAAGGTAAATTTCTAAGTATTATGTGTGAATGCTATTGTTCTCTTTATGTTTTATAAATAATATGTGTGTGCATTTTTATATTGTAATCTTTGTAATAGTCCAAAAAACACCCCAAATAGAGATTGTATGAAAAAGTTTTGTCCTTGAGAAGTTGGTGTCTCAACGAGGCTCATAGGAGCATGCATTCATTTTTCCACCTTATCCTCTAGGGTTAGGTTTTTTACTTCTTAAGGTTTTAGAATTTATGTTAAAAGGAAGTTTCAATCTCTTATAATGGGAATTTTTGCAAATAAGCATAATCGACATATCTCTTTTTTAGGGATAAACTACCTATGTTCTAGATAGTATCTATTACTTTTCCTATTGCATTATTTTCACTATTTCATTCATGAATAGAGTTTGGGTTTCACTATATTACTATGAACTTTGTAATATCTCTATGTTATTTTTACTATTATTTCTATCTTCATTTCATTCTCAACATAATCTAGAGTAGTTATATTAGACAAATTTGTTCTTTGTTATTCTTCCATGCATGTCCCTAACAAGGTCATGGTACATGGAGTTGGGCCTTATACTAACCGAGCCTAGGGAATACTTTCCTCACTGGCCCAAGTGACCTCCCATGTTGGAAAAATATAAAGACAATGGAGTAGGAGATCTTATTATGATGTTTATCAAGGATGCCCTTATGAGACAAAGGAATGAGATGATGGATAATTTTACCCAGATCCTTTGAAAAATACCAATGGTGATGTATGCACCTTTGACAAATAGTCACTTTAAGGTATAAGTTAAGTTTAAAATTCCTTTGTTTGAAGGAAAGATAGACACATATGTTATGGAGAAATGATTAAGTCTACTAGAGGGTTATTTATCTCTTACTTTTTTTTCCAACTGCGAGAAAATCACCTTCACACTCTTTAATTCCCTTCCTCTAAAGAATTATAACACACATAATATCATCAAGACAAGAATACACTAGACACGACAAGAGACACAAGAACTGGTAGAAAAGGCCTTGTAGTATCCCCAACCACCCATTGGGCTATGCCACTTAAATTTTGAACTCTGATATAAATTTAAATTATAAAAATACTCTGCAAATGCACATATTCACACAAAATAATAATAGAAGTACACATGCAACATACATAGGAAAAAAACCCATGAAAAAAATGCATAAATATTAATGCAACACGTGAATTAACACAAATTGACACTTTCTTTGATTAAAATAATACCAACTCCATGCAGACATTCCAAGTTCCTCCCAGCCTTAGACCGCACTGCTCATAAATCTAAGCAGTGTGTCACCCCCGAGCTAGGACTAAAATCCACCTGGGAAAAGGATTCCTAACCCAGCTAAGGTATCTCATACAATAGGAAAACTCATTCACAAGTGCCAACTCAAAATAACATCCTATAGTCCCTCATTCCCCACATGCCTGTCCCACCCCAAGAAGTGTGCCCCTTCTCTGCTCAACAATCCCTCGGCCGCCCCACTTACCTTTAGGGGCTTCAACAATAGGCCAAAGAGGGAGTATCAAATCCCTGTAGCTTCAGTTTGGCACCTTCGAGAATCAATTCCCAACAATTCTCTCACTTGGAGAGAATGCTCACGGGCCTGAAAACAAACCTATTTAATATCCTATGGGATTGATCACAACTCACTTCTTTAGTCCACCTCCGAGCTAACCATGGTACATATGTAGAAATTTCGATACACTTAATGTATTTCCTGCGATTCTCCTGATCTAACAATTATACGCCACTATTAAATATAGAATAGCTTCTACTATTATTATTGCGAAAAATTAAACCACGATCACAACCACAATCACAAAGTGAAATATCAAGAACACACAACACAAAATTTTTACCGAGAAAGCGTAAAGCTAAAAACCCCACTATCATATATTATGTATATCATGAATCATGAAACAATCTCATACAAAACTCTAATCCAAGAGCTCTCAATACAATACAATCATTTCACACCATCATACACAAATAAACAAATACATGTGCGTCCAGACAGCTTGCCTCCTCTGCAC
The DNA here is from genome assembly GCA_009831015.1 of Picea engelmannii. Taxonomy (NCBI): domain Eukaryota; kingdom Viridiplantae; phylum Streptophyta; class Pinopsida; order Pinales; family Pinaceae; genus Picea; species Picea engelmannii. The sequence goes on along the minus strand of ML790516.1, from coordinate 891,847 downwards.
AATCTCTGCAATTTGAATTCTCACAATGATCATTAACTAATTTCCTAGTTTGCACATGCTCATAAGCATATCCACTGAATGTGTGATCAAATCACAAATGATAGCCAAACTGTCCCTTTCACCTCTTATCTCAATTGGGTCTCCACTGGATCTGACATGCATGTAGTTAACCATGGTGAATCTTCAGTTGCACGTGAGTTCACTTATTAATTGAACTCTCACTAGTGCATGTTTAGTTACAACTAGTACAACTGATCTTAACTCACTTAACTACACTTATAATTCTGTTACAAATCCAACTCACTCAGTTATGAATCAAATAATAGATTAATATTTATTGTCTAATTTAATTAAGGGAAACGTAAATTAGACACATGTTTCTTGTTGACTTTTCAACACTCCCTCTCAACAAGAAAAGGATTATCCTTCACCCCAATCCTGTCTCTATGATATTCGAATTTGCTCCTGGTGAGTGCCTTCGTCGGAATGTCTGCATCCTGATCTTCCGTAGGAATGTACTGAAGCAACATGATCATTCGCTGCACACAAGCTCTGAGATGATGATACCTGATATATATATGCTTAGATATGTCATGAAACACAGGATTAGTTGAGAGTTTAATGCAACTCTGATTATCACAATAAATAACTGTCGGATCTAAATGAGAACCAAACAAAGAAACCAAGATCTTCCTCATCCAGATAGCCTCACATGCATCTTGACTCGCTGCCATGTATTCCGCTTCCACTAAACTAAGTGCCATAGATCTCTGTTTCCTACTGTACCAAGAAACAACTGTAGATCCGATACTAAAGATCCCCCCTGATGCGCCCTTTCTATCCGTTGGGCTGCCTGCCCAATATGCATCCGTGAAGCCATGAAAATTCACCTCATCTGTCTGTCTGTACCATAATCCATACTCAGATGTTCCCTTCAGATATCTCAAGACATGCTTACCCACCTTCCAAAAGAGTTTGGTAGGCTTAACCATCGCTTGACTTAGCTAGTTAACCGCATAGAAAATGTCCGATCTCGTGTTCACTAAATACATTAGCGAACCCACTAACTGTTGATAGACAGTAGCATCCACTACTTCTCCAGAAGTAGCATCCTCTTTCCTCCAGTTTCCTGGAAGAGGAGTATCCATGGGTTTGCATCCCTCCATGTGAAACTTACCCAGTATCTCTTTTGCATACTTTCCTTGAGACACAAAAAGTTCACCATCTCGCTGCCATATTTCCAATCCAACGAAATAATGAAGAAGGCCCAAATCCTTCATATCAAACTCCTTTGCAAGGTCCTTCTTGCATGAGTGTATCAGCTTCTCATCACCAGTAAGTATTAAATCATCAACATAAAGCATAATGATTAAAATCTTACCCTCCACCAAAATTTGGTATAGGTTTGCATCCGCTTCACTTTTGGTGAAGCCCAATCTGGTGAAATAGTTTTCTATCTGAGTATACCAAGCATGGGGTGCTTGCTTCGGCCCATACAATGCTCTCTTGAGACTGCACACATGAGACTCTCTGTCAAAGGTCTCAAAACCTTCTGGCTATTCAATGTATACTTCTTCCTCAATGATCCCATTGAGGAAAACAGTTTTAACATCCATCAGATGAATGCACTAGCCCATCTGTGCTGAGAGTGCAAGGATGGATCTTATGGAAGAGTACCTTGCGACAGATGCAAAGGTCTCATCATAATCTATCCCCTCGATCTGTGAGAAGCCCCGGGCCACAAAACCAACCTTGTATTTCTCCACACTCCCATCAACAACTTTCTTTACCTTGTAGATCCATCTCGAACCTACCACTGATTTATCAATCGGTCTTGGGACAATTTACCATACACTATTTTTGACAATAGAGTCATACTCCTCTACCATAGAATCAACCCAAGTGGGGTCCTGCACTACTTCCTGAAAGGACGATGGTTCAGTCACAATACATTTTCTCATGAGAGCCATGTATCCAACAAATCGATCAGGAGACTGTATCTATCAGTGCTGTGAAGTAGGGGCTCCTACATTTTGTGCAACATCTAGTCTCAATCTATTAGCTTCTGTGGTGCACTTTCTTCCATTTCTGATGGATGGCTCTGCTTGAGTGGTTTCCTCCACTCCATGAACCTCTTCATGTGGCTGATCCACATATTGAGACTCATCCTTGGGAACCAGCAGTTCCTCTTCTGCATGAAAGTCTAGCTTCCTCTCAAGCGACAACTACATGGCTTTCCCCTCATCAAATTTTATATCCCGTCGCATAACAGTCATATTACTGTTCGGAAAATACACACGATAATTATGGGGTGTTTGTGTGTACTCCACAAATATCCGAACTTTAGCAGTCGGTTCCAGCTTCTTCCTGGCATCTTTGGTCACATGCACATAAATAGATGAACCAAAAATTTTAAAATGAGAAACATCAAGTTTATTACCAGTAAAAGATTCTTCAGGTGTACTCATGCCAAGTACTCTATGAGGACAACGGTTTTGCACATAAACCAAAATATTGCATTCTTCTTCCCACAAATGCATTGGTAGGCCCTAATCATGCAACATCACTCGTGCTGCACCCACGATCGTTCTGTTCTTTCTCTTCGTGACCCCATTTTGCTGTGGGTTATGAGGCAATATGAGTTCTCTTCGAATTCCTTCTCCGCTGCAAAAGTCTTTGAATTCGTTAGAGATGTATTATCCACCATTATTTCTCCTTAGAGCTTTCACTTGCTTCCCCGACTCTTTCTCCACCAATGCTTTAAACTCACAAAACTTTGAGAATGTTTGATCCTTCTTCTGCATGAAGAATATCCAACATTTACGAGAAAAGTCATCAACAAAAATAACATAATACCTCTAATTTTCTATTGAAGAAACCAAGAATGGTCCACACATGTCCGTGTGAATTCTCTCCAGGATTACCGAAGCACGGTTCTCCTTTTCATGAAAGGTGGACTTTACATACTTCCCCAGGGTGCACCCCTTGCACTGATCTAACTGAGCAAGTATTCCCCTTGGAAGTCCAGTAGATATTTGTTGCATGATCTTCAAGGCTCCATGATGAAGATGGCCCAATATCCTATGCTATAATTCGCCCTCATCCCGACTCACCACTTTTTCTGCCTTTCCTATCATGGCATTGCAACCATATATCTCTAGCATGTAGAGATTCTTAACTCGAATCCCTATCTTCTTGACTTGACTCGTTGCTTTATGTCACAGGTAGGATTTTCCACTGCTAAAAACAACATCATAGCCTCTGTCCTCCAACATTGCGACTGAGACTAAGTTTTTCTTCAGACCTGGAACATGCATAACATTTTTCAATTGAAATGGTTTACCTGACTCCATCTAAAAGGTAATGGTACCAATACCAGTTGCACTGTATTGTCCATCATCGCCCATCTCTATATGTATTATGAGATCTTTCTCCTCCAAGTCAATGAAAGACTCTTTATCTCCCGTCATGTGGAAGGAAGTGCCACTATCCAAATACCACACTAATATTGATGCACTTGAAGCCATGCATGCGATCAAAGAGAAGTCAAGTTCAAATTGTGAGACAAGAGCCTCACCAGTTGCAGCTCCAGCAACCATCTTGTTCTTCTTCTTCTGTGGAGAGTTAGTAGTGAGATGCCCATGTTCGTGACAGTGAAAACACTTCATTTTGGACAAATCCATATTCTTAACTTTAGAATCAGATTTTGATTGGAATTTCTTCCCTTTCTGTTTCCTTGCCTTGACAGTCAAAGCATAGTCCTATTCATCATCATGTTTTGATGAAGATCCATTTTTGGTGTTCCGCTTGAAATCCTCTTGCACTATATCCGACCATAGTCATTCCTAATCCGACAATTTTTCCCTTCCATTGACAGAGTCTTGATAACTGTGCCAACTCTTAGGAATCCCTAGGAGTGCCAAGCTCACCAAATCATCAACAATGAATGTTATTCCCACACTTCCAAGCTCATCCCGACATTGGACAAACTTCGTGAGATATTTTGGAATGGTGTCTCCTTTCTCCATCTTGATATTCCTGAGTTTATCTTTGAGCACCAATTTCCTATGGTCGCTATTGTTTTGGAACAGATCCGTCAAAACCTTACACATTGCATATGGTGTGGTTTTCCCATGGAGACTTCAGACAATTTGGTCTCGTACTCCCTCCAACAGAATCCTCCTCGCCTTCACCACTTTCTTTTTCCATGCATAAATATTTGTAGTGTCTGTCGCATCTGGCTTAGGAACATCGTTGTCAATGTAACCCTTCAATCCATTCTCTTTGAGAACTGCCTCCATCCTTTCCTTCCAAGAAATGTAGTTAGAGCTGCCCTCGAGTGCATAATCCAACCTCAAGCCATTGAAAGACATTTCGATCTTGAATCAGCTATTGCAACAAGAAAATATTGCAAATTCGAATGTTATCCAACCCAAAAATCAACTGCTATCTTTCCTCTTTCCTTGGGAGGTTCGCACCCCACCTAAGAGAAACCTAAGGAAAGTTCGCACTCTACCTATGTATAGATTGCGAACTTTCCTAGGAAGTTTGCACTGTGCTTCACTGTAGCCGGTGAGAATTCCTAATGAAGTTCACACCCTACCTTTGTCTAGGGTGTGAGAATTATTGTTCCTAAAAATGATGATAGTTTTTAGTGCTAGGGTTCGCACCTTGCTAGAGACGGGACCTGTGAACACAAAACAATGTTCGCACCTAACTTATGTAGCTCCGTGGCCTCCATGGATCGGATTCCATGTAGAAATTTCAATACACTTAATGTATTTCATGCGATTCTCCTGATCTAACAATTATATGCCACTGTTAAATACAAAATAGCTTCTACTATTATTCTTGCAGAAAATTAAACCACGATCACAACTACAATCACAAAGTGAAATATCAAGAACACACAACACATAAGTTTTACCGGGAAAGCGTAAAGCTAAAAACCCCACTATCATATATTATGTATATCATGAATCATGAAACAATCTCATACAAAACTCTAATCCAGGATCTCTCAGTACAATACAATCATTTCACACTGTCATACACAAATCAACAAATACATAGGCCAATTCCTGTGTCCAGACAGCTTGCCTCCTCTGCACAATCTTTGCAATTCGAATTCTCACAATGATCATTAACTAATTGCCTAGTTTGCACATGCTCATAAGCATATCCATTGCATGTGTGATCAAATCACAACTGATAGCCAAACTGTCCCTTTCACCTATTATCTCAACTGGGTCTCCATTGGATCTGGCATGCATGTAGTTAACCGTGGTGAATCTCCAGTTGCATGTGAGTTCACTGATTAACTGAACTCTCACTAGTGCATGTTTAGTTACAACTAGTACAACTGATCTTAACTCACTTAACTACACTTATAATTCTATTACAAATCCAACTCACTCAGTTATGAATGAAATAATAGATTAATATTTATTGTCTAATTTAATTAAGGGAAAAGTAAACTAGACACATGTTTCTTGTTGACTTTTCAACAACATATACAATGATAGTAACAAGAAGGTATGGAGGACATCTGAATGAGTGAGTGAATGATGATGGAATGATAGGAAAATGAACTAAGTCCAAATTATCTGTATGCATATTCCTAACTTGACACTTGTCATGTTGAGAACTACCTTGGGCCCACTTGTCCCCATCCTTAAACTTAGGATAAAATAATTATCCATACTTTATACTTTAATGAATATTAATATAATATTCCTTTGGGCTTAGCCCCTTATCCTTAAGTTTTAGCCCCCTTCTCCTATCTAGTGGAGTTTAGTCCCCCATACTCTTTTACATGGTTGGTCTACAGTATAGATGTATTTTCATTAATATTTACATGTGATTACATATTACAATGTTGGCTCACTAGCCATTTAACGTCTCTCTCTCTAGCCTAATAACCACACAGGAACTTCGGCCTCAATACATATGTAGTCATAGATAACTCAACTCTGTGCACTGTCAGGTCACTACCACGCACTTACTGAAGTCTACGCAACACCAACACCAAGTTCCAACGGCTCACCATCCTATAATCCTATTTACATTTACCATTATATGTACAATTGAGGTTCTGCCTAGGGGTATTACATTCCCTTCCCCCTTATTTATGCACTATCCTCAGTGCAATATATACAAATATACAACCAAAATTTAAAAAATATTAAAACACATGTGGGTATTATGTCTGCATATCATCCTCATACTCCCAAGTTGCATATTCAAGATTGTATCAGGTCCATTGGACCTTTACTAGCCCTATTTCGGTCCAATCTGCACACTGGATGCACTTGAAAGGAGCCTTCTTGCTCCACCTGAATCACATTCCAATCAATGACATGATTAGCATCAGGTACATACTTTTTGAGCAATGATACATTGAATACATTATGAATAGACATTGATGTAGGAAAGGAAATCATGTATGCTATAGGCCCAATCCTATCTAGGATTTCAAATGACCCACAATAACGAGTTTCCAACTTTGAAAAATTTCCCAACTTCAAGGAACTTATGTTGGCCTTTACTTTCAAGAACACATGTTCACCCACTTTAAATTCCCTATGAGTTATGCCCTTATCAACATAACTTTTCTGCCTATCTTGGGAAGACTTTAAATTCTATTTTATTTTCATCATTTTCTCTTCCATTTCCCCGAGTAATTCTGGCCCCACCACTTCTCTATCTATTGGGTTTTCCCATCTTACCGATGTGTGGCACCTTCTTCCATAAAGTGCCTCAAATGGGATCATATTTAGAGATTCTTGGTACCCATTGTTATAAGAAAAATCTACTAAGTGTAGGGAGTCTTCCTATTTTGATGGTTTATCCATCACATACATGCTCAACATATCCTCAATTACTTGATTCACCCTCTATGTTTTCCCATTTGACTTTGGATGATAAGCTTTGCTAAAATTCATATTTGTTCCAAATCCCTTGAATAATCCTTTCCAAAAATTTGATGTAAATTTTGGATATCTGTCAGACACAATTGTCTTGGGTATACCATGTAGTCAAGCAATTTCTCTCATATAAATATCAACAATGTTGGCTACCTTGTGAGCGATATTTACTGGAATAAAATGGGCATATTTAGTAAGCTTATCCACCACTACCATGATAGAATCGTGCTGCTTGTTTGTTCTAGGAAGTTTTGTGATGAAATCCATTGTTACAACTTCCTATTTCCACTCAGGAATGAGAAATGGCTGTAGAAAACCAACTAGGTGTCTATGCTCAACCTTGACCTTTTGACACTCCAAACACTTGGCAATAAAATCAACAACTTCTTTCTTCATGCCTAGACAATAATATTGACTCTTGAAAGATGCAATAGTTTTCTCATAACTTGGGTACCCAACATAAGGTGCATTATCCATTTCTCTCAATATCATATTTTTCAATTCCTAGAAATTTGGCACATAAATTCTTCCCCTTTACATGATAATTTCATCATTTTCTAGCTTATAGTCTTCAATTTTCTACGATAAATTACCTTGTTGAAGTTTTTCCTTTACCTCCATGTATCTCTGATTTGGTTTTGCAGCCTTTAAAATTATATCTTTCAAATATGATTGGTAAATGCTAATGGTTGTAACATGCATCACATGCACCCTTGTTGTCATAGGGGAAGACCCAGGGTTCAACACTACAACAACGCACCAACAAAAACCTAACTACCGGCCCTTTTGAAAACACCTGCGAAGCAGATAAAGTCTCACCCGAGGTAGAGGCAGGGGTGGTTGGAGGACTCATGTGTCTAAAACCTTAGCTGGGACATAGATCTATGATTATAACACCTTAACAAATCACTTAGCAGTTACAGTCTGTTATTATTCAGCCTTAGTTTACAACGCAGCTAAAACCTAACAACAAATCAACATAGTATTTATACAGATCCAATAAGCACTAAGGATACAAATATAGATCAGATCTAGCATTCATTCACATTATTCAACACTAAGCTATCATATTAGATTCATCTAACATACATCAACGTACTAAGAATTTAACCACATAAACAAGAGAACAACCATAAAGCACATAGCAATCATGACGCAGGATATACGTGGTTCACCCCCACCCTGGGGCTTACGTCCACCAACTCTTCTTGATTTCTTTTTGTCAATATTCTACATGGACAGAGCCATGATATATTACTCTACAGAGGACAGGAGATCTGCGCACCTCTCTATATCCTCCTCCCCTGAAGTACAACACAAAACCTTCCACAGTCTCTTACAGTCAATTGCACTTAGCTTTGCAAGCCTCACATAGTATGCACAAAACAATTACAATTACCACTTGCACTTAGCAATTAACACTTATCACTTAGCACACACTATGACCTGCCTCCTTCGATCACATAGATCGAACTACTTCCTACATCACCTAGATTTCTATTTGTACATTATAAAATGGGCCTAAACATGGGTAAATCCATGGGCCGACATCCCATTCCTGTTACATAAGCCCAAAACCCAAAAATTCATAAAAAGGGGCTGAGATCCCGCGATCTCTGCTTTGACTTGCACTCTGTCTTTGATAGCCTGTCCAAGTCCCAAAAGTAGGTCAAACATGATCAAGGATCCTCCAAACTTGGTCAAGGGCCAAAAATACCCCAACACTCACCTGTGACTCATCTCGAGCCGCTCTGGTCTGGGTAGTTGTGCTTCAAAAGCCTCGATCTTGGCTCGACCTGCTTTGACCTATTGCTGCGCCAGGGCCTCTTGCTTGACAAACTCTTGGATGACTACTTCGTTGACAAGTCCCTCTAAACATTGTTCAACTATAGTGACTACTTGTTCCAACTCTGCGTCTCGGCCTTCAATCTCCTCAAATAGTTGGCAAGCTTCATCCTAGATTGGTTGGAGCCTTTGGGTCACTTCCATAACTTTGCTCTGAATGGTGTGGAATTGCTTTTGAGCAGTGCGCTCTTCTTGGGATCGCTTCATCATTTCAAATGGTGACAGGAAATTCAACTGCACCTATACTGTTGTTGCTTTGCCTCCTGGAGCTGTGACTCCAACACCTTCAAATCAGTATCTTCAGTGAGTATCTCATAATTTTGTGTGCTACGAGCACTTAGCTATTTTCATTCCAGAGTGAATGCTCTGATCTTCTCGACTACGCTCTGGGCAGTGAATTCTATTTGATCTTGCACGTCCTATGGGGTACTTGGCACTGTTCATAGCTCGAGGTATACGATTCTGTGTTGAAGCTATTAGATAGCTTCCGTGAGCTGTTCTACTTGGTTTTCCACTGGGTATTCCTCCTTTTTCTCTAAGCCTGTCACAGAGCAAAGTTCTTTGCTGACTACTTCTTTTACTCCCACCTTCTCTATGAGCAACTGCTCTTTCTCTTGCTGGATCTGTGCTTTCTCTTCTTCAAACTTATCTTGGAGGGAAGCCTTCTCTTGCTGCACAAATCAAGGTTGTTGTATGACTACTTTTTGTACTTTCTTTAGGGCCTCTGTGGCCTGTTCAGTTTCTTCCTGTGCACGACGAAGGCAGTCTTTGATTGTATCAGCTAGTCTACGAAGTTAGTCAAGCTCATCTCCCAACCCAGGTTCTTCTTATGGTGGGGGATGATCCATATTTTATGAGAAGAATGAAATGAATACATATTATTAACAGGTTCACACAAAATAATAGAGATACAGTAAAACTGGTTTTCTATTCAATAACGAAATAAGCTGAAACTGTAAAATGTAGCGGAAACAAGCTTGCTGGAATGGTGGCGCTTATCTCTGAGAAGAGATGTGACGACAACATGCATTCACAAGAAGAAGGTTAAAATGAGGCTCTGAAGGCCTTTTTACAATCAACAAGAATGCCCAAAACCCTAGACATTCAAAAACCTAACCCTAGGAGATGAAGCACCAAAAGTCATGTGGGCCCCGTTTGGGTAAGTTAGTACATCAAGTTCCCAGGGTCGTAACTTTCGCATATGATCTTCGTTTTAGGCATGTGATATCCCGTTGGAAAGGTATCATTGAGGAGATTCATTTTTGGGGCTCAATAATTCCTTTGGATATAATTGAGGATCTCGATCCTGAAAAACCTTCATTTAGACCCTCAAAATGGCCCCCGAAGTTAAAACTGCTAAAAATAGTAAATGGACAAAATTTTCAGAAAACTGTTTTGAGCCAGTTGGAAAAGGTGGGTGGAAATCGATATCCATATAGATAAATCCTCCCTCATTAGGAAGCAATGGTCTCCATTGCGTTGAGCTCCCCCATCAGATGAGGAAATTTCTGCTAAATTTGGCCCCGGGTGAGCCACTTGCCTTGGTGCAGGAGCTGCCCTGCTTTGACGACTCAATAAAGATGGATACTTTGTTATCAAGTGCGCTTGATATTTTTTTCCACAATATGATCATTGGATTCCTATTGTAGGCATTTGGGGTTCAACTCTATTGTTGTTAGTTGTTCTGCTACTTCTGAGGTGTCCAATAATGGTGGGAAATAAGGGCGAAGGATATCCACATTGAACACTGGGTGCAGACCAAGGAAAGGAGGAATGTTGAGCTCAAAATAATTATCCCCCACAACCTTTGTAATAGTGCACAACCCATAATAGAGTGGGAAAAGCTTCTGATGGGGTCCTGCAAGGCATTCTTTCTGCAAGTGCAACCAAACTTTGTCGCCCACCTGAAACTTATGCGGCACCTGATGTTGATCATGGCGCTGTTTGTACTTGTCATTGGAATTTTGTAGGATATCTTGAACCTGTTGGCATATGTGATGGATATGCTCAATGAACTGAGTGTCTTTGTCAGCTTCAGTTGGAGCAGGAGATGAGTCGGTCGAGGTGACTGCAAGGGGAAGTGCAACATCTATGGGTCCCAATGGTTGGAATCCCAGCCCCACTTGAAAGGGGTTGTGGTTGGTTGATCTATGCAGGGCTTGGTTGTAGATATGATAGACATAGGGAAGGCTCTCATCCCATGTACAAGGGTTATTTGAATTATACATGCAAAGGATATGCATAATCATTTGATTTACAACCTCAGTTTGGCCATCTATCTAGTGGTGGAAGGCCATGAATTTGGTGATCTTGTTGTCCAACAGTGACCAGAGGTTTGACCAGAATGTGCTGAGAAATTGACTATACCGATCTGAGACAATGGTTTGTGGGATTCCAAAATGTACCTAGACTCATTCAAAGAAGAGCTTGGCAGTGGCCTCTGCTGTGATGCTCTTCTTGCAGGCAACTAGAATCATCGTCTTAGAAAAGTGATCAACAACCACAAAAGCATAGTAATTTCCCCACTTGGTGGATGAGAGGCCCGACATGTAGTCCATTGAGATGGATTCCCATGGCCTATCAGGAGTAGGAAGGGGGGTGTACAAGACTTATTTCTTAGTGGTCGGTTTGGAAATAGAACAGGCAGTGCAGGACTTGATATACTTGCTGACCTCCTGTCGAAGTTTTGGCCAGTAGAAATGTTTTTGTAGCATTGCCACTATCTTTTCAATGATAAAGTGTCCTTCCACCCGACTATAGTGGGATTCCCAGATCATATTCTCTCGCTCACTTGATGGAACATAGATATGGCCTAGATGACACAACAACCCATCTTGAAGATGGGAATTATCGACAACTGCGTTTGCACCCAACATTTGGTAGGTGGTGGTGAAGTCACAGTCTATCTCATAGAGTTGGGGCCATCCAAATGTCTCATGGATGCAAGAGTATAGCACCATGGTGAGTGCCATGACTGGTAGTCTACTGAGGAAATCAGTCACGTGATTGGTGCTTCCTGTTTTATACTTGATGTTGAGGTGGAATTGCTGCAAGTATGTGGACCACTTTTGATGGTGATCATTCTGCAATTTTCCCTGTGTCTGCATGAACTACAATGGATTATGATCAGTGTGGATGACTATCTCCTTCCCAAGAATGTAATGTCTCAACTGGAGGCATGCTTGCACAATACAATACATTTCTTTGTCGTAAGTAGGGTACTTACATATAGTGTCTGACAATGTCTCACTATGATAGGCCATGGGGTGGTTGTGCTGAGTGAGAATGGTGCCCACAACATAGTTTGAAGCATCTGTCTTGATCTCAAAAGGATGTTGTAGGTCTGGTAGTGAAAGTACTGAGGCTGAGCACAAGCACTTCTTCAAATCAGCGAATGCTTGTTGTTGGGACCGACCCCATGCAAATTTATCCTTACCACCACCCTTGTTTATTTGGCTGAGGGCCCATGCAATATGGAAGAAACCCAACATGAACATACGGTAGAAATTGGCAAGGCCCAAGAAGCTCCGAAGCTCAGTGAGTGTTGTTGGGGTTGGCCAGTCATGGATGACTTGGATCTTGGCTAGATCCACATGTATTCCATGTTGATCAATGATGTAGCCCATGTAATGGACCCTATCCATGTCAAAGGAGAATTTTTCCAAGATGGTGTATAGGTTGTGCTGCCGCAGGGTGTGCAGAACCTGTTGAATATGTTGCAAGTGCTTGGCCCAAGTCTTGCTGTAAATTAGAATGTCATCCAGATACACCACTACAAAAGTATTGGCGAATGGTTGCAGGGTATCATCCATCATCCTCATGAAAGTGGCTGGAGCATTTGTCAAACCAAAGGGCATGACCAACCATTCAAAAAGGCCTTCCTTTGACTTGAAGGCAGCCTTACATACATCTGTCCGTTCTATTGGGACCTGGTGGTAGCCAGACTTCAGATCAATCTTACTGAAGTATTTGGCCCCCGTGAATTGATCAAGGAGGTCATCGATTCAGGGAATCGGGTATCGATTTCTGACTTTGATTTTATTCAGAGCCCGATAATTAATATAGAGTCACCAAGTTCCATATTTCTTCTATATCAGCATGATTGGGCTCTCAAAAGGTGATGAGCTGGGGTGGATGTTCCCCTTGTGGAGAAGTTCTTGTATCTGTCGCTTGATCTCCTCATTCTCTAACAAAGAGCGATGATAGACTGGTCGATTGGGTAGTGGTGCATCAGGGGTTAGGGTGCTTGACCTGGCAGTGTAGAGGTACCCCTGTAGGTGAGGAGAATATATCCGAGTATTCTTCCATGACCTTATCTACTTGCTTCTGCTGTGTGGAGATGTTGGCCGTAGAGACCCTGGATGTGGATGTGATCTTTCGCTTATTCTAAGAGAAAATCACGAAGAAGACAAATTTCCCTGTTTGAGAGATGACCTTCCTGCATTGCTTAGCAGAGATCAAGGAAATAACATTAGGTGGGACTTGTTGGATTACTGAGAGGGGGGGTGAATCAGTAATAGAGCAATTTAACCATATAATCCAAGTGTTATATAAATGAAGCATTATGATCCAATAACTGCAGATTAAATAAGCAATGAACAAATGAACAATCATACACATACACAGTACACCAGTGTTTTACGTGGAAACCCAAATCGGGAGAAAACCACAGAATGATTTTTCTTATATGTCTTGAAGAATTACATTCATTGGAAGCACCAACTTCC
>ML790516.1:846748-870867 GCA_009831015.1 Picea engelmannii | reverse complement strand
ATCCATCTTCATCTATGCATTCTCATCAAGGACAATACATATTATATTACATCAATCATCAATCAATCAATCCTTTGACATCAATCAATCACTTGACATCAATCAATCAAACCATTGGCATTAATGACAACATGATCCAACAGGACTGCCTCAGGTATCCTATACAATTTCCTGTTCAAAGTAATAATAACACTACGAGGCCTAGACTCATATACAACATGACATTTCCATAAATAAGGTTGGCCCAAAAGAACATCACAAAATTTGAGAGGAGAAACATCACACAATACCTCGTCTTTGAAGGGCTTGATGTCGTACGACAGTCGACACTGTTGGCTAATGCAAAGATCGCTTCCTTGGCAGAGCCATCCAATGGTGTACGATTGTGGGTGTGGCGTTATTGGAAAGGCTAGATGCCTGACGACCTTTGCTGAGATGAGGTTCTTCTGGCTACCACTATCAATGATGAAGTGCAGCGGGGTGCCTTTTACCCACATCTGTGAATGGAAGAGGCGCTCTCCTTCTTCTGGCTCCTTTGGTTCACCAGGCTGGAGCTTGGTGGTAGCAATGATGGCACTAGGTTCTACGTCAATGATCCGTCTTCCCCTTTCTAGTTCTAGCTCAAAGTCATAATCTGCATCTAATTTAGAGGTTTTCACTTCAGCCACTAGAGACTACTTTGAGTGACAGTCAGCAGTGTTATGCTAAGGGCTCTTATGGAAGTTGCACCAATTCCCAATATCTTTCTTTGTCTTTCTGGTGTCCTTCTTTGCTTGTGGCTTGGACTAGTTTTCCTAATAATGTCCATCTTTGATCTGTCCTTTGTTCAGTGGGTTGGGGCCACCCTTTCCTAGATTTTGTTGTGAGGGGTTCCCAGACCCAAATTGTTGTGTCTTTTGTTTGAGCTTCTGCTCGATTTTAACGACATATCGGTAGGTCGCGCCTAAGGATGAGATGTCTAAAAATTCCATTTCAGTCTGGACATATCTATGTAGAGAACCGCGATACTTGAGCACCAGATCTCACTCCGAATATTTGATACCCAACTTGGTGCGCAAGGTATGGAAGATATTTGTGAAATCTGACACTGCTTGGTCTCTTTCTTTCCGTAGTATGGTCCATTTGGTATACAGGTCATCATAACTTCCGACAGGGTAGTATTGTTCCTTAATAGCATCCATGAAGGATTTCTAGGTGGCCATGACTGAAAATAATGAGGTTTCCTCTATTTCCTTTTGCTCACAAAAATTTTCCCACCAATCTTTGACATGGGGAACGACTTTGAGTAGCGCAAAAATAATCGTTTCTTTATTCGAAACGTTATGGACAGAAAAATACCCTTTTAGTATATTCAACCACTTGTCTACAACATCTGTGTCTATCTGACCTTCAAATATAGGAATATTGAAGTTTATTTGTACCTTGAAGGGGGCGGTGCCTTCGTTCGAATAATATGCATCGCTTGTTGGTAGCCGCCGAAGGATTTGCGTGAAACTATCCATCATCTCGTTCCTCTATTGCATGAGGGATTCCTCAATCAAAATTTTGAAAGGATCTCTTGTCCTGTCATATTTCTTTTCTCCTGCCATGGGAGGTCGCTTGGGCATGCGAGAGCTTCTTTCCTCAAGAGAAACAAGCTCGAGACCCAACTCTTTATACTTCGACCTCGTTGGGGACATGCATTAAGATGACAAGGAGAAGACCGCTATGATACCACTGATCCATATTTTATGAGAAGAACAAAATGAATACATATTATTAATAGGTGCTTAACAAAAAATAACAGAGATACAGTAAAACTCGTTTTCTATTCAATAACGAAATAAGATGAAATTGTAAAATGCAGTGGAAACAAGCTTGCTGGAATGGTGGCGGCTTATCTCTGAGAAGAGATGTGATGGAAACGCACATTCGCTAGAAGAAGGTTACAATGAGACTCTGAATTCCTTTTTACAATAAGAAAGAATTCCCAAAACCCTAGACATCCAAAAACCTAACCCTAGGAGATGAAGCGCCAAAATTCATGTGGGCCCCGTTTGGGTAAGTTAGTACATCAACTTCCCATGGTCGTAACTTTTGCATACAATATCCTTTTTAGGCATGTGATAGCCCATTGGAAAGGTATCATCAATGAGATTCTTTTTGGGGGCTCAATCATGCCTTCAACTATAATTGAGCATATCAATCC
This sequence comes from Picea engelmannii, assembly GCA_009831015.1. NCBI lineage: Eukaryota > Viridiplantae > Streptophyta > Pinopsida > Pinales > Pinaceae > Picea > Picea engelmannii. The sequence goes on along the minus strand of ML790516.1, from coordinate 868,679 downwards.
CAAAAAACCTTCATTTAGACCCTCAAAATGGCCCCGGAAGTTAAAACTGCTAAAAATAGTAAATTGCCAAAATTGTCACAATACTATATTGAGCTAGTTGGAAAAGGTGGGTGGCCACTGATATCCATCTATATTAGGGGTGCAATGGATACTAGCAGCTGAATTGAGGGGCCTGTTGTACCCATTTGAGTTCAACCTTGATTCTATCATACATATCCTCCTTCTTGGCTTCGTGTTTCTGCAATATGTCCTGTGAGGCATCTGCTACAGTTGCGATGATAAAGTCGAAGTCATTTACAGGGAGAATGGTCTGTATCTTAGTCAAGGTTTCTATGGATTTCTTTCGGGAAGTGGGTTTCTTAGGAGAAACCTTCCTTTTCTTCAAGGGATCATCCTCTTAGCAGGGTCCCTATGTAGTGTTACTTTGCCTTGATTCTGCTGGTCCTATTTTCCATTTGTATCTTCTACTTCATCATCACCCCCTCATCCAGGTGATACTGAAGCAGTTCCTTCCGATGCACTGTTCAAGTTCTGGACCTCTTCAGTCTTGTTCCTTCTATTGGGTCCAGGACGATCCTTTGCTTCATGAGTGGTCTCAAGGCTATAGATTAGTTCAGGGTCTGACATTTTTGTGGGGTCTATGGGGATGAGGAGTTCTACTGACCAATCCTTGGTGATCTCTTCAATATCCTCCTCTGTGATCTTATAGTACGATTGAATCTCTTCTTTGTGCTCATCTGCACGTGCGGTGATATAAATGAAGTGTCAATCCATGCAGAACTTCATGAGGGGTCATAACTGATGCAACGTGTTCGGCATCATGCGAGGGACAAATTTGATAGCCCTCTTCAGCTAGAGATAATAGGTATGAAACACTGCATTCAACTGCCACTAGTTTTCCATATCACTCGAGTACCAAAGCGTAGTGAACTTCACAGCGAGCGGCTCGAACGACTCAATGTCTAGGAAGGTCGCACCTTCTAGAATTTCCCAAGCATTAAATGCGATGAGGTTTAAGAGCTAACTAAAGTGGAACTCATATCCCCGATATTAAGCTTCACGATAGTCTAATTCCAGCTAGTTGACCAAGTACTTCGCCCAATTCATATGGAATCCTTCTACACATTTCTCGGCTAGGTCAACAACGAATCCTGTGACCTGAGTAGGTTGGTTCTTCCTCACTAGCTTCCTTGTGATCAACTGGTAGGCCAGGCACACTGCGCCATTCTGGATGGAAGCTACCTTTTACCCTCATGTTCCCTTTTCTACATCGTCATAAGTGTCCTTAATTCTCTGTGCTAGGGCGTGGTCGAAATCCTTCCTTGGGTAGAAGTCTTGCGGGTCAGGTCCTTGCATGCTCAATCTAGTGATCCTATGGATCAGTGTCGGATTGACTGTAATGTGTCTATCTAGCCATAGGTAGCCGCCATGGTAACATGAGAGAAGGATCTTAACACATGTGTGTGCCTTCCAAAGTGTGGGATCTTCATCATGTTTAAGAGGGTGGACTACGCGAGGTTCATAGTCCATGGTTGGGGGATTATTTTCAATTTTTTCCCCTCGTCCTGGTCATATACTTGTAAGGAGAAAGCATGCTACAATTATTTCAATCACCTAGGTTGAAGTCTTTGGACTTCAACGTCATGATCTTATCTTGTTGCATTCTGACTGCACGTATCCCCTTTGGGAGGTACGCAGTAACCATGGTGTAATCAAAGTCCCTTGGGATATTGTCATGACTCACCGCATCGGCCAGAGGAGGGATGTAGTCAGGTAAGATGGTCAGGATTAACTTCACATTTGATAGATCATCTTTGTGCTTGGTTCTCTTCTCTGTTGTTGGTCGGGATGGTCCGGATCCATGAGCAGTTGATGGAGAGGATTGCACTCCTCACGTCGATGAAGCTTGAATTCCTATAGACATCACTCTCTCAGCCATCATATCAATTAAAACTTCCTCAACTAACTTCTCCACAACGCTGAGCTCGTCTGACATGCACGCTCTCGATCAGAAAACTAGGGTGGATGGATGAGTGCTCAAAGTAATAGAATCAGTGTCGATCTTACTAATCACAACATGGTATCAATGGGTTCTCTTGTTAGCTCTGATACAATTTGCAAAAGTGTTCTCGGTGCAACATTCGATGGACTAAGTAGACACGATGTAACGAATCTTTCCAACAGATAAGAAGCTTTCCATTAATGTAGTTTTGTCCATTGCAGCACGGTCCCAACAGTCCGATGGCGATATCTCTGATCATAACTGTTGTTCTAACCATTCTGGAACGTCGATCAACTGTTATAATGCTTCCAAAGGTCATATCACTTCACCATGGCGAAGTTCTATGGGGTGTTGTTCTGATATCCCGATGAAGTTCCAATTTTGAAAATCTTCCTTCCGCGAAGTTCCCTCTGGGCCCTTCTATAACTTTTTGACCTTTGCTCTCTTCTTGCTAAGTTTTCTAGCCTTCTTCCTGGTGATCTTTGTGTCATTATTCCTCTTTCCATTCTGGTTCTTGTCTTCTTTTGGCATAGAAGCTTCACGCTATTAAGATTCTTTCATAGGATTAGAGACTAATACTACTTCTCTATCTCGGGTAGGTGCTCTATTTGTCTATGAATCTTCTTGTGTTCTTTCAACTTCGTGATCCAAGTTTCTCATTCTCAGTAGCTTCGATCTCTCCTCATGTTCTACAATCAAGTGTGCTATCTTCTTAGTCATGAAATCATTTAATTCCTGCTTTTTCTATTCTAGGGCCTCCTTTTCTTTTCTTCTAGTATGATCTTTCTCGATCCAGGTTTTTCCTAATAACATAGTAAATGGAGCGTTGTTCTCAATGAATCTAACAACCTCAAAATCTTCCTCCGTCGAAGCTCCATGATCACTCATATATACATGGGCGAGTCTTACACATAGGGTTATCAACTTTCCCTTGAATAATCCTATTCCTCCCAATGATGGAGTCATATGAGGATTTCCTAAATCTTCCCAAGTTCTTTCTGTGATGATATTTACCTGTGTTTCCTCATCCAGAACACAATCTATGTCGAAGTCTCCTATTCTTGTTTCTATCCATTCTTTTTCTTTGAAGATCTCTAATAAGTTTAATATCTCTATGATTATTTAGGGTTTCTTTCATTTGCAGTAGTACAATCTCTGATTCTGTCTGAGGTTCTTCCATGGTCTTAGTTTCATGACCTTCCTCAAGGTTTTCTTGTCTCATATTTATTCTGTCAAGCTTAGCAATCATTCTAGGGAAATCTAAAACTTCATGGTCCATAGCTTTACAACAAATACAACTAGGTCTTCTCCCAGGGCATTCCTTAGCAAGATCTCTTGATCTTCTGCAATTGTAACAAAGGGTTAATCCTCTTTTTTCTTAAATGATTCCCATCCTTTCCTGAACTACGCACTAGGATCATAGTAGCTAACCTAAAAAAAAAACTTTCCAGGATCCTGCATCCATTTGTTAGTCCAAACATTCTTTCTATGCATAGGAATAACATATATTTCATTATTTCTATTAGATCCACACATATCAAACCTTCTTTCATGTAATTGTACCCTAGTTTTATGAATAGGATAACATTTATCAAACATACCTAGATCCATACTCTTGAACCAAAAATTTCCACTAATCTTACTTTCAGTAGAGCACAAATCTTTCAGATCTAAGAATTTTCACTATTCTTACCTTTAAATCTTCCATATCTAAGAATTTTCACTATTCTTACCTTTATCAGAGAACAAAGCTTCAAGATCATACCTCTTTTCTTTGGATCGGAATTCCCTTCTTAGCACAGATCTTTACAAGTCAAGTAGAATATTGTGCACAAAGGCAATAAATGTACACACAAAGATTTATTTCTTTCCTTCGGTTCACAACAATCATAGTTTTGATCCTGACAACGGAACCATTTGTTGGCACAGGGGCAGACCCAGGGTTCAACGCTACAACAATGAACCAACAAAACCCTAACTACCGACCCTTTCGACAACACCTCTGAAGCAGATAAAGTCTCACCCGAGGTAGAGGCAAGGGTGGTTACAGGACTCTAGTGTCTGCAACCTTAGCTGGGACACATATCTATGATAATAACACCTTAATAAAGGAATTAGTAGTTACAGTTCGTTAATATTCATCCTTAGTTTACAGTGCAACTAAACCCTAACAACATATCAACGAAGTATTTATACAGATCCAATAGGCACTAAGAATACAAACATAGATCAGATCTAGCATTCATTCACATTATTCAGCACTAAGCTATCATATGAGATTCATCTAACATACATCAATGCACTAAGCATTTAACCACATAAACAAGAGAACAACCATAAATCACATAGAAATCACGATGCATGATATATGTGGTTCACCCCCACCCTGGGGCTATGTCCACCAACTCTTCTTCTTTATTTCTTTCTATCATTCTTCTACATGCACAAAGCCATGATATCTTACTCCACAGAGGATAGGATATATGTGCACCTCGCTAGATCCTCCTTCCCTGAAGTACAACACAAAGCCTTCCACATTTTATTACAATCACTTGMACTTGTAAATGTGTTGAACTTGCACAGAATAGATCTAGCTAGAAAATACTACACACATTTGCAGAGAGAAATTGAGAAAGAAGAAGCAAGATAGAAAGAATGGAAGAATTCTCATTAACCGTATTCCACACTCAAAGAGTGAATAATTTACAATAGATATAGGATACATGAATAACTAATGATCCATGGTGGTGGTCTAGAGTGATCTGGACACACACCAGTAGTTAGGGCAGTAGACTACCACCTAGTCTAGTCTCTTAGGCAGTTACGGGAATGAACTGCTACCTAGCTGAGTTAACTAGTCAACTAGTCTTCAGTTAACTAATTGAACATAGAGTAGTGAGGAGTTAACTCAATGAAACAAGAGTAATGTGTCAGTCTGGTGATGATCCCAAGGAAAGTGTGCATTAGTTGGTGATGATCCCAATATCGCATGGTGACAAAACCGATGCAACATCTAAAATCAACTAAACTAGTCAAACAAAAGTGTCAACTGAAAGAGAATATTCTCCAGGTGGAATATTCTCCTCTAAAATATAGGAGACTGGATAATGACTAACTATGACTAATAAACAAGGAAAAACCTTAGGAAAAATAAATCCTAGGTGTGTGTGAAGTAACTCCAACAACACTTAGCTCTACAAGCCTCACACAGTATGCACAAAGCAATTACAATTACCACTTGCACTTAGCAATTAACACTTAGCACTTAGCACACACTATGACCTGCCTCCTTCGATCACATAGATCAAACTACTTCCTACATCACCTAGATTTCTATTTATACATTACAAAATGAGCCTAAACATGGGTGAACCCATGGGCCAACATCCCATTCCCATTACATAAGCCCAAAACCCAAAAATCCCTAAAAATGGGTTGAGATCCCGCGATCTCTGCTTCGACTTGTGCTCCATCTTCGATAGGCTGTCGAAGTCCCAAAAGTAGTTCAAACATGACCAAGGATCCTCCAAACTTGGTCAAGGGCCAACAACCCTCCTACTAAGTGAATCAACCACCTTGTTCTCTTTACCTTTGATATTCTTTATATCAAAGTTATATTCACTAAGGAATTCTAACCACCTTATTTTCCTGGCATTTAAAGTTGGTTGTCCAAATAAATATTTCAGACCACTATAATCTGTCCTCAACTTGAATATTTTCTCCATGAGGTAGTTCCTTTGCATCTTCAAGGCATGTACTATGGCTACCAACTCCAAATCATGTGTAACATAGTGCCTTTCATTCACCTTCAACTTCCTTGATTCATATCATACCACATATCCATTCTGACTAAGGACTCCACCAAGCCCTTCATACATGCATCAATGCATGCAATGAATTTTTCATTTGGATCAACAATCCTTAGTATTGGAACACTTGTTAATAAATGCTTCAAGTGTTGGAAACTCCTTTCACAATTTGTTGTCCACTCAAATTTCACACCCTTCTTCTGCAAGGAAGTGATTGGTTGCACAATATTTGAGAAACCCTCAATAAATCTCATGTAGTAACTAGAAATTCCCATGAATCATCTTACCTCAGAGGCATTCCTTGGTGTTGACCATCCTTCAATAGCCCTTATCTTTTCTGGCTCCAATGCTATTCCTTTCTCTGAAATGATATGGCCCAAATAATGAATTTTCTTCTGATAGAATGAGCACTTGCTCAATTTGGAATACAATTAATTCTCCCTCAATACCTATAATAACATCCTCAAGTGTTTCTCATGTTCTTCCTCCAACCTAGAATATATAAGAATGTCATCTAAAAAGACAATGAAAAAATTATCTAAGTATTCTATGAAAATACCATTCATTAAACACATGAAGACAACTAGTGCATTTGATAACCCAAATGGAACCACTATGAACTCATAATGACCATCCTTTCTCAGAAGGAATTCTTGTTGATGTCTTCATATTTAATTCTTACCTAATGATAGATTGACCTGAGATCAATCTTGGAGAATATGTTTGTATATTTCAGTTGATCAAAGAGGTCATTGATCCTTGGTAAAGGATACTTGTTCTTCAAAGTAACCTTGTTCAAATTCCTCAAGTCAATGAAAAGTCTCAATGTTCCATCCTTTTTCTTCACAAATAATACTGGGGCATCCCAAGGTGACACACTTGGGCATATATGCAATTGCCCCTTCTTCAAAATATCTTCAAGTTGCAATTGGAATTTCTTCAATTCTGGTGTACTCATCATGTAAGGGGTCTAGGATATTGGGGCTTCTCCAGGCATCAAATTGATGGAGAAATCAATATCTCTTTTAGGGGGTAATCTAGGTATTTATTTAAATACATCCTAAAACTCTTTTAGGAATGTATAATATTCAATATTTGGTACCTTATCTTTAGGTGTCTCTTCCACATGCACTGCAAATATTTGACACCCTTTCCTATAAATTTTCTTTAGTTGCAAGGCTGAAACTTCTTTGATGGTTACTACCCTGAGAATTCCCTAACTATCCTTAAGGTCCCTTCCTCATCCAAGCAAGTAAATTCCTTATTATAACAGTCTAGGACAACATGATGTTTGTCCAACCAATCCATACCAATTAGGAAGTCATAGAAACCTAAAGGTATGGTGTTCAAATATTCCCTAGTTCTCATTCCATTCATGTCCATTAGGCATGCCTTAACCATCTCATTAATTTTTACTTTAGCTTCTGTAGCCAGCTACACCAACCAAGATTTTCCAAGCTTGCTTATTGGAAAATTAAATCTTTCCTCCATCTTAGGATCTAGATAACTATGAATAGCTCCTGAATCAATTAACATAACAATGGTTTGGTTTTTGATATTACCTTCCACTTCAATCATATGTGACTAAAATGCAACTTTCTTATTTTCCAGGGCTACGTATATCCTAGGTACATTTCTACCCATGTCTCCATTGTATCGACTTGTTGTACATTGTGAACAGTCCTCACATTTTCACCTTTGTGAGGGAAATCTATGTACATATGATCTCCCCCATAACCTGGACATTGAATAGGTGGATGCCTTGGTATTTGCCCCACTATCTCGGTCATTATGGGTTCTTTAGAAGTTGGGTGTCCCTGAGAACTATTTCTAAATAATGGTGGATTAGTCCCCTTCTTCCTTTGTTCCATATTTATTTTCTTCCGTTGTTCCATATTTCTTTTATTCTTCCTTTGTTCCATCTTGCATTTGAAGAAAATTTATAGAAAAGGGTGTCAAATATTTGCAGCGCATATAAACGAGACACCTAAAGATAAGGTACCAAATATTGAAGATTATACAGTCCTAAAGGATTTTGAATATGTATTTAAATAAATACCCGGATTACCCCCTAAAAGAGATATTGAATTCTCCATCAATCTGATGCCTGGAGCATCCCCAATATCCAAGACCCCTTACAGGATGAGTACACTTGTGTTGGATTACTGAGGGGGGGGGAATCAATAATGATCAATTATACCAATTATCAATCCTTTAAACCACAAAGTATATTATTTTACTTATTCAACCATGTTCATCTATTCAACATCAATATCTTACTATGTCATAAGAATTAACATTCATCAATTCATAATAAACAATAACAAACACATCCACACAATGCACAATACACCAATATTTACGTGGAAACCCAACACGGGAGAAAACCACAGAATGATTTTCTTGTGTGTCAAGAATTAAATTCAAGGAAGCACCAAATTCTAATTATCCATCTACAACTGGAAGGAGGCTCCAACCCCCTAGTTTCTTAGGCTACGACATGAGGGAATCTCCAAATCCCCAATTCTCTGGATACAACTAGAAGGAGGCTACAACCCCCTATGTTCTTTGGCTACAATCAGAAGGTGGCTAAAACCCCCTATGTTCTTTGGCTACAATTGAAAGGTGGCTACAACCACCTATCCTTGCCCCATCCAACCACCCTGAAATATAAGTAGAATTACATAACCACTGTCACACTATCACTGTGATATATAATGTTGTAAAACTGTACCAATCAACCTACACCAAACAACTTGTAACAACATGTACCATAAAACCTGTAATCAACCTGTACCAATAACCTGTAAACAACCTATACCAATAACCTATGCCAACATGTACCATGCATCAACCTGTACCATAAACAAGTGCATCAACCATGCACCAAACCTGCAAAAATAACTTGTCACAATAACCTATCCAAACAACCTATCACAACAACCTGTCTCATCAATCTTATCAACCAAATCATATCTACTCACCAAGATCAATCACCAAGGCAAATCTCAACCATATGCACAATATCACCAAGATGTGCATCAACCAAGCATAACACAACAACTCATAATCATCACCAAGATCAATATGTGTTTCTATTAATATACCAAGACAAGCATGCTACATCATCCATAAACCATGTGTCAAAAATACTACTAACAAGTGCCTCCAACCATGTACCAAGTATGTTGCAATCATGCATCAAATACTCATCAACTATGACTCATCAAGATGTACCAACATCATCAACTATACACCTCATGTATGTGCCAACTCATCAACTACTTGTCTCAACCATGTACCCAACACTTACCTCAACCATATACCAAATACATATAACAATATAACCATCAAAAAGTTCTCTAGAAACCAAATACCATAAGCCATTACATCAAACCATGTGCCACAACCTCACTGTTATACAACCTCTATCTGTAACATACCTCAACCAAAATCCCTAATCTATTTCATCATCCAAATATGATTTGTAACTCTGTAATAGAACTGGTGTATATGATCACATACCTGAAAAACATTCCTTAACTTTAACAACAAGAGACTAGCATTTTCATCAAACTTTACTTTAGTCTCACATGACTAATTTTGGAATAGTCAACAACCCTAACTTGCAATAATCATAACTATGTACCTTTAATGAATAAAGATCTGAAAATAGTACACAATTTTCTTTAGTATATTTTATGCAATTCCTCCAGGTTTCACTACTTGGAACCTCTTAGAAAAGGAGTTATAGACAAAATGACATACCTTGTTGAATTTTGGCTTATTCTAGAGAGAGAAATTGTAGAGCATTCCCCACACAGAATATTTATTGTATGGATCTGAAAATGATATAAAGAATACTACAGACTATACCCTAACCAATAAATTTGTCGTTACTGAATTTGGATATGTTATGAAGAAGTTATGACGTTTTTACTTGAAACAACTGTTTTAGTCTAGTTTCAGGACTAGCCACAAACCCTATTTTCCACGGAGTGTAACTCCCAAAATAAAACGACCCACAAGCTGGAATTTTTATAACAATTACTTGGATATGTTTTCTCAATGACCTCCACATTTTGTTGTCTTAATCATTGTATAAAAAAATTTATTGAAAAAATACTGAGATGACCTGTAAATAACATACATTAGAAAGCATCATCAAAAGACTTTATCCTCCCTTGAATTTTGGCCTTGTTTACTTCACCTTCCCTATGAAATTATCCTTATATATCCTTTTATTACCTCATTCACTCATAGATATTCAATATTCTCAATGAATACAAGTGGGAGAGCCTTGCTCTCTTATTTATACTCTCCAAGTAGCTTCCTCTAGAAGTATCCACTTGACCACTTTGTCCGCTTAGCCACTTTCTCCACTTAGCCACTTTGTCCACTTAACCATTTTGTCCACTTAGCCACTTTTTCCACTTAACCAAAATTTTCAACTTAGCCACTTTGTCCACTTAACCATTTTGTCCACTTAGCCACTTTGTCTACTTAACCAATTTTGTCCACTTAGCCACTTTGTCCACTTAACCACTTTGACTACTTTATTATTTAAATAATTTATCTTTACTCAAAAAATTCTTGTTGCAACTGAATTTGTATAATTATTCAATTCATAGCTTCTTTTCCCTTAACTAACTTCTTGTTGCAACCACTTTGTTATTTAATTTGTTTCTTGGTCAACCACTTTGACTATTCAATCTTCTCATCATAACTACTTTACCATAATTACCAAACTCACAACTTATTGTTGCAACTAATTTATTTTTAATTATTTTCTTAATGCAACAACTTTACCCATGATTAAATCCTAGTTTCACCCAATTTGACTAGTCAACTTCTTCTAGGAGTTTCTAGAGTAATTTGACTTCTTTGACCTTATAAGGGCTTCTAGATAACTCATGAGGGTTATCCAACTTCACAAGCCCATAACTCTCTAACCGTGAGGACTTATGTAACGTTTCACATATCTCTTGAATTGACATGACATGTAATATCCATCTAGACTAGTCTTAACTATAAATTCATTGATCTTCATGCCCTTATACCTCAAAGAGATTCGGGTCCCTTACCCATGCCTTTGTGATAAAAGAATTCACTACCAAGCTTCTCCAAGTGTTGAAATCAATCACTAAGGGTTGACATCAATCTACAATATCACTCTCTAATGCTTGACGTCAATGAAAACCAAAAATCCATACCAAGTGTCCATCAACCTAAGCCAATTGTCTGACAATCTCCCCCTTTAGCATTGATATCAACACCAACATTGATGGAAACACTTAGTCATTATAACATTCATGATTATAATCCTCATCAATGTTTCTATCTCCCCCCCTTTGACATCAATGGAAAAAGGTATCTCCCTTTGGGGTTGCTCCCCCTGACTGAAATCTCCTTGGGGACGCTCTCCCTGACTGAACTCTCCTTGGGGTTGCTCCCCTTGTCTACATGCCTTTGATTTTTTTTGTGTTTATAAGCCTCTGATTACTCTCTCTCCCTTCATATGAATAATACCCCCCCCCCATTTGAAAAAGGGTATGACTCTGATGCAACAATGAATTCATATTGCTCATTCTTCCCTTGTGACAATAGCTACCCCTAGAAACATGCCTCTTTTATCTCTTTCCAAGAATCTAACTCTCTATCCTGCATCCGATGAATCTCTTCTCCTGGAATCATACCTCTATTATTACCTCTCTTTCTGACAACTTATCTGAATGACATATATACCTATCTTTTTGGTTATGTTTCTCTCTCTTGACTTCTCTGCAAGATGTTGTGTAGAAAAAATATAAGTCTTCCTGTACCTGTTGCCTTTTGGATTTATTATTCATTGGTGATTCCTTGTGTAATCAACTGACATATATGAAAAGAATTAAAGAATAAGCATTCAAATATTATTTTGTAATTATCATCCATTATGATAATGTTCCTTTGTCTCTGAACCACTCTTTGAACCAATCTATGAATTCAGGATTTCATCCACTATCATATATATTTCCAAATATGCTAAGTGTTCTTACAAATCCATCTCTGTCCATACTATACAAGACTTTGTTACACAACTATCCATAATTTTGACTCATATACCACTGTATTATCATGAAGTATTCATTACTACAACTGATTAATCTATCATGATGTACTTCTTCTAACTGACTGCTCTAAATATGTCTACTCAAACTATGCATGCTACTTGAAGGATGGTTCTCTAGTTTGTCTTAGCTATCGCATAGACTCCCTCTATTTATTATTCATATTACCTGGGAGTCTCTAAGTTAGATGCCTGAGAACAATTCCTTCTTTTATGTGGATTCATCAGCATCATCATCATCGATAGATTTATCATCTCTCTGAACTCTGACTTCTTTCTTTCTGTCTGTGGATTCATCTTTCACTACAATACCTAAAAGTACAATCTCTTGAACCTTTTCCTTATTTACCTATCCTTATTTTATTTCATTTATTTTACAAACCTTTCTGTATCTGACATATTTATTTTTCTCTATAGATTTTTCTTCATCTCATTTTATTTCCAATCTTGCGATCTCTGGGACTTGGTCTTTGTTCACTCATTCTTCTTGTTTTCTTATCCATACTTTATTATATATGAAATCAGTGTTCTCTTTCATGGAAGTATCGATCATGCTTCTACAATCACAAGCTGTGTTTCCATAGTTATGACATTTGTAACATTCAATGTTATGTGGGGCCACATACGAATTTATTTCTTGAACATTTCTTTTATAATCCCTACAATCTGTAACCTTATGTCTAAAGTTAGTACAATAAAAAAAATGGTTGTTGTTCCTGAGTCTGTACTTAAGGCTTAGAAGTACAGTGTCAAGGCATATGAAAGTGGGTAAAAGGTGGAGAAGGGAGAAACGTCAACCTTCAGCAAAGGAAACTAAGGAAGATTTCTTCGTTGGCGTTGTCTGGCTTCCAACTATTCCTGGATAGTTATGTCTTTTTCAATGGCTTCCCATGATCGTTCAAGTTCGACCCGGTTAGTTGTCGTCTTAAGAATTGTGTCAAAGAGGTTTAAGGCAATGTGCGTTTGGTTCGATAGTACGGGTTCGATGTTAGGTTGTGTTGGTACAGGGACAATCATGGAGGAACAATAAAAGTGGAAAAAAATTCAGAGAGGGGTTAAGTGTTTTCTCAATTTGGTCGTATAAAAGAGAATTTACGGTTTCAGAAATAAAATATGGATGCAAATCAAAGGATCGTTCCCGTAATTGTATTATATTTTAATAAAAGTGTGAGATGGGAGAAAAAACACTTGACTGTCTATGGTGTAAGGCTCCTATCAAAGGAGAGTATCACACATAAACAAGAGAGGAAAAAATGTAAGGAATTAACCGATGTAGCAGAGAATATGTGTAGAATTCTGAAAATGCAGACTAGTCTTACACCCGCTAATAGCTGGTACAGAGGAAAAACAATAAACAATTGCAGAAAACGAAAATTCATTCTCTATAGTAGTGTTCGTACTAAATTATAACGAAGCACATCAATTAAGAATATGAAATGAAATATGAGATACAAGGAAGCAAACTTGTAACACAGTCGTGACGGAATTGAGAATCTTCAGATCTTCTTGTATTAACTCTCAAATGTAAAAAACTCTATTACAAATGACACAAAAAGATCCAGCCTTGTTTATTTCTTTCTGTGGCATATTTATACAATTTTACAAATAAGATATAATCTCAAAAGTCACAAAATTTCGGTTATGACAGGGGGGAGAGAAATCGCTCCATTTCTTCTTCTCTGTCTTCACTTGGTGCCAGGCGTTGGTCATCACGTAGGCTCGGTACAGGTGACACATATTTCAACCAGCTGATATATTAACCGAGATGATTTTGCTTGACAGCTGGCTTCAAAGAAGTAACATTCTTGGGCTAACTGTTGTAGCCTGCCCTCCATCTGTCCATCGATGATGTCGATGGCACATAATTGTGTGTTGGGTTTGATCATGCATTTATCCACTTGGACTATGTCCACCATAGTCATCTGAGAAATATCGACCGAATCTCTTTCTTCTTTATTCTTCATATCAAGCGACATCTTTTCCACATTCATTTGCATTAGTGTCTCAGAATCGCACCCACTATCAATGCTCGACAGCTTGACATCTATAGAATTAAAGGCCTCCTCCAAGGAGTTGGTTATATTTTGGGCCTGCTGCTTGCCTTCGGCGATGTTGTGCTCCCATTCCTTTAACATAATGTTTCCTCTGGTTTGCTCTGAAATGGTGAGCCTGGGAGTACCTACCGAAACCCTGTTGTTCGTGGCTATCACTGCCTCCTAGAAGGCGACCCGAGCCACATCAACATCCCTTTCTCTAGCAGATAAGTTCTCGGAAACCTGATTTACCAACAGACAGTTGTCCCGGATCGCTTCTACCTTGGCGAGAAAATTTCACTGCGCCGCAGAGACTCTGCTACGAATCTCGATCGCCTGATATTTGAACATCCAGATGTTTGTCATTCTACTCTCGGCGGTCTCCACCCTGGCCCGCAACTGTTCGATCAAATCCCTTTGTTGGCTTGCTTGCATCCGACCATCTTGGACCACCAGTTGTGCTTGCTCAAGCTTATTTTTGAGCATCTCTATCTCGTTCTTATCGGCCAACCAGGCCTACTCTATTCCTATGCTCACCTGATCTTTAACAGTTTCTGTTGCCATGGCCAATCTGGCTTCAAGGGTCCTAATGAGGTGATTCTTTCTTTTAATTTGGTTTTTTAGGAGCCCAACTGAAAATTGATTTTCCAAGGCATAGGCTCCTAGTGTCCCTACTATCTCAGTGGTGAATTGCTCATTTTTCTTGTCTTTTCCATCAGTTATGACTTTATATTTCTTGGTAGTCGAATCTCCTTCTTGATAGAATTCCCTTTTCACTACTACCTTTCTCTTTTTATCGAGGAAAAACTCATTCGGAGGGAGTTATTCTACTCTTATGGGCCTCAGCTCTTCATTGAATATCCATCCCTCATCGATATTTCCCTGCATCGACTGCAAGGGGGTGACTGATGTGATGGGTTCTCCGATCTGTTTTGCCGATTTTCCCGAAGTATCAACCGAAATCTGCTTCTTCGACATTCTGGAGTCTTTATTTCTGTCTCCGGATTCTGATCCTTTGGTGGCTCTGGAGTCTTTATTTCTGTCTCTGGCTTCTGTATTTGTTCCCCCTCGCCCTAGTGTTTTCCTTGGTTAGGAGTCACCTCCTTAGAACCTTCAACATCCTTCTGTTTCGTTTCCGAAATACCTGGACCCTCTCCTCGCAACACGGCAGGAAGACAACTACGTTGATGTTCCTGGAACTTCAGAACATCTGCTCTTTCATCGGGTGCCAAGGATTGTATCCAGGCTAGAATATCCTCATAGGACCTTGATCCTCGGAAAATGTCATCCAAGTGTGAATTCTCATGCTCAAATCTCTTGAGCCGGCAATTGGCCAAATGATTGCTCATGACCCTCTGTGGATCGTGCTTCTTGTATTCAATGGAGACCAAATTTAAGTCTTCCAGGGCTGTCGCCTCAGCTTTGGCATGCCTGAAATCTAATAAAGAATAAGAATTCAAACGAACAGGAAAAGATGGCCATACCTTCTTTGAGTACCCTTTAAGTTCTTTACTTACACCGCCAATTACCATTTACCGGGCAACCTCGCGACAAGCCAGCTTGTCAGGAATGAACAATGGCAGCGCATGCGGGGGAACAAAAGCCCCAAAAACTTTGAGGTATGAAAATTATGCTTCTATGTACCATTTCGCTATGCTGCTCAGATTTGTCACTATGTTGTCCGAGATCCGGGGTGGCGGGTGACCAAAAATGGTGATGTGCAGGGGCACCATTACCCAGTTAAAAATCTCATAAGAAAAATTTTCTGTTTTGTTTTCCCATAATTTTGCATGATATACATGTATGGGTTCATCTTCGGCTGGAGTCCAACTCCAGTTCATCAATGGGAATGGTGTCATAGAACAAATTGTGTCCATAATGTACGCGGACATGAAGAATGACGATGCCTTCCCATTCTCCTTCTGCTCTCGATACTCTGTGACCCGGTTGGTCAAGCTATCTGAAATCATATTTGCCCAGTTAAAGGAACAGCCTTCAGAGACCCGAAACATTAGAGGCACCCACGCAAGGAAAAAATGCAATGTGTCCTCTTTCCCATATAACCAACATGTCATCATGGCCACATATATGTACTGCGGCTCTAACAAAGCAATTGAATATATGCCGTGGGTATCAGCTCTAAACTTCGCGGTGTTTGAAACCCAATCCTTTATCAAACTGGACATGGTTTTATCATACTGTTCGCATTCCTTCTCCTTGAATTATTCCAAGGGCTCAGTGCCGTATGTGTGGTCGAACGTCGTGGGTAGATTATACATGGTTTGCAGATGCTCCAGCCTGAAAGTCCCGATGGTGACTCTTTGCTCGTTCATGATAGTCCTGGTCGGTATGTCCACATGGCCCAATGCCCATCGGACCATATCATAATATGGAAGAAACTACGGTCTGGATGCTACTTTGTGCATTCCAGATTGGATGACTATTTTGTACTTGGTGGTTAAATCATCTCTTTTGTTGTCGTCGGAGTCATCGAAATAATCCACCAATTCTGCTTGCAGAATATATGAAACATATGACCAATTCAGGACCGAGTTGATACTTCGGGGCGAAGTATCAGAGACATTTTCTGAGCCTTGTCTCGAAACCTCAACATTCGCCTTTGCTGCTTTTCGCGGAGCCATGACTGAAGCTTGTGTTTTAGCTCTTCTGCGATAGAACTGTGTATACATACATAAGTCAGTTTACTCAGAGGTGGTGAGCTCTGCGTGCTATGAAAATGGATTTGTTATAATGAAATACAGCTCTGATATATGCTCAAAAAATTCGGTACATTTCAGAACAAGTCTGTCAAATCACATTTGGAAATAAATTCTGCCATAAAAATCCGATCTTACACATCGATTTACCCTATTTCCTCATTAATGTCATAAATTTTGTTGGTTTTAAAATTTCAGTTGGCGCATGGAGGAAAAAGGCTACCTCGTAAATCATGTAGACATCAAAGCGCGAGATATTCATTGATTTATCTTAATTAATCTGATTTTACCGTTGTTAACATTGTTTCGGTACTCGTTATATCGAGGATTTTCCTTTAACATTTTGAGTCTCTAACTCCCGAGACTGCAAAGATCAATTTTGGTTTAATTAAAGGTAATCGCGATTTGGGGATTGATTAATTTTATAATTATTATATTCGCCATATCGCAACTCGGAGCTTCGAAGATAAGTTTATGGGAGATTTACATGTCGAGCTGCGAAACCGCGAGATCACGATAATATGACTTAATTAAAAGGGAATATAATCTTGGATTAAGTAATTAATTAATCACGTTATAACTACATCGTGACTTTGTGAGTCGGGGTTTAGACGATCAAACTTTGAAAAAGGACAACGTCGAGTGGAAAAATGTCGAGAGAATCTTTTACCACGGTTTAGCTTTTACCCCTAACCTTGACATGAGTTACTCAAATAAGGAACTCGTGTTCTCGGCTATTGGGGTTATGAAAATAAAATTTTGGGTTTGGCGATTGCCGAGGCACGAAACCCCGACGACGTTTAAACATGAGTTGGGGAAAACTTTACCCTCGTTACTATTTTGATTGAAAAGTTAAAACGACTTCGTTGTTTCGTGACTCGGGACATTTGAACTGCATGAGCTATAGTATCCGATCTGCGAGATCCCGAAGTAGAAACGAAAGAGGAAACATTTTACGACAGGTAGGACTTGTTTTGAGAGTGGAAAAATCATTGCTGCTCACGTGATCAAGCTTCAGAGATCATCGATATCTCAGAGGAAAAATGAAACCATTTTTAGATTTCAAGCATTAAGAATGAAACTTGTGAAGGGATAGAAAAACAGGGGCGACTCTAGCAATGGCCATAAAATAAATTTGCATACCTGGGAGTGAATGATCTTCTTTGTGGCGTAGTCCTTCTAAATTTCTGTCTTGACTGATCATGATCATGATTGAAGATTCTTTGTCTCTTGAACATGGATGGTATTCTTGAAGATGTAACCTTATTAGTTTTCTTAGATTCTGGTTGACCATGATTCCTTCCTTTGAGTACTTCTGCATAACTCTTGATCTTTTCTTCATTCTTATTTTCTAGCAACCTATAGTGCTTCTCTTCATTCTCTACAACTAATATAGATGTTTCTGTCTGTTCAACGTTCTTATTGAGTTTGACAATTTTACTTCCCAATGTGACAACTTCTTCTTCAAGGTTATCAACCTCTTCTTCTTTCTTTAATATCTAAGACTTCATGACTTCTTTTGTTCTATTGGCTTCTTCAAGCTGAATTTTTAATGTGATTATTTCTTCTTCAAGTACTTTCTCTCCTTGACCAAACTATGACTCAAGATGGTTTAGATCGTTAGTTCTTTCCTTAATATGATCTGTCAATATCTTCTCTCTCATTTCTGCTTCTTCCTTCTGTTCTACTATGCTGAATTCCAAATACTGTTTTTGATCTTGAATATTTTCTTTGATATTTCTGGCTTCTTCTAGCCGAGTTCTTAAGTTCTTGATGACCTGCTGGGATTCTTCAAAAATGTGAACACTTTCCTTTTGTTTCATTAATTCTTTCTTGAGTGGCTTATTTTCTTCTCTTTATTTTTTTAGTTCATCTAAAGAACTCATCAATTCTTCTTCATAATTGTCTTCTTTTTCAATTAGTTTTTCTATCTCATTTCCTCAATGGAATTCCATTTCAATATGTCCACATTTTTCACAATTAAATCAAAACAACATACTTTTTTTGAGTATATACTCCTCATCTTCTGAATCTGTTTGACATGGTGAAATATTTTCTTCTTGATCTGTACCTGCATCTTCTTTGGCATTTTCTGAATCTGTGATGGGTGAAGAATATATATAATGTAACTTGTCCCAAATTTATTTGGCTGATGAACATTTACAAACCTTTTCTTTTACTGGATTAGGTAATCCTTCCCAGATGAAATCCATTGCTATTTTGTTATTCTTCTTCAATTCCTTCTTGCCTGCAGTCTTTTCCCTTTTTGAACTATCATATCCTGTAACAATTGATGGACAAATATCATACCCATGTTCCTTTAAAAATACTTTCATCCTTCCACTCCATATCTCATACTTTAAATAATTCTCAACATTAAACATTGGTACTCCATTCTCAGAATAATCCATGATATCCTTCTAGTGGTTAAACTGTTTCCTGAAGGAACCTTCTTTGGTACCAATTGTTGGATTACTGAGAGGGGGGTGAATCAATAATGAGAAATTATACCAATTATTAATACTTTAAACCACAAAGTATATTATTTTACTTATTCAACCATGTTCATATGTTCATCATCAGTATATTACTGTATCATAAGAATTAGCATTCATCAATTTATAATAAACAATAACAAACACATCCACACAATGCACAGTACACCAATATTTACGTGGAAACCCAACGCGGGAGAAAACCACAGAATGATTTTCTTATGTGTCAAGAATTAAATTCAAGGAATAACCAGCTTCCAATTCTCCAGATACAATTGGAAGGAGGCTTCGATCCCCTAGTTTCTTAGGCTATAGCCTGAGGGAATATCCAAATCCCCAATTCTATGGCTACAACCAGAAGGAGGCTGCAACCTCATATTTTCTTCGGCTACAACTGGAAGGTGGATACAACCACCTATCCTTTCCCAGTCCAACCACCCTGAAATATAAGTAGAATGATGGAACCATTGTCACACTATCACTGTGAGATATACTGTTGTAAACCTGTACCAATCAACCTGCACCAAACAACATGTAACAACATGTACCATAAAACCTATAATCAACCTATACCAGTAACCTGTAAACAACCTGTACCAATAACTTGTAAACAACCTGTACCAATAACATGTGACAACATGTACCATGCATCAACCTGTACCATAAACAAGTGTATCAAACATGCACCAAACCTTTACAAATAACCTGCCACAATAAACTGTCCAAACAACCTATCACAACAACCTGTCTCATCAATCTTATAAACCAAATCAAATCTACTCACCAAGACAATTCTCAACGATATGTACTATTATCACCATAACAATTTATGTGTGAAATTGTTAAGCCCTAAATAGTGGCTCATTACCCCTTAATTGGGGCATATTACATTAGTAATGTTATTTTATTTATGTCGGCTTGAGTCCATTAGTTGTAATTGTACATCCTATTCTCCTATATATACCAAAGAGACATTTTCATTTTGAATCATCTTGTAATTGGACATTTATGTGGGAATAAGGAGGTTTCCCCCTCGAAGAGGATTATTATCTGAATTTATCTCTTTTTCAAGGCGTTGAGTACTTATTCTGAGGTTTTTCTATGCTATATTGATATTTGGTTCTTAACATATGGTATCAGAGATCAAGGTCTTGGGGTTTCGTTGCTACATCTGAGACACCTTGGAATTTTCTCTATAACTTTTTTTCTACAATGTTTCAAAAGGAACGGCTTGGAGGATATTTGATCAAGGTATGCTTGGTTAAAATTTTAGCTCCTGAGGCCTTATACTTTTGAAGATACAACCTGTGTAAGATAGGGTTATGGAATCATCCTGAATTGAGTCATTACAAAATTTTCTCTATAAAACTTTTTCTGTAATGTTTTAGACCCTTAACTCCAAACAACATTCACATAAATTAGTAAGGTATCTGTGGTAAAAATTTCAGCTTCTGGGTCATCTTAAATTTTTAGATACACTCTGTGGAAGATAGGGTATTTAACTAGTCCTATTGACTAGTCTCAAGTAGGTGTTTCAGGTAAAACAATCATAACTTCTTCCTAGAGAATCAAAATTGAGTGAGAATGGTTGCATTGGATAATGGACAATATGTAGTATTTCTGGTAAGATTTTCATAATTTATATCAATTATTTTGTGCAGGGCATGCTATACAAGTGAGATCTTCTAGAAAGGCCAAAAATCAACAAGTTGTGGGGAAGTTACCATAAATTCCACTTGGCACATCCAATTTTGATCAGACCTGTGGCATTGCAGAGAAGAAATATCAGAGAACTACAAAAAATAAAGTTTCATACCCATAAGGGCCAAAAATTTGGAGATACAACAGAAGAAATATTGTCTAGCATAAACACCTCAAAATCAAGGTTCAAAAGTGATACTTGACCAACATGCCACCCAAAAAGGGAACTTCTACCCTAAATAAACCTCCAGAAAGTCCTACTTGGACTCTTGATGAAGGTGAAGAAATGCGTAGGGACATAAATGAATTACAAAATCAGACAGTGATAAAATATAAATTGGAGGCAATAATGGATACTAAGATGGATGGTTTAAAAAGGGAGATCATGGAAGGATTGAAAAATTTCCTAAAAGAGAGGACACCTGAAAGTGAAAATGTATCCCATGAAATTCATGATGAGGACACAAAGAATATGAATCAAGAATGGAGAAACACCAACTTTGGGTTGAAGACCAACCGCGCTCCTAAGATCGATATGAGAAAGTTTGATGGCAAGGACCCAATCACATGGATGCTTCAGATGGAGAAATTCTTTGATCTACATAATGTGCCACATACACAAAAGGTACGGATTTCTTCTTTATAGTTAGAACCCAATCAATTTGTATGGTATCGATGACTTTGTGCTCACAAATCACTCGTCACTTTGACAATTTTCATGGAAGAAAAGATAGCACACTATGAGGATACAAGGAGCAATACCTTCTTTAGCCAATTGATAAATCTAAAGAAAAAGGGTTCAGTTACAGAGCACATTAAGAACTTCCGAAGATTGAATATAAAGGTAACATATATTCCATATGGGCACTTGATTGTTGTATTCATAGGAACTTTAAAGGATAAAATTCAACATGAGGTTCGTCTTTGGGAACCCAAATCATTGGAGAATGCATTTAGGGTGGCAAGAAATGTTGAAAGTAAAAATATGGCTATGGCTACTAGAAGGACCAATCCTAACATCTATAGAGAGAATAATGCTTCTTCTTCTAAAACACCTCAACCTAC
>ML790516.1:817923-845848 GCA_009831015.1 Picea engelmannii | reverse complement strand
TATGCTCACTAGATGTTCAAACATCTAAGCCATCTATTCCTCTAGATCTCCAAGGGATCATTGATAAGCATTCCAAAGTATTTGAAGATATTCCCAAAGGTCTTCCACCCACTCAAAATCATGATCATGATATTCACCTAATTATTGGGAGTGTTCTTCCTAACATCAGGCCATACAGATACCCTTATGCCCAAAAGAGATAAATTGAGCACATGGTTGAAGAAATGTTAGAGGCTGGCATTATTAGACCTAGCCAAAGTTCTTACTCTGCACCGGTGTTAATGGTTTTCAAGAAATATGGCTCATGGCGTATGTGTCTAGATTATAGAGAGCTCAAAAAGATCACTATTAAAGATAAGTTTCCCATTCCCCTCATTGATGAATTGTTAGATGAAATACATGGATAAATCTATTTCACAAAGTTGGATCTTTGTTCAGGGTATCATCAGATTAGAATGAAGGAAGAAGATATCCCAAAAACAACATTCTGAACTCATGAAGTCCATTATGAATTTTTGGTCATGCCTTTTGGCCTTACAAATGCACCTTGCATATTCCAAGGGTTGATGAATTCCATTTTCAATCCCTTCCTTCGAACATTTGTGTTAGTATTTTTTGATGATATACTAATCTATAACAAGTCTTGGGAGGATCATGTGTGACATGTTGACAAGGTGCTACAACTACTAAAGGAGAAACACATATATGTCAAACCATCCAAATGTTTCTTTGGAGTGAAGAAGGTAGATTATTTGGGTCATATTGTATCTCATGAAGGTGTCAAGGTAGACCCTAACAAGATTAAGGCCATGATGGACTAGTCGATTCCCAAAACATTGAAGAATCTTAGAGGATTTTTGGGTTTGACAGGTTACTACCGCAAGTTTGTTCGTCGCTATGGAAAAATAGAATCACCTTTAGCAACACTAACTAAGAAGGATGAATTTTCATGGTGTTATCAGACAAATCGGTAGGTGCAGACACTAACAGATCTCCCTAGATCCACCTGAATCTAGAACAAAACACACCAGAACATGATGCTTTCCTTAAGTTTTAAATATTGAATTTACTAACTAAAGAGGGATAGGTGACATACCATTTAAATGTTGCTTCCTCTCGCCATCACCATCCTAGCTCCATTCCAACGCTCATACAATGATGGACCTGCAAAAAGAGACAACCAACCAAAGTGATAGAAATAGCATAAAATCAATATAAACCTATCTATGTGATCAAAGAATCATACAATAAAACACAACAAGATTTATAGGAAAGAATCATATTACTGTATCATATTAAATGTGAAAGAGAGATTACAACCGTGGCCTTGATGTTGTAAGGTCCCTTCCAACTTTCCTTCGTTCCCCACACACTTCCATTCCAAGAATTCTGAGAGCATAGATCTGATAGATACTCACAATCTATCTTGACAAAGAAAATCTCAAAGCCACTCTAACCAAGCTAACAATCCCAATCCAAAAACAACTTAGCCCAATCCAAGCTCCAAAAGCTAACTTCTCCCTGAGAGCTCCTCTCCTTTTATAAGTTGAAGAGAATAAGGTGAGGAGTTTAGGATTATCCCACTAAATCATGAAAGCGAGTAAGATCCAAACCATTCGGATGCCACCTCACCATGGAGGTTTCTCCTTCTATAAGATTCGAGAAAACGCTCGTTTTTCCCACATGTAAGCATTCTTGCATCCTGCCTATAGAGCAACCTGTGAATCTCTCACAACCAAGATATGGTACAACCTACGAGAATCAAACATTCTTGCACCCTGCCTATATAGCAGCCTGCGAACTTCCCTCTTTATAGGGGTTTTACAAAGGAAAATGCAACTTCTTTTCTCAGGAAAAGTTCTTCTCCCTTCTCTCTTCAGGAACTCAGGCCATTGATCCCTTTGAAGGAAAAATATAGGTTTACATCATTAACGGTCATAGGTATGAAGAAAATAATGTGTAACAGAGAGCCCCCCAAAGTATGAAGTTAAAACATAGTGATAGCTGAAATACTTTGTCAAGTGTGTGTAGGGAATAAGGGACAGTCGGTCGGAAACCTTCCAACAAACAAGGAAATGCAGTACAAAAATATATCATCATCGAGGTAGGCATTTCCATACTCAGAATACAAATGACTCAGGTCATAAATGCCGAGATGTGAAGATCCATGTCAAGTAAGACAGGTCATGGCCACCAAACATACACTGTGGATCCATGCCGATATGACTCAAATATGAACATATCCACCAAAAATACATTGTGGATCTATTCGTTAAGGACTCAAATTTGAACATAGCCACCAGACATACAATGTGGATCTATGTAATAGTACACTAAATATACTCCAACGCAACCTGGATCTATCAGAAAAATATCCAGGGTCTTCATCTCCACCACTCTATAGTACGAATCTAACCATGTGAATACATGTTCTGAAGTCGAACATGGTAGAAACCACTTGATTACCGGTCATTAGTGTATACCATTAACAAGTGTGAGGGAAATCACCATTAATGTCAATGAGTCCCAAGGTACACTAGTACAATCCAACGAATGTGAATCAATGAGCTGAAGTCGAACACTCGGCAGAATCTCTAGATCAGGGGTCAATAATGAAAACCCACTATAGAAAGCGAGGAAACCTGCCATTGAGGCATGTAAGTTCCAAGGTACTAATTAGTTTCTAAGTCTAATTATTGGATAATGAGTTGAATTCGATAGGAAAAGACTCGTCATAGGAGGGCCTTAATGTATCCCACATGAATGACACAAAATAGGTAACAAGATTTGATGTGGATCAGAGTAAAACGTGATTCATGACTGACTCAGGGATGGCTGAAGCAATAGAAGGATTAAAGACTGCAGAAATGGCTGACGAAATAGAAGACTTTTCAGGTTGGAAATCTTTTCGAACATATTGACGACACAACAAATGTCTTGGGAAATACTGACTCAACAACAAGGATCACAGACCAATTTGTAATCTTATAGGAGTATGATTAGTACACAAGTGGATTTTCCAACCTAGACACAAGGTGAGTGAAAGGGTGTCATGTTCAAAAGTGAATCTTCCACAGAATATAGGTTTAGATACATTTCTTTCCAAATTCCCCCCCCCACCATTTCTGGTGAGTACCTCTTTATTTTTACACAAGATTGAGGAGGATAACATATGCTTGTCAATTTAAGCTCATCCTTTGGACAAGTCCCTCAGAGTATGTTTAATGAACCCTAGGAAGGAGTGGTTTGGTCCCATATGGGCCTTTCAAAGTTTGTTTTATGAGTCCAAAGAAAGAAAACTCAGGGGTTTTTCATGTTTTAAGAGTTTGAAAAACACTTAAAGATAACTCTCCCAGTTCCTTTTCGGCAATCTTTTCATGTTTAGAGAGTCTGAAAAGAGCTTAAAGGGAACTCTAGTGTATTCCTTTTTCATATAACCTTTACGAGTCCAAAAAAGTGATAAAAACATACTCGGTTTCATTCTCACGTATTTACGAGCACGAGAAAGAACAAAGACTAAGCTTAGTAACTTATTCTCATGTATTTACGATCATGAGAAAGAACAAAGACTAAGCTCAGGATTGTTTTCATTTTTACGCAAGCTTTAAAACAAAACAAAACTATGCTTGGAATAGATTTTAATTTTTACACAAGCTTAAAAACTAAACAAAACTATGCTTGGACCTAGTTTCATTTTTACACAAGCTTGAACTAGAGGAAACTATGCTTGAGGTAAGTGGTTTCATTTTTACACAAGCTTGAACCATAGAAAACTATGCTTGCAACTTCCCAACGCATGGTTGGTACTTAGCCCCCARCTTAAGAAGCTAGTGGCTCAAAATTCAACATGAAGTCCAGAGGCTGTAAGCAAATGCCCCCCAAGCTTTGTTTCATCGAACTGCAAARGAGAATGAAATGAAGTTTCAAATACTAGATGAAGGACTTGACTCAAATAGAGAGGGGGAAAACTATTTCATTTTTTAACGAGCTTGACATAGAAACAAGAACTATGCTCATAACCTCTGTTTCATTTTTTAACAAGGTTGCCACAGAGACGCAAAATCTATCCTCGTAACTGGTTTCATTTTTTAATGAGTTTGAAATCGGAAAATCATGCTTAAATACCTCTGTTTCATTTTTTAACGAGGTTGCCTCAGAGATGCAAAAACTATCCTCGAAACTCTCTTCTTGATCATGGATTCCAAGAGGACAATGCTATGGAATGACACCATGTCAAAGGACAAAACTCGGTCATGGCTTCCAAGAGGTCTTCACTAGAAGGAATAAACACACTCTGGAAGGACACCATGTTGAGGGTCGCGATAGGAGTAAAGAGATCATGCTCTAACAACCTTATCGAAGAGATCACCATGTCAACTACTAGATCTAAGTCATCAAAAGTTGAATCCATGGGCGACAACACCACATAATTGACCTGTGGCGTGGGTGATACCGTCTGCATATAAGAACCATTCAGGGAGGCAATCCAGGTAGGGTCAATGAATGAAAGTTGATCAACAGTCACAACCCGTCCATCGTGAGAGAAAGATATCACACGAAAAAGAGTAGACACAATAGCTTTCATGGCATAGACATAATCTCACCCAAGGAGTAAAGAAAAATCCAAGGGGTCTTAGACTACCATGACGTCAATGAAGACATTTTTCCCTCCTAAAGTTACAGGAAACTGAGGAAGGGTCCCTAAATGTTGAATATTTCTTCTGTTAAAAGCTAACAGATTCTGCGTAACCGGTGCAAGTGGAGGAGAAACCAAAACTTGCCAAGCAAAAGAGGACAAAATACTAACGGATGCACCTTCATCTATTAGTGTCTAAGGAATGTCTCGACCACAAACCTATACTATAATCTGGAAAGGAATGTGAGAGGGAAGACGAGGTCCAGTTAGCACACCCCAATCAAAATGGATGGTCTCATTACTTGGAGGGGGTCCTACGAGAGAAGGAGGAATACCCCTTGGCATGGGAGATTCTGTATCAATGAGAAAAATGTGGGCAGTATCGGGTTTACTCTCTAGCAGGAGAGTATGATCGACTGATGGAGAGATCATATCGACCACTTGAGTTTAATTCTCCAAGGAGAGAATGGGATCAATAGATGGAAACAAATCGACCACTTGGGTGGCACTCTCTAATGGGAGAGTGGGATCGACCGAGGATGGGATCAGATTGACCGTTTTAGTTTCACTCTCTGAGGGGAGAGTGGGATTGACCGAGGAAGGTATCGGATCGACCACTTTTTCAATTGGTTCAACTAAGGACATGGCTAGATTAATGACATGATCAACCAGATTGACCGATGAAGGGACCAGAGTGATCATTCCATCAACTATTGGAAGGTTGAGAGAAAGCTTACGGTAAGTAGCTAGAAGTTGAGGTTGTGAAACAGTCATGTCTTCCAGTAATTTAGAGACTTCGTCCATACAAGGGCAAAGGTGAGTGAGATGACTCCCTTTGCATAACATGCACGGGAACTTGACTCTACTTTTCTTCTTCCCAACGGTATCGTGACTAGTTGACAGGAGGTCATCAGTATGTTGTTCAGAGGTTGATGACATGGGTTGGTCAGGGTGTGTAGACCATACTTCTATAAGCTTGGATAGACCAGGGAAATCCTTAAGAATATGGCTACCCTTACAAAGCCTGCAAGGGTACTTGGGCTTACGAGTTGTTTGGGTGATCTTGAAATCATCAACACTACCAGCACGATTAACAGTAACTGGTTGTTTTCCAACATGTTTAATAGTGGTTGGAGGTTTTGACCCTCTCTTATCTTTCTTCTTCTTAATCTTTCTTTTCTTCTTCTTCTTATTCACCTGGTTACTAGATTCAGAACTTTCACCCGATGAAGAAGATGAAACAGAAGGCGACATTGCAAGCGAAGAAGGTGAAGAAGACTTTACTGGTGAAGAACGTGAAGGATCAACATGAGGTTGATGCTCCCGGGGGGAAGTGCTTGTGACTGAAGAACTAACTGCATTCGGGATTACCTAAGTGGAAAACAACCATACCGGTAATCCAATAGTGAGACCTGGAAGGCTCAAAGTAGTGATGTGAGGAGGAACAATGTTTCCATAAGAAGGAAAAACAAAAGGTTCCCCTGGAGCAGGGGTTCCTTCATTGGTCATTCCAGGAACTGACGTCATTAAATAAATCCAACCTAGAGTCTGCTAGGGAAAACAAATAGCACACGCTAAAAATCTAGGAAGTAAGAAAACAAACAAAACCTTCTTACAATGAGCACACTAGTTGGTGATGAAATCCAACGTCGTGGGAACAATGTAAGAAGGGGCTGATATAGAGTGGGTGGAAAATTTATGTTGAAAACCTCCCTAACGGACTTACACCTTGGTGCAAGCTCCCACACATAATCATGGGTATATCCTCCAAGGAGCCTGAGTGAGTTTGGCCAACGTCGATTCCAAATACTGTGAAGACTTTCTCCTCCATAGTCACCTTGTGTAAAGAACCTAGAGAGATAGGCCACTAAGGTTACCAATCACTACAATGATGCCTGGGGAAATAGTCGACAGTTCAATCCATGTGCAAGGGCAGGTTGATTTTGGTGTCTAGCCCAAAATCAACTTGAAAGGCTTCCATTCATCATTGTGGGTATACCTCTCAAGCGACCCCCATAATACACATAATCTCTACACCAAGACCAACAAAGTAGGGTGAGTAACTCTGCTAGTCTCAATGCGACCTCGTGATTGACCCTTGTGTTAGAAGGGCTTCCCAGGACAAAATGTAATAAGTGGATTTAACCGCTCCCTAACTCAAGATTCTATGTTTGTTTTCAACTTTGGAAAGTTATATTTCACACCTATTGCAAAGCCCTACAACTAATCTAATGTAGGTTTGCTACCAAAAAAGATAAAAATGTCTAATCAATTTTTATAGGCGCTTTGTTTTATGGTTGTTGTTACTCAAAAGGAAAATGGCGTGGACAATATGGTGTTTCGACTGACTCGAAAGTTATGCAAAGAGATGAAGATGCAATTTTTTCATTTCGATGAAAGCTATGCTACGAGAAGGAGAAAACGTTTATCATTATCAGATGCACAATGTCCCAAAATCTTAAAACTCATCAATATCAAGATTCTCAAGAAATGAGAAAAAGGTACTATACACCAATGCACGATTCAAAAACTCATCAATATCAAGATCAAAAAATGCCAAGAATCATGCAATTATGCTACTTCAAATGCAAGGATGCCCCCAATCTAATATAAAGGAAGAAATTAAATCTTTTTGTTTCAAAAATTTCACTAAAAGAAATAATGAACTTTCTTAAAACAAAGAAACCCAAACTAAAAGTTTTCTTTTAAAGAGAACTATTCAGAAGAAATCTAATCTTTCCCTAAACAATTCTAAAGAAAACACACGCTTTGTAATTGAAAGACACTGAAAGCAAGAGACTAATCCTTCAAAACCAAACAAAGAAAAGATGGCAAAAGAAACTCAAAGAATGTCAAGCAGATTGTAAACAGATCAATATAGGCTCCAAAAGTTCAATCCAGCTGATCAAAACAAAATTGGACATCAAAAGATGACAAGACCCAATCCAAAAAAGTTTGCAAAGAAGTTTGCAGCCTATCAGTAGAGTACAGTGCGAGAATTAGGTATTATCGTAGGCTAGACAATGGTAGGGTGTGAGAAGTTCACACTGAATCTAATAGTAGGGTGCGAACATCAATGATTATCGCAGGCCACAATGAGGTACAGTGCGAGAAGGTTTGTAATCAAGAAAAATTCAGAAAAAGGACAAAAAGTTTGAGTCAACTTTCAGATCCAGAGAGTCTGGATGGATATCCCATGGACTCAGAAACCAGAAAAACAAGAAATCAAAGCAAGGGAAACTAGACTAACTAGGAAACAATCCGTTCCCCAGTGGAGTCACCAATTTTGTTATTGGACAAATCGGTAGGTGCATACACTAATAGATCTCCCTAGATCCACCTGGATCTAGAACAAAACACACCAGAACATGATGCTTTCCTTAAGTTTTAAATATTGAATTTACTAACTAAAGAGGGATAGGTGACATACCGTTTAAACATCGCTTCCTCTTTCCATCGCCATCCTTGCTCCGTTCCAATGCTCATACAATGATGAACCTACAAAAATACGCAACCAACCAAAGTGATAGCAATAACATAAACTCAATATAAACCTATGTATGTGATCAAGGAATCATACAATAAAACACAACAAGCTTTATAGGAAAGAATCATATTACTGTATCATATTAAATGTGAAAGAGAGATTACAACCATGGCCTTGATGTCGTAAGGTCCCTTCCAACTGTCCTTTGTTCCCCACACACTTCCATTCCAAGAATTTTGAGAGCATAGATCTGATAGATACTCACAATCTATCTTGACAAAGCAAATCTCAAAGCCACTCTAAGAAAGCTAACAATCCCAAGCCAAAAACAACTTAGCCCAATCCAAGCTTCAAAAGCTAACTTTCTCCATGAGAGCTCCTCTACTTTTATAAGTTGAAGAGGATAAGGTGAGGAGGTTAGGATGATCCCACTAAATCATGAAATCGAGTAAGATCCAAATAATTCGGATGCCACCTCACCATGGAAGTTTCTCCTTCTAGAAGATTCGAGAAAACACTCATTTTTCCCACGTGTAAGCATTCTCGCACCCTACCTATAGAGAAACCTGTGAAACTATCACAACCCAGCTATGGTGCAACCTACGAGAATCAGGCATTCTCGCACTCTGCCTATATAGAAGCCTGCAAACTTCCCTTTTTATAAGGTTTTTACAAAGGAAAATGCAACTTCTTTTCTCAAGAAAAGTTCTTCTCCCTTCTCTCTTCAGGAACTCAGGCCACTGATCCCTTTGAAGGCAACATATAGGTTTACATCATTAACGTCCATAGGGATGAAAAAAATAATGTGTAACACATGGACTCCAGAGGCATCTAAAGCTTTGGAACAACTTAAAGAGTTGATGTGCAAAGATCCTGTCTTGACCACTCCAGACTTCACAAAAACCTTTATTGTGGAATGTGATGCCKCAGGAAATGGAATTGGTGTTGTCCTAATGMAAGAAGGAAGACCCTTGGATTTTGAAAGTCGACCACTCAAGGGAAATGACTTACACAAACCCATTTATGAGAAGGAAATGATGGAAATACTACATGCATTGAATAAATGGCATCCTTACCTAATAGGTAGGCACTTCAAGGTCAAAACAGATCATGATAGTCTTAAATACTTCTTGGAACAAAGACTATCTTTAGAAGAACAACAAAAATGGGTGACCAACATATTGGGTTATGATTTTGAAATTGTCTATAGAAAAGGGAAGCAAAATGTTGTGGCAGATGCACTCTCAAGAAAGGCTGAATATTTCGAGGCCTTTCTCTCTATTATCTCAATCATCCAACCCGATTGGATAATAGAAGAAGGGGATGAATGGAAGAATGGTGAAAAATTGTGGACTCTCATTCAAAGGTTGCAGCAGGATTCCAGTGCATCAGATACATTTACATGGAAAAATGATTCACTATGGTACAAAGATCACTTATGTTTATGTAAGAACTCCCAACTCAAACAAAAGGTACTATTGGAATTCCACACCTCTCCAGTAGGAGGGCACTTAGGATTTTTGAAAACCTACCATAGGGTCAAGAAGGATTTTTGTTGGGATGGCCTTAAAACTGATGTTCAAAGGTTTGTGGTAGAATGTTTGGTTTTCCACAAAATGAGGTGGAAACAATTAAGACCCCTGGTATTTTACAACCATTAGCCATCCCAAGTTAGTGTTGGGAGGAGGTTTCCATGGATTTCATCACAGGGTTACCGAAGTCTGAAGAAAAGAGTGTCATCATGGTGATTGTTGATAGACTAACCAAGTATGCATACTTTTATGCACTCTCTCATCCCTTCAAAGTCAGTAATGTTTCCACTGAATTAAAGGAGACAGTTCAAAAGCTACATGGCATCCCAAAGATTATTGTAAGTGACAGAGATCCCATCTTCACTGGACAATTTTGGACAAAATTATTTTCCTGTTTGGGTACTCAATTGGCTCATAACTCATCCTATTATCCTCAATCTGATGGACAAATTGAGATAGTGAACAAATGTCTGAAAGGATACCTTCGTTGCTTTGTATATGATAAACAAACACAATGGCTCAAATGGTTACCCTTGGAAGAACGGTGGTATAACACTTCCTTTCATACTGCAACAAAAATGACACCATTTATGGCACTCTATGAATACCACCCTCCTTCCATCACTTCTTCTCTAAAATAAAAATCTAAGGTTCAAGCAGTGGAAGATCACATCAAGCATCAACAACAAGTTATCCAAATATTAAAGGACAACCTGACCATGTCACAAAATCACATGAAACAACAAGAAGATCAACGTGAAAGAAGTTTTGAAGTAGGGGATTGGTTTTTTTTTAAGACTACAACCATACAAACAGATGTCCCTCAAGCAAGCCAAGAAGGATAATAAATTATCACCAAAGTACTATGGCCCTTATAAGGTGTTGCAAAATATTGGTACTATTGCATACAAATTGGAGTTTCCTGCATCTTCATGAGTACACCTAATTTTCCATGTTTCATGCTTAAAGAAGGTTATAGGTGACAAGACCCCAGTCCAAACTATATTGCCAGAACTTGTTGAGGAAGGAAAAATCATATTGGATCCTGAAGCCATCACTGACACAAGAATTCACCAGCTAAGGAATAGATCCATTTCAGAGTGTCTCATTAAATGGAGGAAACTACCGGTTGAAGATTCCACTTGGGAAGATGAGTATTTTATACAAAATCATATAGAGTTACTCAAGCACTGGGACAACACTTGTCTCAAGGGGAGGGGCATGTGAAGACTTAAATAGTGGATCATTACCCCTTAATTGGGGCATATTACATTAGTAATGTTATTTTATTTATGTCGGCTTGAGTCCATTAGTTGTAGTTGTACCTCCTAGTCTCCTATATATACCAAGGATACATTTTCATTTGGAATCATCTTGTAATTGGAAATTTATGTGAGCATAAGGAGGTTTCCCCCTTGAAGAGGCTTATTATCTTAATTTCTCTCTTTTTCGAGGCATTGAGTACTTATTTTGAGGTTTTTCTATGCTATATTGATATTTGATTCTTAACAAAAATCCAGTTTCCAGGACTAAGCGAGGCGTTAAACTGATGTGGAGGCATGCAAAACTAGATGAAAAGGTGAGGTCTAGTAGGAGGAGGCTAAGTCTAGTGTAAATGCAGAGTTGATGGGAACCTATGGGTCACAGATCGTGGGCGCTACAGATCAACGGTGGGGGATCATTTCTGGGGGAGAACTTGCGTGAAGGATAATTCTCGAAAGAGGGCTGAAAAGTAAATCATAGTTTCATATTGGGAACACATGGTGCCACTGGGTTCATTTCGGGGCGATAAGAGGGTTTCCCCAAACCGCTCCTCCTCACCCCCCTAAATCGGAAAAGTATATAAAGGGGGAACTCATCGTTATTTTATTATTTTTCAAATTACTAGAATGTTGGAATATTGGCACAACCACTCCATTCAAAATGAATCTCAAAAGTATACAAAAATCACACATTTTCTGCTTGTTTACAGGTATTTTTCATCACTACCATGGACCCCGTCATTATGTCTATAGAAGAGAAATACCCCATGTCAAACGAAGAAGCCCTAATTGACATATATTCAGATGTGTTTGACACCGAAAGAACAATTTCTCCCATCTCCGTGTCTAGAGATAATTTATCCGATAATGTAGGGAAACATATACCCTTCCTTGAAGTAGTCCAGACCACCATAATCCCTTACGTTTTCGAGGTCACATTCCCTTTCCCGGAATTCATACGTTGGTGCACAGAGCAATACTCACAGGAAGAGAAATTTTTCTTAAATAAACTAGGGTCTGAGGTCCTGTGTAGGGTAGAGAGTCTGTCTATTCAAAGCATCCTCGACATACGCAATTCCCTCTCTGCAACATCTGAACCATTTGAAGAAGAAAAGATAATCATGGTTTAAAGAGAATGTCCCTCAGAGGTCAAAGACCTATTTTTGCAAACAATTGTCAAACCATAGCATATTTCTGAAAGTATGCCCCTGCCAATGAGTTTAAATATCATGGTTATTGAAGTCCAATGGCTATGTTCCATATTGAGTCATATTTTAGGTCTATATAATGACAAGTATGTGGTCGAGGTCATGTTAGGTTTCCTGTTGGCATTTTTTCAGTCAGAGTCCAGTCAGTCAGTTTGCATCATCTTCGATAGATTCATAATTGATAGTATCCACAAGCAGCTAGTGAATTTTCAATTAATAAGACATTTAAGGTATTACACATACTTGCTAAAGATTTTCCTAGAGACAAACAAGACAAAGTCCCCTGAATAAGAATTCATATCAACTAAATGTAAAAGAATCACAATGCTCATTTTTATCAACAAGGTCATGTCCAAGGTTTACAACTTGATTTTCAAAACCATCCTGCCAAGATTCATAGATGACATGAGGAGTTATTTGCAGCCAAATCCAAAAAATAGAGTGGGGGGTTGGGTGTTGTTCATGTAGTAAATAGTGATATTAGTTTATGTTTGTCATGAATCCCCCTATCTTCTACCTATTTTTTTGACATCCAGAGTCTTTTCCCTTGAATTCATCAGGCAAAGAATCATATCAGAAATAGAGTACTTCCTGAAATTACACAAGGCATCCAACCTCAAATTCCCTTTCATCATTGTACCTTTCATTGTCAAGACAAGATCATGTTTATCCCAAATCCAGGCCAAGCTCAAGGAGTTTGGATTTTCATAGCTACAAAGAAGAATATGTGATCCACATAAGATCATATCCAAGAGAATACTGATGAACAAACATGCCCCCTATGAGCATGAACATGTTGAGGGATTTGAAAAATTGGCAAATCTAGATGTCTGTGTTTATATGGAAGCAATATTACAACCATCTCAAAAAACACAAGTAGAGACAACCCTGCAATAGATTCAAACACAAAAAACTCCTCAAAAATTGATATTCAAAGTCCCCAAGGTAAGTGTTTATAGCAAAATAAGGAGTTCATAGGCCTTGGGCACCAATAGTCAGTAGACCGCCCCTATCAATATGAAGATCACACAATCCCCACAGATAGTGGATATGGAGGAGGAAGAGCCTAAAGAATAAGTAAATATGGATATGGTGGAGAGCGGCACCAACAATGTAGAAGTTGGGAAAGGAAGCAAGCTCCAAAGTGAAGGCATATCCATAACTTTTAGCAGAAAAAAGCACATCTTTGATAAGGCAACTAGAGAAACCTATCAATCTGAAGAATATTTGGAGAAGCAATATGGTGAGAAAGGAAACTTGGCTATGAGTGAAATGAGGGAATTGATCCCTGAAGTGGAAAAGATATCTCAACATAAGTCTTCTCTGTTCACAGTGAGATATGTAGAGAAGAATACATTCAATCTAGCAGTTGCAGATGAGGATAAAGTATCTGAGATCAAGATAAACTATGAAAACATTAGTGCCTCAGACAAGGTGAAATTCCATAGGAACACCAGTGATATGTTGTATTCAAATTACTTGGTTCTAAGCCTGAAGAATTCAAAACTATCAATTTATGCAATTAAGTTGGAAGGGAAGTTGAGGAAAGAAAAATCATCCAACAGATCTTGGCAAACTCAGGTCAAGAGGTTGGAATCTGAAGACCCCCAGGGAGTGAAATACTCCTTAGAAGAAAAAGACAAGATGATTCAGATCTTGAAGAAGAAACTAAAAATGTCACCCACAGAGAACCCACAAACAAGAGAACTGGTTTCTCTAGAACATGATAAGGAGGCATTTCAACAAGAGGCATTGAATTACAAGGCCAAGGTATTACATATGGAGAAAGAAAAAGTGAACTTGTCACAAGGACAGACATAAGTACCAAACATGGTTGTAACTGTACCTTCTACTTCAGAAGTTGGGCCAAGAACTGAAGGGCTTGTCCAGGCTATGTCACAAGTTAGCCTGAAGGTGGGAGAAATCAAAGGCCCATAGGGAGATATAGAAAAATTGAAGCAAGAAATGAAAACAAAAGATGAGAGGATGGCTCGGTTCCAGAAGGAGAATAAATCTTTGCAGGAATTGGTAGACAAGATGAAAACAAGGTTGAAAGGAAAAGGGATATTGTAGAGAGCCATACACATCATCCGAGATTCTATTATTGTTGAAGCTGCCAAGTTTAGGGTGTAATTGAACTTCATCAATGAAAAAGATAGCATGGCCATCACAGATAGAGGCAGGTGCACTGTTGTAAATGAGACCCTAGCAAAGAAACCCTCAGAGTGGGTCCAAAATTCTATAAACCTACTTAATTCCATCCCCACTATAGAACTTCACAACATTGGGGTCAAATATAGGCCTACATTGAATATATGGGCTAGGAGGGCCATTACCAAGCATAACCTGCTAAAATCAGTCCAAACCAAGGCCATACAGATGGAGCAGAGTATACATGAATTCAAATATTTGTTTGAAGAGTTGTTCATTAAAGGCCTCCCACCATTTTGGGATGTAAAAGGAAAATTGTATGATCAATAGGAATACAACTCTCACCTCTCCCAATGCAGAATGGATCACTCCAAGTTTGAAAGTCTAGAGGAAAACTTGAAAGGAGCAACCCTAGTGGAATATTTGATCATTGATTTTGAGATCTTGAATCAGTTCAAGACAATAAAGATTGGACTTCCAGTCATGATGTATGCCTCTTGCATTGACCTGGAGACCCTAATTAAAGAGATGATGGACTATGATATTCCTTCTGACTTGCAGTGGAAGGAGATAGTGCAGCTGGGAAAAACAAAGTGCAGTTTTCCAGGAACCAACATATAAACCCAAGTGTCACCAAAATGGAAAAAACGACAAAGGACCAAAACATGACAAATGGAAAAGGAAAAAGATGAAGAGTTACAGGAATTAGCCGTTGGTCTATGAAACATTTTCGATTAATAATTGTAATCGGTTCCCATACCAAAACTGTCAAATGTAATTATTGTAGTCAGTTTTAGAAGCTAAAACATTTTAGTTCAACTGTTGTAATCAGTTTCTAATTGAAAGAAACTCGAATTGTATAAATGTTAGAAGTTACGAATGTATTAATGTTGGCAGAAGTACAAGGGAACCTCCTTAGTTGTTTTGAACTAAATTATAATTTTCTGGAGCTGAATTGAATACATATGCAAAATATTTTGAAGTCTTTATAAAAATATTCTAATGGTGGTGATATGAGTTTTGTATTCTCTCATTTTATGTATTTCCCGTGTTCTTTAATTTCATTTACACTGTCTTCTCTTTAAATTGGATAGTTTAAAATCCATAATTCATCTTGTGATGTTCTTGGCTTAAGTAATTTAAACTGTGTTAAGTTCTTCATAACTAATTCAGAATTCATTTCATAAATTCTCTGATGTAGTTACTTGTTTTATGTTTCTTCTTACACTCTACAAACTACAATTTATAACTCAATTTGATCCCCTCACTTATCCTTTATCCTCTGGAAAGTTCTACTGGCGATTCAGTGTTTTCATTCATTTTCAGAATTTTGACTCCATAAGCCCTAAGTGTCCCTCCCCTTCCTTGCCAACAAATTTATAACCCCCCCCAAAAAAGAAACTAAACCTAGCCATTGATTACCAAAGAAACATCAAGTGTCACAAGAGAGCCCTCTTTGAGATGAGTATGCCAATACCCAACTCTAACGCTGGTTTGTAGGTTACCTTTGTCATTTTTTTATCAACCGAATAAATTTACAGAGTGCTAACATTCTGGCGTCATTGTCGAGGACCAAAAGTGAAATCTTCCCTGGGAAAATAACGACTTAAAGCTTTAGATTTGATTCCTGAGGGTGACAGTGAATCAAACGCCTTATTGGCTGAGACTATTTTTGCCCTAGTGACTCCATTACCAAGAGAACAGTTGCACCAAGTAGTTTGAGCTAGAAATCCTGGATCCCAAGAGAATCCACACTAGGAGAAACCCAGACCCAGAAGCTGCAATCCCTATGTCTGATCCTGAGAAACTTGTACATGTAACACACCCATGATGAGGCAAAAAAAAAAAAAGTGTTCTCCTTACAGGAACATATTCTCTCTTTCTATGGTTTCTAATTTGGAAAGTCGGGGAACCAACCTGACCTCCTGGTCAAGGATCTCTAATTCTAGAGACAAACGATTCTATACTACCTTGATGGTCTCGTTCTATAATTAAACACAGACCCTTTTGACTTCCTGGTGCAGGTCTAATGGTACCCGCGACCTTCCCTTCATGCTTGTGAAATATCTGAGTTTGGATGTTAGCCCCTTTTATGATAATCCCCTCCTTAAGGTGACCTTTTTCAATAAACTCATCTAACCACGCGATTTCGGGCACATCCAAGGGTGATTTGAAACCAAACAACTTTTCTCCCCGCAATTCATCCTGAGCCTCCAAGTGTCCTTTATCCAAAACTGTGGTCTGGATTGTGGCCCACCCTCAAATTTTTAATGTTCATGCACCTTCAATCCCCACAATGCAATGTGACCTTTGATCTCATGATCATGATGAGACTCCTAAACTAACGGCTCAGATCTGGCCCTTTTTAAATCAACATAATTTATTTTCTTCGGGACTTCGACATTCGGAGTTTTCAACTCTCAAACCTTGTTTTGTCTGTAGTGGCTATCTCCTAGAGTGGAAGATCTACTAACACCTGTCCCTCTCAATCGGGCAGTTCACATGAACTCTGACTCTACGGACTTCAGGAGTTCTTGTTCAATACCATCTCTTTCTTCCGGAGTGATTTCTCTTGGAGTGTCATATTGTTTTCCATGCTTCCTCTCAAAATCAACGACCATGGTCCTCTTCGGGACTTTGACACTTTTCAACCAAGACCAGATATATGGCCTTCAAATCCCTTCCTGATCAATGGTAGATATTCTGCTTCAAAATTTCGACACTTTCAAACTCTTCTCCTTTGAGTTCTCTTGGAGTTCTTCCACCTGGAGTCCATGATATGTAGCCACGCACCCTTATGGATCTATAGTCTAGATTCACTTTGGGTATTAGGCTCTCCAGGATTCAGGATTTTCAACTCTCAATTGAAACTCTCGAAGTGTTTTTCCTAAAATATCTGATCTATTGACACATGTATCCTATCGGCCAATAGACATAATCCACTTCATCCCTTCGGCTCTTTGGCTCTCGGAGCTTCAGAAGTTTCAAGCTTCTACGCTCTCATTTATTCTAGAGTTCATTCACCCAGAGATTTCGATCTATCGACATGTACCCCACCCGACGATCAATGGCCAGGACCTACTTCAGTTCTTTACATGGAGTCCACATACTTACACCACATGTCCTATGGATCCAACGACTGATGTTTACTTCAGACAATATGGCGGTTGTTGTTTACTTTGAGTCTTTTCTTGGAGTTTACAGGCTTATGCCTCCTATCCTCTGGATCCAATGCTTGAGATTTACTTCGGACGATCTGATGACTGAGATCGATTTCATATGATTGAACGGTTTAGATTTACTTCTCTCTTCATGAGTTTCAAATCTAAACTAAAAATCGCGAAGTGATTTCTCTGTAGTCCATGATATGTCATCACATGTCCCTATGGATCTGACGGTCTAGATCTCCTTCGGTTCTCGGGGGTTCGGAAATCTCAATTCTCAAACTTTGCTTCCTATTGAACTCATGATCTACTGACACATGTCTTCTGATGATCAATGACCTAGATTCTCTTCCTGGTAATGAACGACCTGAAATTACTTCGGCTATTTGACCTCCTCCTAGTCTACAAACTTTGAGAGTTGTGGACCTTGCTCCACCTATCCTTCTTGACGATGGACAGTCCAAAAACACTTCGGAACATCAGGATTTTGTTAAGTCCACTCTCCTGCATGTGAAAAGAACTGAGGCTCGGGCACCTTGCTTCGATCAGAAGACTATTGGTCCTCTGCAACGTGATCCAACAACCATTTTCGCTCCTCCTCCTAATCTTCTGATCCCTTCTGACTTAGAATATTATCTAAGTGTTCAAAGGCCTCGACCTTTGTTCCTCCTACGAGTTCATCTCTTGGACCTCATATGCACTTTTGAAAATAGCTTATCCATTCTAAGATTGATCTCCTTGAAGATTTTTATTTCCCATGTACTCCTTGCATTTCAAGGATCTTGTCAAACTCAGATCGAAGGTCAACGATGATCGACGGTTCACATTAATTGCGGGGCCCCAACATGCCTACTCTTTTTTAAAGAGTTTGATCTCCACAATCTGGAAAGTGCTCACCCAACTTGGTCTAATCGGAGTGGTTTATCTTCCAGCCCGACAAGATCAACTACGCTAGTGAATTGTGGGCCATGAACTAGCGCATCTGCTACTTTCACTTTCGTGCTTCGCAATGATCCCCAACTGTATATTAAATCGAGCGGTTGGTGTTTTATTTAGTAACTCTAGTGAGTATTTGAGTCGATTTGATGACCAGGATGGCCTCTCCTCCCATTAAACAGATCACATCCATCTCTGCTGTCAGATTCTTAAGTCATTGGTAGTTTGGGTAACTTAACTATCATCTACTTCCTAGATCTGACGATCAGGATGGTTCCCAGGCATCCTCATATCTAAGGCTCATGGTTAACTTTGGGACTTCAAAACTTCAGGGATTTTACCTCCCTTACAACGAATTCGTTCAATTTTTAGAACTCACGAAGTCCGAATGGCTCCAAGGGTTAACTCCCACACTCTTTCCTGTATCCAATGATCACAACAGACGGTGGCTCTTTCTGAACAGATTTTCATATGTTCTCCTTCCAAACAAAGGGACCTTCCCTTTTGATACTTCGACCTCGCTACTCTTCCTGATATTTGAAAGCTCTGAAAGACTTAAGAGCTTTGCGCTCTTTCTCCTGAACTCAAAATTTAGAAGGGTCTTCTGCACACCCCTTGTGCTCCTGTATTAAGTTTAGAACTCAAAGAGTTCTCAGTCTCTGCCCTCCTCGTAGAGATTCTATGCATATCTGCACTATCTCTCCTAATTGTAACGAATTCCTTCCTCCCAGAGACTTAGGGAAACTAGAAGTGTCGATGGGCACCCGTGAAAACTGTGCGCAAGGTCAACAAACTCACAGTCCACTTATTTTAACTTAAGCCATCATAGGGCTCGATCATTTACATATAAAAATCATGAAATATCGTACTCGCTTAAATATATAATTTAAACAAGAATAAAGAGATAAAGTATAACCATTAAGCAAACAGGAACATCCCTGGGTCATTCACAGTATATCTAATTTTATTACATAATTACAGCTCAATTTCATAGTGTATGAGAATACTTATCTATTACAAGTTGCATCCAACTAACTGACTATGGGTGTGTGCATTTCCACCCAACACTAGGCTCAGAGGCATTCATTCTTAGCACTTTGGCCACCCCCATGCCAAGCCATGATATCACTAGGGAACTCACGCCATTTCTCAGAGAGACTCTCTTTGTCACACCGACCTTGTGAGGTTTATCAGATGCTTCCTCAACATCAAGCTCGTGTTTAGGTCCTTCAGGTTGTGTTCTCTGCACTTCCTTTTGGGTTCACACATATCCCTTGCGATCTTGTGCTCTCCTCTCGTATCCCCCTCTTTCTATGTCTTTGTATGCATCTTACCTTCTATCCTTTGGAAGGTTTTCTGACCTATCCTATTCCTTTTGTCAAAAGGAAGCTCAGGTTTGCAAGTCTCTATGGTACTTCGGGCTGACATTCTACATCTAGACCATACTTCCATTCATGGGGGTGGTTGATAATTCAACCACTGGTCCTCTCTTAATTAACTGATTTCTCTCCTCTAGAGATATCATGGCTCGTACTTTAAGGCTTCACCCCCAATAGTTAGTTATGGGAAGTTTAACAATAATACATTTACATTTTCCACATGCCTTAGCATGGTAATCCTATTTTATGATTAATTACAAGTTGGGGGAAACAGGGTGTTACAATTCCCTCCCCCTTAAAGGAACACCATCCTCGTTGTTCTTTCTCAAAAGCACCTGTCATGCCTTTCTCATTCAGTTGTTTCATAAATATTGATCCTTCTTCCTTGGCCAGGTCCTTTTTCAGACCCTTAATCTTGGTCACCTAGTTTCAATAATTCCTAGACAATAAACACGTTAATCATAGTCTTATGCGAAAACATTACATAAAAACTTCTAGGAAAATTTCATAATCTTAGCACAACAATTATCTGTGCAGTTTGTGGATTTGTATCCACATGGTTGTTTTGATATCCAGGCTCATTTTTTTTCCTTGACATACCCATTGGGTGTATGATCCCAATCAATAGTTTACAAGAACTATTAATGTATCCTCTTCCTTGCAGTCACTCACCCTCCAGGCCCAGGCTCAAGCATCCCCTTCTCTACTATACAGTCCCTCGAGTGATCCATCTTTCCTTGCCAAGGTTTTCTCACACACGAAGAACTACCGATCATGTGAATGACCCCAATCAATAGTTTACAAGAACTATTAAGGTCTCCTCTTCCTTGCAGTCACTCACCCTCCAGGCCCAGGCTCAAGAATCCCCTTCTCTGCTATACAGTACCTTGGGTGATCCATCTTACCTTGCCAAGGTTTTCTCTCATAGGAAGAATTCCAGAGACTTTATCGAGCCTTACAGTTGAGGTGTACCTCAGACTTGATTTCCCAAGGCTTCCCTTCAGCTTGTGTTACCCCAACACAACATATTCTAGGAAATCATGGCTTACCACGAGGTTCTCATGGCTCAACAGTAGCCATTTTTCATGATTTTACAGCTTGACATCCTTTCAGCTCAATTAAATTTAGGGATGAAGGTTACTCTCCTTCCCTTGGCACAGAAATAGATAGGAACAAAGGTTACTATCCTTCTCCTGAGTGAGTCTCTATTTCCTGTGCTCGGAACATACTCTTTTTCACAGTTCTTCCTTGAACCCGAGAGATCGGTCTCTTGTCTCTGCACTCTTCACAGATCTTTTCCTTTCACCTGTATCACAGGTATACAAAAATTCATGAGACATCATAAATTTTAAATTCAAAATTTTCTTGTAAATCTATCATCCACAGATTTTCCAAATTCCACACATTGTTTTCATATTTGTTCCGCATAGGAACCAGATTCATAATTATGGGACTTTCCTTCCCATAGCAGTTTTTCTCAGCACAAAATTAGTCATCCTTATGGGATTACAATGCTACCATATCCAAGACCCCTTTTCTTCCTGCACTTTCAACTTCAATCAACCAAACAAATTGTTAGTTTTCCATGCACATACCTTTTTATTTCACCTTTATAACATCATCAAAAACGATTTCAAAATTGTGCATACTAACAATCAAATTCACTTTATCAAAAAGGAAATACCATTCCTTGTAGTTTGGCTTAGTAGGAAATTGTTCTTCCTTATGGGCATACAATACTGCCATATCCAAGACCCATTTCCTCTCTACAATTCATTCTTTACACAGCCAAACAAACTATTAGTCTCTCATGCATCCATGTATATATATCTATATTCAAAACCATGCATACTAACAGTTCATAACGTCTATATAAACATGAAAAGGGAATCCCATTCCTTGCCTATGCCTCATTTCAACATACCAAACCTTTCAAAACGTAATTCAACATTTCAAAGGATTTAACAGATGTGCCAATATTCATGGCCACATTCATACCCAATGCACGCTTTCATTGATTTCAAGTTTCCCACACTTTACGACAAGTACTTTTCCATGGTGCGTTGGATCTTAGCCAAGATTTGCACCATATGACCTATTCATTTTCATTCATTCTTATAGCAGGACCATACTTCCTGCCATAGGCTGATCACGATTCCAAAACAGTACACATGAAACTCAAAATTTTCAAATGAATGCCTTTAAGCATTCCTCCTTGATTAATAACCATGGTGCCAACAGTCATGGCCACCCAAATTTTTTTTCCCTAACACCTACACAATGTAAGTAGAAATATTGGAAGGTCCTCCTTCCTCATTGGGAAATACATTGTCTATCCTTTATGCAAACATGCATTTCCTCAAAGCAATTCCATGCAATGTGCTAACTAGGAGAACCTTCATTCCCATAGAACTAGTCCCCACAACCATAGTCTAATGCAGAGTGCTAAAATCTACCTTCCTTGACTGGCCCAAATTGACTCTGTTTTCTCTCTACGTGATCGATACCTGTGACCCCAGCTCTATTCATTTCAGTGCTATCCTTTCAGCTCCCATGTCCAAGCGTTATGATCCTGGCTATGCCTATTTCCTGGAAATCGATGGTGTATATCCGTATTTCTCCATATATAATGATTGCAAGTGATTGTAGAACCTCAACCAGCTCGCGATTTAATTCTCCTCCCGATCCCCGTAATGAATACGGGTCGTCAATCTTATCGGACAACTGGTGTTTGATCCTATAATTCTGGTGGATCTTGAAATCGATATGAAGACTAAGATCGGTTTCCTTCCGATGAATGATTTGTGTTCATTTCCTCTGTCAGGGTCTTGATTAACCTAATTCGATCAGGGTTTTCTTTCGCGATCCTCACGATCTCTATCTGTAGTTGATTGAAGGAATTCCTACGATCTCTTAGTAAAGGTTTTTTACCTTTTGAGTCAACATAGATCATTTGGTTCAGATGTTGTTGCATCATACAATTAGTCTTCACTGCCAGAGGTTCATACCTCCAACATTCAGGTTCTCTCTCCAGAATCATACCCTACTTGGGTATCCAAGGAATACAACTTCCCTTTCAAAATTTCGTGCACAACATGAGACAATAAAATATTTCAGAAGGGATTCTCACCCAAATATTTTCATACCTTGAGCCACATAGGCATGAAAATTTTTATG
This sequence comes from Picea engelmannii, assembly GCA_009831015.1. Taxonomy (NCBI): domain Eukaryota; kingdom Viridiplantae; phylum Streptophyta; class Pinopsida; order Pinales; family Pinaceae; genus Picea; species Picea engelmannii. The sequence goes on along the minus strand of ML790516.1, from coordinate 822,916 downwards.
CCTGTTCTTGGTTGCTAGCACCCTCCTTTTGATTTTTACCTCATTAGTAGTTCTTTAGCAATATTTTCATAGTCCTGCCAACAATCTTCCGACCACAACCTTCCCATGGTTATCCCCTGCTTGAGGTTTCCCATTATTGGTAACTGTCTTCCTCAACAATATCGATTCCTTTCTATACACAACATGCATCATTAGTTGTAATATCAATTAAAATGCATGCATCATAACATTCAAACCCATAAAATGTCTTCAAATGTCCTAGCACATCTTTATGCACTTCATCACATTATCTTCAAGGGTTTCCATGAATGCAATACAAACAGTTCTCAATTGTTTATGTAGTAATACAATCATCATCACTATGGTGTAAAAACATTTACTTTTATTAGTAAGTCATATTTTTCATTCCAGAGGAAACATAACACATAACAAGAAAGGAGTTAGGGGCTCTCCCCTTCTTCCAATTCTTTCTACACCTCTAGGGACTTTCCAACCCAATTGAGTTATCTCTAAAGGCTTTACTGCCTTTTCTTAACATGGCCTCAATCCGTCCTATTCAATCAAACATACTCCTTTATTCATTCATTATTCTTCTATTCATTACACGATGTTTTCAAAATGTAATCCAAGATTCATATATATATATATATATATATATATATCAACTTGTAGCTCACTGCTCAGTTTTTCAACAGTTATTAAGGTTGTGACTCTGACCTCTTGATAGATTTTTCACATAGTTCTTCCACCGGGAACTCCTTCATCATGCAACTTCCTTATTGCACGTCCATCACTATTTGTGTTGGACTCAACCTTGAGTTAGCTTTTATCTATTTACCAAATATTCCCCAAGGAATATAAACATGCATCTTTGTCATGTACCTAATTATGTATCCATGTGTATTCTTATTTTGTTAACATACATCCATGATGTATTTAACCATATTCATAATCCTAAGCTTGCATGTAGCTATCATAGGTATATTTCACAACCCACATACATCTTTACTTTTAAGATCAGTCAACTCAGGATTGTTCACAATCCTTCTCATATGATTCTCAAAGGCATAATAATTTGACTTTTATTATGACAACATAACATCTTTTCTCATTTACCCTTTTATCTAATTATATTAGTATTCCCTGAGGAAAGGGAATACCTTCCCCTCAAGATATTATTTGGAAAAAAACTTTCATGACTCTTCAGAATGGAGTCAGCTATGCATCCATAATATTCATTTAATCTGGACAAGATCAATTCTTTCTTTATATTTCACTCATCAAGGTAACCATATGGTGCCTACAACTATAATCTTTCATCATACATGTGCACCACTTGCACGTTTAATATCATTCATACCTAACCGGTATCGATATCAGGCTTCATATTAAGAATATTCACAATGCATTAAACCCATTCACTCAAGCATAATTAAACACAACTAAGTATTCATCATGCTAGATTATTGCTTACACCTTTTCCATGTCATTCACACACATGGACATATCAAGCTTCTATATCCTTTTTCCAAGGATCTTCCAAGCATCCTTATGATCATGTATATGTAGGTGCATCTATTGCACCTTTTTAGATAATGCATTCAATTGATAGTTTAATTTCATCATTAGTGTCCTTTAGTTTGAGATTTCAGTCACTTACATGACTAATCTCACAGTCATATCTCGTGTTGATGTTTCCTTCTCTCATGGCTATAACCAACAAGAGTCACTTTCCTCTTTATGTGACAACGTCTAGCAAGAAAACGTCCTTGCCTAAACATCCATAGGGTTTTACCCATATCACTTTTCTATGGTCATGAGGAGTTATATACTCCAAGTTTAATATAAAGAAGTAAATATAACTTCCAAGGATCCTGCCTGATCCTATCAAATTCCTTTAATCCCAAAAATGCATTAACCATTATATAATCAACCATCATCAGTGCCTGAGGTTCCAACTGCCCATGCTTAGAAGCAATGTTAGGAACACCAGGTCATCCTTCCTTCGAGCTTTAGCTTCTCTTGACAGAACCCTACCACCTTAAGCTATCCACATTCAAGTCTTATTATAAATGTTAATTAGCATATCCCTACTCCATTAAGAGTAGTTATCACTTTGACAAGGGATGAATAAATTCTTCTGCTGAAATTCAACAAGAATTCCCAAAAATCATCGGTTCAATCTGCAGTCCTTCTCCTCAAGGAGTAAATACAGATAAAAATACCTATTTACGTGACTTGTGCATGAGCCCAAGTAGGCCAAGTGTTGTAAACATGCTCTAATACCAATTTTTAACATACCCACGATGGGGCACAAAAAAAAAATCATTCTCCTTATAGAAACAAATTTTATCTTTCTACGGTTTCTAATTTGGAAAGTCGGGGAACCAGACCGATCTCCTGGTCAAGGATCTCTGATTATGGAGCCAAATGACTCTTTGAGACCTTGATGGTCTCATTCTGTAATTAAACACATACACTTTTGACTTCCTGATGCAGGTCTAATGGTACCTGTGACCTTCCCTTCATGCTTGTGAAATCTCTAAGTTTGGGTGCTAGCCCCTTTTTTGATATGCCCTTCCTTGAGGCAACCTTGGGTGATAAAATCACATAACCATATGATTTCGGGTGCAACCAAGGGTGGTTTGAAACCAAAATAATTTTCACCCCGCAATTAATCCTGAGCCTCGACGTGTCCTTTCTCCAAAACCGTGGTTTGGATTGCAGCCCGCCATCAAATTTTTAAAGCTCATGCAGCTTCGATCCCTGCAATGCGATGGGACCTTTGATATAATGATATTGATGGTACTCCTAAAATGATGGCTCAGATCTGCCCCTTTTTAAATCAACGAATGTGATTTTCTTTGGGACTTCGGCATTCAGAGTTTTCAACTCTCAAACCTTGTTTTCTCTACAGTGGCTATCCCCTAGAGTGGAATATATGTCGACACTTGTCTCTCTCAATCGGTCAGTTCACATGAGCTCTAACTCTCCAGCCTTTGGGAATTCTTGTTCAATACCCTCTCTTTCTTCCAGAGTTATTTCTCCCAGAGTGGAAGATTGTTTTCCATGCGTCCTCTTAAAATCACCGGCCTTGGCCCTCTTCGGGACTTCGAGACTTTTCAACCAAGACCAAATCTATGGCCTTCATCTCCCTTCCCAATCAATGGTCGAGATTCTTCTTTATAACTTTGGCACTTTAAAAATCGTCTCCTTTTCATTCTCCCAGAATGTTTTCGCCTAGATTCCATGATCTATCGCCACACACCCTTCTAGATCTACGATCCAGATTCACTTTGGGTTTCCACCTCTCCGAGCTTTGGGAGTTTCAACTCTCAACTGAAACTCTCGAAGTTTTTTTCTTGAAATATCTGATCTATTAACACGTGTCTCCTGTTGGCCAACAGACAGGATCCACTTCATCCCTTCATCTCTTCAACTCTTCGGGCTTCCGAAGTTTCAAGATTCTACGCTCTTGTTTATTTCAGAGTGCATTCACCCGAACATTCTGATCTATTGGCACGTACCCCTCCTGGTGATCAACAACCATGACCTACTTCGGGTATTTACTTGGAGTCCACAGACTTATGCCACCTATCCTCTAGATCCAATGATTGACATTTACTTCAGACGATCTGAGGTTTGTCGTTTACTTTGGGTCTTTTCCTAGAGTATACAGGCTTACGCCACCTGTCCTCTAGATCTGATAATTGAGATTTACTTTAGACGATATGACGACTGATATCTATTTCGCATGATCGGACGGTTGAGATTTACTTTTCTCTCTGGTTCTCTAGGCTTAGGGAGTTTCATATCTCAACTAAAACTCACAAAGTGATTTCTCCGGAGTCCACAATCTATCGTCACATGTCCCTCTGGATTTGATGGTCCATATCTCCTTCAACTCTTCAGGGTTCATAAATCTCAATTCTCAAACTTTGCTTCCTCCTGAAATCACGGTCTGCTGACATGTGTCTTCTGATGATGAATGACCCAGATTCTCCTCCTGGTGATGAATGACCTCAATTTACTTCAGCTATTTCACCTCCTCCTGGTCTATGAACTTCCAGATTTATGGACCTTGCACCACCTGTCCTTCTTGATGATTGTTATAACCCAAAAATGCACCACACAGGTTTACCTGGCATCAGGCCAACTCATGCCTCTTCCTAGCCAAAGACATGTTGAACAAATCCTCAAAAAACCACTTAAATCAAGGGACCCGCGCCCTAACCTTTCACTGGGCGCGGGTGACCGCTTGCTGACCTTCTACTGCACGCGGGTATTCGCGGGCTAACCCACTACAGCCCGCGGGTACCTAACAAAGCAAGAAATCAGGAAAGTTTCCGCTGGGACACGAGGCTTTTTGTCAGTTAACTGGAACTCTTTGCCATGCATGTCCGAGAGTTTGCCTAAAACCCTAGCTCCTTCTAGCCTATAAAAGGAGGGGTAGGGGTACTATTCAAGGAGGAAAAAATCATAGCAAAGAAACTCTGCCAAATTGCCAAGTCCGTTATTGTCCCAACCCTTTAGCTTTGCCTCAATCTTCAGGAGAAATTCATGCTGCAGCAGTTGGAGGACAAAAGAAGAGGAGGAGCCCAGGATCAGGATCGAGGAACGGTGGCCGGTCTCAGAACTTATTGTAAGTGATTCATTTTTTAGACTAATGAAAAAGATGCTTTTCCCGTCCCAAGTATATGAATCTCATCTATGTTATTTGATTTATGTTTTATTTCTAACCCTCTAGTAGGTCAGTAGCATGCATGTGTAGTCTCGCTTTGATTGCAGGAAGCTTTGTGGAAGGAGCAGCAGCGAGGAAACAAAGGCTCAACGGAGGATCTACTTCAATCATCGACAAAGAGGTGAGTCGATTCTTCCCATGTGTGCATGAGAAAAGGGGTTGAGATTTTGGGTAGAAGGTAAAAAGTTAAATCTTAAGGGTCATGATCTGCGTATAAGCTCAAAACCCTAGCTTGTTAGTCCGTAGGGTAGA
>ML790516.1:773384-810062 GCA_009831015.1 Picea engelmannii | reverse complement strand
TAGGGGTACTATTCAAGGAGGAAAAAATCATAGCAAAGAAACTCTGCCAAATTGCCAAGTCCATTATTGTCCCAACCCTTTAGCTTTGCCTCAAGCTTCAGGAGAAATTCATGCTGCAGCAATTGGAGGACAAAAGAAGAGGATGAACCCAGGATCAGGATCGAGGAACGGTGCCCGGTCTCAGAACTCATTGTAAGTGATTCATTTTTGAGACTAATGAAAAAGATGCTTTTCCCGTCCCAAGTATATGAATCTCATCTATGTTATTTGATTTATGTTTTATTTCTAACCCTCTAGTAGGTCAGTAGCATGCATGTGTAGTCTCGCTTTGATTGCAGGCAACTTTGTGGAAGGAGCAGCAGCGAGGAAACAAAGGCTCAATGGAGGATCTACTTCAATTATCGACAAAGAGGTGAGTCGATTCTTCCCATGTGTGCATGAGAAAAGGGGTTGAGATTTTGGGTAGAAGGTAAAAAGTTAAATCTTAAGGGTCATGATCTGCGTATAAGCTCAAAACCCTAGCTTGTTAGTCCGTAGGGTAGAATACCCCACAACAACGATGGATGGTCCAAAACTGCTTCAGAACTTTGGGACTATGGTAAGTCCACTCTCCTACGTGTGCAAAGCACTAAGGCTCGAGAACCTTTCATCATTCAGATGACTATTGGTCCTCTTCGCTGTGATCAAATGACCATTGTCGCTCCTCCTCCTAAGATTCTGATCCCTTCCAACTTAGAATATTATCTAAGTGTTCAAAGGCCTCAACCTTTGTTCCTCCTATGAGTCCGTCTCTTGGAGCTCATCTGCACTTCTGAAAAGTGCTTATCTCTTCTAATCTTGATCTCCTTGAAGATTTCGATTTCACACACAATCCTTATGTATTTTAGTATTTGAGTCGATCTAATGACCGGGATGGCCTCTCCTCCCATTAAATGGCTCGCATCCATCTCCGCTATTAGATTCTTAAGTCATTGATAGTTCGAGTAACTTGACTATCATCTACTTCTTAGATCTAACTGTTAGGATGGTTCCCATGCATCCTTAGATTTAAGGCTCAGAGTTAACTTCGGGACTTCGGAACTTCGGGGATTTTACCTCCCTTACGACAAACTCATTCAATTTTCTGAACTTGCGAAGTTTGAATGGATCCAAGGGTTAACTCCCACACTCTTTCTTGTATCCAATGGTCACAACATAACGTGGCTCTTTCCGAACAAATTTTCATTCTTTCTCCTTCCAAACAAAGGGACCTTCCCTTTTGATACTTTGACCTCACTACTCTTCCTAAGATTTGAAATCTCTGAAAGACTTAAGATCTCTATGCTCTTTCTCCTGAACTCAACATTTAGAAGGGTCTTCTGCAAACCCCTTGCGCTCCTGTATTAAGTTTAGAAATGAAGGAGTTCTGAGTCTTTGCCTACCTCATAGATATTCTATGCATATCTACACTATCTCTCCTAATATTAATAGATTCCATCCTCCCAGAGAATCAGGGAAACTGGGAGTGTCGACAGACACCCGTGAAAACTATGACCAAGGTCAACGAACTCACAGTCCACTTATTTTAACTTAATCCATCACATGGATTGATCATTTACGTATACAAATCAAGCAATATCATACTCGCTTAAATACATAATTTCAGAAAGAATAAAGAGATACAGTATAACCATTAAGCAAACAAGCACATCCCTGGGTCATTCACAGTATATCTAATTTTGTTACATAATTACAACTCAATTTCATAGTGTATGAGAATACTTATCTATTACAAGTTGCATTCAACTAACTGACTATGGGTGTTCACCTTTCCACCCAACCAGAGGCTTAGAGGCATTCATTCTTATCACTCTAGCCACCCCCGTGCCAAGCCATGATATCAATAAGGAACTTACACCATTTATTAGAGAGACTCTCTCTGTCACAACGACCATGTGAGGTTTATCAGATGCTTCCTCGGGATCAAGCTCATGTTCAGGTCCTTTAGGTCATGTTCTCTGCACTTCCTTTTGGGTTCACACATCTCCGTTACGAGCTTGTGCTCTCCTCTCGTATCCCCATCTTGTTGTTTTTGTGTATGTATCTTGCCTTCCCTCCTTTGGAAGGTTTTTAGACCTGTCCTGTTCCTTCTGTCAGAAGGAAGCTTGGGTTTGCAGGTCTCTGTGGTAGTTTGGGATGACATTCTGTATCTAGACCATACTTCCATTCATGGGGGTGGTTGATAACTCAACCACTGGTCCTCTCTTAATTAACTAATTTCTTTCCTCTAGAGATATCATGGCTCGTACTTTAAGGCTTTACCCCCAATAGTCAGTTAATAGGGGAATTTTAACAATAATACATTTACATTGTCCACATGCCTTAGCATGGTAATCCTATTTTATGATTAATTACAAGCTAGGGGAAACAAGGTGTTATAGTACACAAAAGAAAATAAAGGCCAATAATCCCATCTTTGCATTTAGACATATATCTATCCTCTCCCAAAGATGGAGTAACAACCATTGAAGATCTTGAGTTTGATGTGAATTTTGAGCAAACTCTGTTCAGAACTAAATCTGAATCTTGTTTGAATGAGGTCATCTTTGACGAGAAGAGGTTCCAAGATTTAATTTTAGCTTCCTCTACCAAACCTCTTTTGATCCACACTCAAAACCAACATCCACTTCAAGTCTTCACAATAGCCATGATAGATAGGTTTTCCCCTCTTGTACTCCCTGCTTAGTTAAATGATTTTCCTCGAGAGTATAATCTAAGGATAAAACTATATGATGTTGAAGGCAGTGTGTCATCCTAGAAGCATCTAGACTGGTTCAATGATTTTATAGAATTAAAAGAAGTGTATTTTGAGGATGCAAAAATGAGGTTGTTTGCACAAAGTCTTGCAAAAGAAGTCATAAAGTGGTTCATATCTCTCTCAGTAGTTAGTATCATACATTTTGAATCCTTTGAAACCAATTTTCTTGCAAAGTGGGGCAACAATAAAACCCCCTTCAATTGTTAAATCAATATAACAACATGAGGTCACCTAATGAAACAGTGAAGGAGTTTTCAACTAGATTTGTAAAGTTCTATAATCTATTTCCTACTAAGGTAAAACCCCCCCCAAAAGCTTCTCAACTCAGATATGATAATTCCTTTGAAAGTGATTTTTCTTTGTTGTTGAGGGAAAGAAGATCTACCTCATTAGATGAAATGATGAATGATGCAATAAAAGTGGAAGTGAATCTAATGGCCTCATGAAAGATCAAATTTGACTCTGACAGGGACATGAACAAAGTTCAAGATAAGGCACAACCTTCAACCTCACAAACATCAGAAGAAAGGTTTGAAATGATGATGAAAACTATGGAGAAAATTATGGAGAGAATGGATTTAGATAATAAGCTAACACCAGAGAACGGTTTGGTGTTCCACCTAGAAATTAGAGAAGACCAGCAGTCGCAAAAATCATCCAAAGAGATCAAAGACATCAGGAGAATCAGGGGAATCAGGGGGATCAACAAATAAAACCTGGTTTTCAAAATAACTATGTAAATGAGAATTATGATGGCAATTTTGAAGACAACATGCATTGTTGTGAGGTGATGAGACATAGGTTTTTTTGACTAAAGAGGAACATGACCAGTTCATGGATGTTAATGAAATATTCATGCAAGAAAATGATGACAGGTTGTTAGTAGAAAGAGAATATTACCAAACAGGGTTGCAGATTTTCATCATGCAATTCCAGAGATAATATAATCTTTGAAATCAGAAAGTTCCTGCAAACCCTCCAAAGGGAAAACCTACCAAAGAAGCTCAGAATAACATGCCTTCTTCAATTCATCCCAAAAAGAAATAATCCCATAAAAAGGTACCTGAAACAAGAAAGGAGACAGTCACCAAAGAGGTAGAGAAAACCCCATCTTCCTTTAATTTTGAAAATGAGATGACCAAGATTAATATTTTTGTACCATTCAATGAATTGATCAAGAACAATGAATATATAAATCAGATCATCAATATGCTTAATATGGAACAAACTTTTCATACTTTGAGCATACAATATGATCACTCTGCCATCTTATTTGGCCCACATGTAGAGGAAAATAGTGATGCTGAACAGGTACCCCCTTTCTATGTCAGCTTGAAGATCCATGATATGATTATGCACAATGCCATGTTGGATTGAGGAGCATCCCATAACCTGATTCCCAAGGTGGTCATGGACCAGTTGAGCCTTGACATCACAAGGCCTTACAAATATCTTTTCTCCTTTGATTCAAGGAAGGTGAAATTCTTAGGACTAAACAAAGATCTGGTGGTGCCTTTGTCTCAAATTCCAACAAAGAATATGGTCATGGATGTTGTGGTTGCTGATATCCCTCCCAAGTTTGGCATGTTGTTATCTAGGTCATGGGCTGCAAAGTTCAAAGGAAATCTTCAGATGGATATGCCATATTCCACCATCCCTATCTTTGGTCAAGATAGGAGATTGTACAAAGAGGTTTTTCTCAAATACATGGTCAGTAACAAGTCACAACCGAATAACCATCCCATCTACTACATGGAGACTGAGTTGGGGTCTTCCATTTTCTTCGATGATCTGTGTTTTGAAGAGAAGGGGCCAGAGATTGATATGATTGTCAAAGATAAATCTAATCAACAAATTGAGATTTTTTCAGAGCAACATGACAGTGCAAAAAATGAGATGTGGAGCATGAGATTTGATGGGGCTGTCAGTAGAGAGAGGGAAGGAGTTGGTGTGTGGATTAAACCCCCCATATTGGCTACAAAACTATGCTCTTATAAGCTAGATTTTGATTTTGTAAACAACATGGTTGAATATGAGGCATTGGTGTTAGGATTGAAGGCTTTAAAAGAAATGGGTACTAAGAAGATAGTTGTTCATGGGGATTCTGAGTTGATCATAAATCAAGTGAAGGGAATATATCAAGTCAAGCACCCCAGATTAAGAGCGTGTAGGAATACAATGCTTGACCTTCTTGGAAAATTTTTAGAATATAGCCTCTCAACGATTCCAAGGGATGATAATCAGATTGTTGATGCCCTTACCACATCATCTTCAGTTTTCAAAATTCCAATATTTCCTAGCAGGGGATATGAAGTTGAGATCAAGCATAGACCAACAGTGCCTGATAACATTAAGTACTGGCAGGTTTTTGAAGATGATAAGAAAATATAAAGTTTCCTCAAAATGGAATATGGATTTGAGAATTTGAATATTGAAGGAGAATATTGTGATGAAGAGGTGGATGCAGCTGTGTTCACAAGGAATAGTTACTTATAAAATTAGATCGTTGGTAGAGATATAATGTAGACGAAAAGAAACATCATTCCCAAGGGCATGGTCCCATTGGAGAAACTCTTTGATAACAATGATGTGGCCAGGAGTCCACAAATTATAGTAAATGAAGGGTATGTTGAAGATTGAAACATTGGAACTCAGGAAGATCCCAAGATCATTAAGTTGTCCAAAACACTCATCCCAAAATCAAGCAGAGATATATCAATTTGATGAAATAATTCCCTCATGTTTTTGCATGGAGCTATGAAGATCTGAAAGTTTATGACATTGAGGTAATTCAGCATGTGATCCCAATCAAAGAAGATCATAAACCTTTCAAACATAAATTAATAAGGATAAATCCTTTGTTGGTTCCCTTGATTGAGAAAGATATAAAGAAGTTGTTTGAAGCCAAGATCATAATATCTTTGAGGTTTTCCAAATGGGTGGAAAATATGGTGCCTATCATAAAGAAGAGTGGGGAGATCATATTGTGTGTGGACTTCATAAATCTGAACAGGGTGTCTCTCAAGGATAACTACCCACTGCCTAAGATGGATCACATTCTACAGAAAGTGGTAGGTTCTCAGAAAATGTCAATGTTGGATGGTTTCTTTGGGTACAATAAGATCATGGTGCACCCTGATGATCGGGAAAAGACAACATTCACAACACCATAGGGTACATTCATGTATGCCAAGATGCATTTTGGGTTCATGAATGTAGGGGAAACATTTCAAAGAGCTATAGACATAGCTTTTACTAATGAGAAAGAAAAATTCATTGTTATATACTTAGATGATATCATTGTGTACTCAGTTTCTGATGAAGAACATCTCAAGCATTTAAGAAGGGCTTTTCGGAAGTGCAGAAAGTTTGGAATTTCATTGAAACCCAAGAGGTCAAATTTTGGCATGGAGGAAGGGAAGATACTGGGACACATTATTTCAAAAGAGGGGATAAAGATAGATCCCAATAGAGTTGAGGGGATCTTAAAAATTGGCAAACCCAAAAGCAAAAAGGAAGTGCAATCTTTCCTGGGAAAAGTCAATTTTCTGAGGAGATTCATCCCTAACCTGGCTAAAATCATAAAGTACATCACTGACATGCTCAAGAAAGGAAATGAGATAAAGTGGAACCTAGAAGATAGGAAATCCTTTGAAGACATTAAAGTGACATTGACCAAGGACCTAATACTTACTGGGCCTAACTTTGTAAAAGAATTTATATTGTTCTCTTTTTCCTCAGAGCACACTATTGTTGGTGTTTTACTATAGAAGGATGAGCAAAATTTTTAGAAGACTATAACATACTATAGTAGGGCATTGAGGGATGCCCCATTAAAATATGATATCATGAAAAAGAAGGCATATGCACTGGTCAAGGACCTGAAAGAGTTTATATTTTATATCTTGCATTCTCATACCACTTCTTATGTGCCCAAAAGTTCAATGAAAGACATTTTAACTCAGCCTGAACTCGAGGGAAAAAGGGGAAAGTGGATAGCTGTGTTGTTGGAGTATGACCTTGAGATCAAACCTACAAAGTTGATCAAAGGGAAGGGAATTTCAAAGCTTATGGAATAGATAAATTGTGAACTCCTGGGAATAAATTTCATTGTTGATTTGTCAGCAGATTTAGAAGAAGAAAGAGTCCCCCAAATATCCCAAAGATTCCTTGACTCCCCATGGTATGCAAATATCATTTATGTGTTGAGAAATTTGCAGGCTCCTCCTGAATTAAGTAAAACTAAGGCCATGTTTTTAAAACTAAAAGCAACAAAGTTTTGTATGGTAAATCAATCTCTATATTGGAAGGATCCAGGGGGAATCTTATTGAGTTTCTTGTTGGAGGAAAAGGCAGAGAGGACCATTAGAGAATTCCATAAGGGTGACTGTGGATGACACTATTATAGAAAACTGCTATGCACAAGATATTGAGGGTTGGGTTCTAATGGCGTAGCATTTTTTTAGATGTCTACAAGGAGGTTTCAAGCTGTCATGAATGCCAATTTTTTGATGGGAAGAGAAAATTGCAGCTTTTGGCTTTGAAACCCATCTATGTTGAAGAACCTTTTAGACAATGGGTTGTTGATTTCATAGGAGAAATTCATCCACAGTCCTCAACTGATCACAAGTGGATTATGAAAACCACATATCACTTCACTAAGTGGATTGAGGTAGTTCCCACCAGGCAGGCCACATATGTTGTTATCATCCAGTTTTTGGAAGACAATATTTTGTCTAGGTTTGGGTGTCCAGTCAAAGTCATTACAGATAATGCAACAACATTTAAGTCCAAAAATATGGAGAAATTTTGCAGTGACTACAATATAACTCTTGGCCACTCCACATATTATTACCCCCAAGGTAATGGTTATAAAAGCTTAACCAGAATTATCAAAAAGTTGCTTCAAGATAACAAAAAAGATTGGCCGAAAAAGCTCATCCATGCACTATGGGCTAACAGGATCACTCCAAACAGATCTATTGACACTTCACCTTTCCATATTTTTTATGGAACATAAGCAATTTTTCCTACTAAGTTAGGGTTTCCAGTGATGAGGTTGTTACATGAGAAGGATGCTGAAAGAAATGCCACTTGAAGAAAGGAGGATGAACTGATCAATGTCCAACAAACAAGAGAAAATATCACCAAGAGAAGATCAAAAAATATTTTGATAGGCATACCAAGGAGGATGAATTCAAAGTGGGAGACTTGGTATTGAGATGGGATGCTAGAAATGAAGACAAGGGAAAACATGGGAAATTTGACCATCTATGGCTAAGACCTTTCAAAATCGTGGAATACCATGGGAATAATGCTTATCTAATATAGGAAAGTAATGGATACATATTTGGAGCAGGACCTATGAATGGAAGGTTCCTCAAACATTTTATCATTTAAAGAAACCATCACCCTTTCCATTCATTATACATAACCATTTTTTTTTTAGTTGAAGCAGTTGAAATTAAATCAACAAAACTGAAGCTCGAGGTGAAGGCCCTGAGCTATGCTGAGTAGATTTTGAGTTTTCCGAATAAATGTTGGTAAATTCAGTTGCAGGAATAGATCATAGCCCAATGGGTAGGCACTTGGTCTTCCATTATTTTCTACCTCACAGGGAGGATAACATACCCAGTTGGAGCTCATGTTATCACCATAACAATTTCTGTGTGAAATCCAGCTTCCAGGACTTAGCAAAGCGCAAAATAGATGTGGAGGAATGAAAAAATGGAGGACAGGGTGAGGTCTAGTGGGAGGAGGCTAAGTCTAGCGGCAATGTGGATTTTATGGGACCCGATGGGTCACATATCGTGGGAACTACACATCAATAGTGGGGGATCGTTTCGGGGGTAGAACTTGTGTGGAGGATAATTCTCGAAAGTAGGCTGAAATGTAAACCATTGTTTCATCTCAGGAACACGTGGTGCCACTGGGTGAATTTTGGAGTGATAAGCGGGTTTCCCCAAACCTCTCCCCATCACCCCCTAAATCAGAAAAGTATATAAAGGGGACACTCGTCATTATTTTATTATTTTTCAAATTACTGGAATGTTGGAATATTGGTGCGACCACTCCATTCAAACTGAAGCTCAACAGTAAACCAAACTCACACATTTTTTCTTGTTTACATGCATTTTTCATCACCACCATGGACCCTGCCATTATTTCTGTAGGAGAGAAAGACCCCATGTCAAACGAAGAATCCCTAATTGACAAAGATTCAGATGTGTTTGACAACGAAATCACCATTTCGCCCATCTCTGTGTCTAGTCATAATTTATTCGATAATATAGGGAAACAAATACCCTTCCTTGAAGCAGTCCAGGCCACCATATTCCATTACACTGTCGAGGTCGCATTCCCTTTCCCATAATTCATAGGTTAGTGTGCACAGAAATACGCACAGGAAGAGAAAGTTGTCTTAAATCAAATAGGGTCCGAGGTCCTTTGTATGGTAGAGATTATGTCTATTTGAAGTGCCCTCGGCACACCAAAGTCCCTCTCCACAACATCTAAACCATTTGAAGAAGAAAATATAATCATGGTTTACAAGGAATGTCCCTCAGAGGTTAAAGGCCTATTTTTGCAAACAATTGTCAAACCAGAGCATATTTTTTAAAGTCTATCCCTACCAATGAGTGTAAATATCATGGTCATTGAAGTCTAATGGGTCTGTTCCATATTGATTCATATTTTAGGTCTAGATAATGAAAAGTATGTGGTCGAGGTCATGTTAGGTTTTTTGTTGTATTTTTTCCAGTCAGAGTTCAGTTCGTCAGTTTGCATCAACTTCGATAGATTCATATCTGATAATATCCACAAGCATCTAATGAATTTTCAATCACTAAGACATTTCAGGTATTGCACATACTTGTTTAATATTTTCCTAGACACAAACAAGAGAGAGTCCCCTGAAGAAAAATTCATATCAACTGAATGTAAAAGAATCATAAAGCTCATTTTGATCAACAAGGTCATGTCCAAGGTTTACAACCTAATTTTCAAAACTAGCCTGCCAAGAGTCCTAGATGACATGAGGAGTTATTTGCATCCAAATCCAGAAAATAGAGTGGGGTATTGGGTGTTTCTCATGCATTCAACGGTGATATGGGTTTATGGTTTTCATGGATCCCCCTATCTTCTTCCTATCTTTTTGAAACCTAGAGTCTTTGCCCTTGAATTCACCAGGAAAATAATCTTATCAAAAACATAGCACTTCCTGAAATTACACAAGGCATCCAACCTCAAATTTCCTTTCATCATTGGACCTTTCATTTTCAAGACAAGATAAGGTTTATCCAATATCTAGGTCAAGCTCAAGGAGTTTTGATTTGCATGGCTATAGGGAAGAAGATATGATCCACATCAGATCATATCCAAGAGAAGACGAATGAACAAACAGGCCCCCTATGAGCATGAACATGTTGAGGGATTTGACAAATTGGCCAATCTAGGTGTCTAAGATGATATGGAAGAAATATTACAACCAAATCAAACACATCAAGAAGAGACAACGCTACAACAGATTCAAACACAACAAACTCCTCAGAAACTGATAGTCAAAGTCCTCAAGGTAAGTGTTTACAACAAAAGAAGTAGTTCATAGGCCCTGGGCACCAGTAGTCAGCAGGATGCCCCTAAGAAGATGAATATGACACAATCCCCACAGATAGTGGATCTGGAGGAGGAAGAGCATAAAGAACAAGTAAATATGGATATGGTGGAGAGTGGCACCAACGATGTAGAAGTCAGGAAAGGAAGGAAACTCCAAAGTGAAGGCAGGTCCAGGAATTTCAGCAACAAAAAGCACATCTTTGATAAGGCAGTTGGACTAGCCTATCAATATAAAGAAGATTTGGAAAAACAATATGCTGAGAAAGGAAACTTGGCTATGAGTGAAATGAGGGAATTGATCCCTGAAGTGGAAAATATATCTCAACATAAGTCTTATCTATTCACAGTGAGAGATGTAGAGAAGAAGACATTCAATGTAACAGTTGCAGATGAGGATAAAGTATCTGAAATCAAGATAAAATATTAAAACATTAGTGCCCCAGACAAGGTGAAATTCCACAGGAACACCAGTGACATGTTGTATTCATATTACTTGGGTCTAAGCCTAAAGAATTCAAAACTGTCAACTTATGCAATTAATTTGGAAGGGTAGTTGGGGCAAGAAAAAGCATCCAGCATAGCTTGGAAAACTTAGGTCAAGAGGCTGGAGTCTGAAGGACTTGAGGCAATGGAATCCTCCTTAGAAGAAAATTACAAGTTCATTCAAATCTTGAAGAAGAAACTAAAAATGTCTGGCATAGAGCACCCACAAACAACATAAATGGTTGCTCTAGAACAAGAGAAGGGGGCATTTCAACAAGAGGCATTGTATTACAAGGCCAAGGTATTGTAGCTAGAGAAAGAAAAAGTGAACTGATCACAATGACAGACATAAGTACCAAACATGGCTGTAACTGTACCTTCTACTGCAAAATCTAGGCCAAGAACTGAAGGGCTTCTCCAGGCTATGTCACAAGTTAGCTTGAAGGTGGGAGAAATCAAAGGCCTAAAGGGAGATATATAAAAATTGAAGCAAGAAATGAAAACAAAGTATGAGAGGATGACTCAGTTCTAGAAGGAGAATCAATCTTTGAAGGAAAAAGTAGACAAGCTGAAAATAAGGTTGAAAGGCAAAGGACTGTTGCAGGGAGCCAAGCACATCATATGGGATTCTATTACTACTGAAGCTACCAATTCAAGGTGTACTTGAAATTCATCAATGACAAAGATAGCATGACCATCATAGCCAGAAGCAGGTTCACTATTGTAAATGAGACCCTAGCAAAGAAACCCTCAGAGTGGGCCCAAAATGAGATAAACCTACTGAATTCCATCCCCACTGTATAAATTCACACCATTGGGGTCAAAGATAGGACTACATTGATCATTTGGGCTAGGAGGGTCATTGCCAAGCATAACCTGCTAAAATCAATCCAAACCAAGGCCATACAGATGGAACATAGTATATAGGAATTCAAATATTTGTTTGAAGAGTTGTTCATCAAAGGCCTCCCACCATTTTGGGATGGAAACGGAAAATTGTATGATCAGGAGGAATAAAACTCTTGCCTCCCCCAATGAAAAATGGATCACTCAAAGTTTGAAATCCTAGAGGAAAACTTGAAATGAGCAACCCTAGTGGAATATTTGATAACAAATTTTGAGATATTGAATCAGTTCAAGACACTAAAGATTGGACTGTCAATCATGACGTATGCCTCATGCATTGACCTAGAGATCCTAATTAAAGAGATGATGGACTACGATATTCCTTCTGACTTGTAGTGGAAGGAGATAGTGCGGCTAGGAAAAACAAAGTGTAGTTTTCCAAGAACCAATAGATAATGCCCAAGTGTCACCAAAATGGAAAAACTGACAGAGGACCAAAACATGACAAATGGAAAAGGAAAAAGTTGAAGGGTCATAGGAATCAACCGTTGGTCCATGAAACATTTTTGATTAATCATTGTAATCGGTTCCCATACCGAAACTATCAAATGTAATTATTGTAGTCAGTTTTATAATATTAAATGTTTCAATTCAACAGTTGTAATTGGTTTCTAATTGAAAGGAACTCGAATTGTATAAATGTTAGAATTTTTGAATGTATTAATGTTGGTAGAAGTACAAGGGCACTTCCTTAGTTGTTCTAAACTAAATTGTAATTTTCTGGAGCTGAATTGAATACATATTCAAAATCTTTTGAAGTCTCTACGAAAATATTCTAATGGTGGTGATATGAGTTTTGTATTCTCTCATTGTATGTATTTCTTGTGTTCCTTAATTCCATTTACATTGTCTTTTGTTTAAATTGGATAGTTTAAAAGCCAGAATTCATCTTGTGATGCTCTTGTCTTAATCAATTTAAACTATGTTAAGTTCTTCATAAATAATTCAAAATTCATTTAATAAATGCTCTGATGTAGTTAATTGTTTTATGTTTCTTCTTACACTCTACAAACTAAAATTTATAACTCAGATTCATCGCCTCACTTAGCCTTTATCCTCTAGAGAGTTCTACTGGCTAGTGAGTGTTTTCATTCATTTTCAGAATTTTGACTCCATAATCCCTAAGTGTCCCTCCCCATCCTTGCCAACAAATTTATAAACCCCCCCCAAAACAAACCAAACCTAGCGATTGATTACCAAAGAAACATAAAGTGACATGAGAGAGCACTCTATGAGCTGAGCAAGCTAGTACCCACATCTAAAGTTGGTTTGTAGGTTACCTCTGTCGTTTGTTTATCAACTGAACAAATTTACAGAGTGCTAACACGCACAATATCACCAATATGTGCATAAACCAAGCATTACACAACAACTCATAATCATCACCAAGATCAATATGCACTTCTAATAATATACCAAGACAAGTATTCTAAATAATCCATAAACCATGTTTCAACAATACTACTAACAAGTGCCTCCAACCATGTACCAAGTATGTACCAATCATGCATCAACTACTCATCAACTATGACTCATCAAGATGTGCCAACATCATCAACTATACACCTCATGTATGTGCCAAATCAACAACTACTTGTATCAACCATGTACCCAATACCAAATATAACCATCAAAATGTTTTGTAGCAACCAAATACCATAAACCAATACATCAAACCATGTGCCACAACCTCACTATTATACAACCTCTATCTGTAACATACCTCAAACAAAATCCCTCATCAATTTCATCATCCAAATATGATTTGTAACTGTGTAACAGACCTAGTGTATATGATCACATACTTGGTGTATATGATCACATACCTGTAAACCTTCCTTAACTTTAACAACAAGAGACTAGCATTTTCATCAAACTTTACTTTAGTCTCACATGACTAATTTGGGATTAGTCAACAACCCTAACTTGCAATAATCATAACTATGTACCTGTAATGAATACACATATGAAAATAGTACACAATGTTCTGCAGTGTCTTTTATGCAATTCCTCCAGGTTTCACTACTTGGAACCTTGTATAAAAGGAGTTATAAAAAAATGACATACCTTGTTGAATTCCAACTTATTATAGAGAGCGAACTTGTAGAGCGTGCCCCACACAAAATATTTGTTGTATAGATCTGAAATTGGTATAACACATATTAAAGAATGTACCCTAACCAATACATTTGGTCTTACTAAATTTGGATCTGTTATGAAGAATTTATGACGTTTTTACCCGAAACACATGTTTTAGACTAGTTCCAGGACTAGCCATAAACCCTATTTTCCACGGAGTGTAACTCCCAAAATACAACGACCCACAAGCTGAATTTTTTATCACAATTACTTGGATATGCTCTCTCAATAGCCTCTTGATTTCATTTCTTGAATCAATTTATAAAAACATTTATTGTGAACATGGTGAGATGACCTGTAAATAACATACCTTAGAAAACATCATCAGAAGAATTTATCCTCCCTTGAATTTCGGCCTTGTTTACTTCACCTTCCCTCTGAAATTGTCCTTAGATATCCTTTGGTTACCTCATTCACTTGTAGATATTCAATATGCTCAATGTATACAAATGGGAGATCCTTTCTCTCTTATTTATACTCTCTAGGTAGCTTCCTCTAGAAGTATCCACTTAACCACTTTGTCCACTTAGCCACTTTGTCCACTTAACCAACTTTGTCCACTTAGCCACTTTGTCCACTTAACCATTTTGTCCACTTATCCACTTTGTTCACTTAACCAACTTTTTCAACTTAGCCACTTTGTCCACTTAACCATTTTTTCCACTTAGCCACTTTGTCCACTTAACCAACTTTGTCCACTTAGCCACTTTGTCCACTTAACCACTTTGACTACTTTATTATTTAAATAATTTCTCTTTACTCAAAAACTTCTTGTTGCAATTAAATTTTATATAAGTATTCCATTCATAGCTTATTTTCCCTTAACTAACTTCTTTTTTCAACCACTTTATTATTTAATTTATTTCTTGGTCAACCACTTTGACTATTCAATCTTCTCATCACAACTACTTTACCATAATTACCAAATTCACAACTTATTGTTGCAACTAATTTATTTTTAATTATTTTATTAATGCAAAAACTATACCCATGATTAACTCCTAGTTTCACCCACTCTGACTAGTCAACTTCTTCTAGGATTATCTAGAGTAATTTGACTTATTTGACCTTCTAGGGGATTCTAGATAACTCATGAGGGTTCTCCAACTTCACAAGGCTATAACTCTCTAACCGTGAGGAGTTATGTGACATTCCACATATCACCAGAAATGGCATGACATGTACTATCCATATAGAACAATATTACCTATAAATTCATTGATCTTCATGCCCTTATACCTCAAAGAGACGCAAGTCACTTACCCATGCATTTGTGCTACCATAATTCGCTACCAGGCTTCTCCAAGTGTTGAAATCAATCACTAAGGGTTGAAATCAATCTACAATATCACTCTCTAATGGTTGACATCAATGAAAACCAACAATCCATAAACCTAAGACAATTGGCTGATAGTCATCGATCCTCTGAAAATGATACGTGTTATTCATAGTTACCTTGTTCAAGTGCCTCAAGTCAATGAAAAGTATCAATGTTCCATCTTTTTTCTTCACAAATAATACTGGGGCATCCCAAGGTGACACACTTGGGCATATATACCCCTTCTTCAAAATCTCTTCAAGTTACATTTGCAATTCCTTCAATTCTGGCGTACTCATGATGTAAGGGGTCTTGGATACTAGAGCTACTCCAGGCATCAAATTGATGGAGAAATCAATATCTCTTTTAGGGGGTAATACGGGTATTTATTTAAATACATATTCAAAATCCTTTAGGACTGTATAATATTCAATATTTGGTACCTTATATTTAGGTGTCTCTTCCATATGCGTTTCAAATATTTGACCCCCTTTCCTATAAATTTTCTCCAGCTGCAAGGCTGAAACTTCTTTGATGGTTACTTCCCTGGGAATTCCCTGTACTGTCCTTAAGTTACCTTCTTCATTCAAGAAGGTAAATTCCTTATTATAACAGTCTACGACAACATGATTTTGGTCCAACCAATCCATACCAATTAGGCAATCATAGGAAAATAAAGGTATGATGTTCAAATATTCCCTGGTTCTCAGTCCATTCATGTCCATTGAGCATGCCTTAACCATCTCATTAATTTTTAGTTGATCTCTTGTATCCTACTACACCAACCAAGATTTTCCAATCTTACTTCTTCGAAAATTAAATCTTTCCACCATCTTAGGATCTAGATAACTATGAATAGCTCCTGAATCAATTAAAATAGCAATGGTTTGGTTGTTGATACTACCTTCCACTTCAATCATATGTGACTGAAACTCAACTTTCTTGTTGTCCAAGGCTACGTAAATCCCAGGTACATTTCTTCCCATGTCCTCCACTATATTATCTTGTTGTACAATGTGAAAAATCCTCACTTTTTCACCTCCGTGAGGGAAATCTCTGTACATATGATCTCCCCCACAACCTAGACATTGAATAGATGGATGCCTTGGTCTTTGCCCCACTATCTCGGTCATTATGGGTTCTTTAGAATTTGGGTGTCCCTGAGAATTATTTCTAAAGAATGGTGGCTTAGTCCCCTTCTTCCTTTTTTCCATCTTTCGTTTCTTCGTGTCTTCCCAAGATTTTTGGAAAGTTGTCCTTCCTTTATGTTGATCATAAAGGAATTTAACTTGCCTTATGGTTTCCTCCAATGTTTTGGGATCATCAAATTTTATCTTGTCACTAATAAATGATAGATTCACACTCAAATACCTATGAATCTTAATCGACTCATCCTTGATGAAAGAAACATACTTTAGTAGCTCTAAAAACCAACTTTCATATTCATCTATGGTCATACTCCCAAGCTTGAGTTTAAAGAACTCCTTTATTTTCTTTTCATAGTATCTCCTAGTCAAGTATTTCTTTTGAAAATACGTCTTGAGTTCCCTCCAAGTAAAATTCTTCTCATCATTGTGTTTCACCTGAACAAATTGGTCCCACCACATTGACACTTTTCCCTTGAGTTGATGGATGGAAATTCTTCCTTCTGCGTGTGAAGAGTAATTATGCAATTGAAAATAATTCCCCATGCTTAGAATCCATGTATCTGGATTCTCATCCTTCTTGTGTTCACCATCAAATGTAGGAGGCTTTATTTTGTTCATTTCTCCCTATAGCTCATCCACCCCATACCTCCTCTTAACACATAACTCATTTAATTCACAAGCGTAGTTTTTTTCTACCCACCATATAGAGTTCCCTAGTAGAATCCTATTTATAATTTCTCCTTATCAGCAACAACTGTTGGAGTTGGAGCATCAAATGCATAATGAATTGGAGTACCAAGACAACATTTGGAGCATCAGGACAATCAATTAATTTTGAGGAGGAAACGAGAGGATCACCAAACTTTGATCATGCAAATGAGAATTGGTTACCCCCTTAGCTAGACTGAGCTAATAGGTGGTCAGAGACCATGGCTATTATAGGGATTAGGTAGGTGAATTAGTTACATATGCACTCGCTCCAAACAAGATCCTCTGGAAATATTCATAAGAACATGTTTACACAGAGAGGATTTGTGTGAGAGAGGGAGGAAACCAGAGGATCACCAAACTTTGATCATGTGAATGGGAATTAGTTACCCCCTTAGCTAGACTGAGTCAACTAGTGAGATCCTGAAAGGATATGGAATTGAAGTACTATGTTCTCTCCTAGTGTAATTACTTGGGGAGTGATGGTGATGTCTTCCAACACTTCTTGTTCGTCTCCTCTCATCATGAGACAGGTGACTTCCTGATTTGCTTGAGTCATTCTCCTTATCCATCTTCCTTTGCATTAGGTCCAAGCTTTGCGTTAAATTTATGTTGAATCCCTAATGGTGATCCTTGGCTTTCATAATCCTCTCATTATCAACCTTATAAATTTGAACTTCCTTTTGAAAACTTTTTATGGTCTCTACAAAGTTCATGCTTTCTTCCTTTCCTTCTCCATGCCCATTTGAATTTGCACCTTCATTATCTATATTGACAAATGTCCCTATGATCTCATATTCATGGATGTAAGCTCCCTGTTTATATTCCATGATTCTGATCTCATTTTTTACCCTAATTTGATCTATTTTTTGTTAAATATTCAAAATGTGCAACCAACAAAACTTGTTAGGCTAAATAATTTAACAAATTCATGAAATTATGTACAATTCCAGTTCAATAATGCATCATAATTATTTATTTTGATTTCTTGTAAAATTGATTGCCCAGATTAATTTTTTGGTGAATATTTATATTCTAATGTCCAAGAACTTTCCAACGCATTCTTCTGTGCTCAATTCTGAGTCTTGATAAGAAAGTTATGGCTATTTGAAAATTGTCCATTAATTCTTTTGTTCATACTTCAATGAGGTGCAAATTTGAACCGTAATTATGCATTTTTCACCTAGTCCATTGGCGTTTTTGTAGGATCCCAATTTTGTTTCTTGATATATATATATTGTATAGTCTTTCCAAGTTTCACCTCTTTTTGGGCATTGGGATGCTAGATACAGCTTGCTGAAGTTCCAAGCCAATTAATGTTTTTGGCCTTGAATGATATAGGTACCTTCTATTCCATATTAAATTTTTTTAACATGCCCAGAATTTTAATTCATCTCCATGACTGTGTTCTATGGTTCAATATATTTCCATAGAATGCTCTTGTGCCTCAATTTGATTCTGAAGGAGGAAGTTATTGCCTTCAAAAGTTAACTAGGATTAAAATTTACTCTCCATTGTTCGGGTTGTCGAGCTAACTTTGTTTGATGAATGGGATACATCGTTAGAAATCTATTGTCAATCTATTTCATTTGAGATGAAAAATTTATGATCTAGTACACTATTTTTTAGTTGCTAAAAACACTATCTAGGGCCTCAAAAATGTCATGCAAAAGGATGACCTTCAAATAATACAAAAATGTCGCAGAAAATCACTGGTTTTCTACTGTTGTAGACCACCAAATTAACTTTGCATGCACAAGTTCTACATGTACAATGTTGAAATCTAGGGAATGCATCACACACATATCTAGAGTGTGTTCCACTTTTTTGTCGCACGCCAATATCTAGTGCACACAACTCTTGTGTCGAGTACTAATATCTAATGCACACAACTTTTGTGTCACATGCCAATATCTACTGTGCACAATGAACTCTCCACACTACACAATACCAAGGTTCAGTGCGCTCACACTGCACACCAATATTATGCACGTGCCACCAGTTCTACACTGCGAGGTGCCGAATTTTAGTGTGCACACCCGCGCACTATAATATTTCTGCGCATCAAAAGATTTACTCCTCCGAGCACTTGATTTTAGTGCGCACACCAATACACCATTTTTTTTTCGTGCATCACCAGATTGCACTGCATAGTGACAAATTTTAGTGTGCACACTCGTGCACCATTATTTTTCACACATGCCCATCTTTGCACCGCGTAGCACCTAATTCTAGTGCGTACATGTGTGCACTACTATTTTTTGTGCACCACCATCTCTGCACTACACAACACCAATTTTTTAGTGCGCACAATCATGCACCCTTATTTTTCTGCACAACGCCAAAATTTTAGTGTGCACCACCGTGCACCCTTATTTTATTTTCTGCACCAGGCCAAATTTGTAGTGTGCATGAATGCACTTCCTTGTTTTTTCGTGCAATGCTAAATTTTTAGTGTGCACACCTACACACCTTTTTTTTTTTTCTGTGCATCATTGCTACTTAGTGCAACCAAATATTTTCTCCGCTTAATTGATTTTTCCATAATTTTGTTTCAGAAATTAGGGCTTTTTCCTGATTTCACCCAATTTTTCCCTGGGCACCATGGCTATTCTATAAAATAAAAAATTTAGTCATCTAAAGGCCCAAATTTTTCCCATTATAAATTGAAATTACTGTTTTCAATTTTCGGCTTGATTCTTCAGATTACCCATTAGATTTATCTCAATTTTTCTGCAATAATTTAATCGTACAAGCTGCACACATACTCTTGAAATTAATTATCTATGAATTTCCACTTCAACATTATGTTAACTTGGTCCATCCAGGATCAGTTTTGAAAACTGGGCTCTGATACCACATTGTATCATCCTCAACCACCTGTTGGGATATGACACTTAAGTTTCGAATTCTGATAGAAATTTAAATTATAAAAATACTTTGCAAATACACAGATTCATACAAAATAATAACATAAATACACATGCAACATAGATAGGAAAAAAACCCATGAAAAAAAATGCACAAATATTAATGCAACACATGAATTAACACAAATTGACACTTATCTTTGATTAAAATAACACCAACTGCTTGCAGACCTTCCCCATTCCTCCCAACCTTAGACCGAATTGACCATAACTATGAGCAGTGGGTCACCCCCGAGATAGGACTAAAATCCACCTAGGAAAAGGATTCCTAACCCATCTAAGGTATCTCAAACAACATGAAAACTTAGTGATAGGTGCCAACTCAAACTAGCATTGTACAACTCCTCATTCCCCACATGCATGTCCCACCCCAGGTAGTGTTCCCCTTTTATGCTCAATAGTCCCTCGGTTTCCCCACTTCTCTTTCGAGGATTCAATAGAAAGACATACATGAAGTCTCAGATCCCTGCAACTGTAGTTTGACACCTTTTAGAATCAATTACCAACAATTCTCTTGCCTAGAGAGAATGCACATGGGCCTGAAAAAACACCTCTTCAATATCCTATAGGCCCGAAAATCTGCTTCTTTAGTCCCTCTCCTAGCTAACCAACGTATAGATACGGTGACAATAACATCAAGGTATGAAGGACATCTGAATGAGTAAGTGAATGGTGATGGAATGATAGGAAAATGAACTAATTCCAAACTATATGTATGCATGTTCCCAACTTGACACTTGTCATGTTGAGAAGCACCTTGGGCTCACTTGTACCCATCCTTAGAACTTAGGATAAAATAATTATCCATACTTTATACTTTAAGGAATATTAATATAATATTCCTTTGGGCTTAAGATCCTTAGCTTATCCCCTTATCCTTAACTTTTAGCCCCCTTTCCCTATCTAGTGGAGTTTAGTCCCCCATACTCTTTTACATGGTTGGTATGCAGTAAAGATGTGTTTTCATTAATATTTACATGTGATTACATATTATAATGTTCTCTCACTGGACATTTAACATCTAACTCTTTAGCCTAATAACCACATAGACACTTCGACCTCAATACATATGCAGTCATAGATAACTCAACTTTGTGCACTTCCAGGTCATTGTCGTGCACTTACCCAAGTGCATGGAACATTATGACTTGTGCGCCTGTATGTTGATAAGGAATCTCTACACACTTACCCAAGTGTGCACAACACCAAAACCAAGTGCCAATGACTCACCAGTCTATAAACATATTTACATTTACAATTATATGTGCAATTGGGGTTCGACCATGCCGAGGGGTATTAAATGCCTAAATTCATCTCACACACTTGTATTCATTTTAATGATACAATATATAATACAACAGTAAAACCACCTCAATTTCTCTCACCTTGACACCTCATCAATAGATAAAGTAGGAGGAGGAAAAGTAGGAATATAGAAACTC
Source organism: Picea engelmannii (assembly GCA_009831015.1). NCBI lineage: Eukaryota > Viridiplantae > Streptophyta > Pinopsida > Pinales > Pinaceae > Picea > Picea engelmannii. Next base: position 788,577 of record ML790516.1, on the reverse strand, counting down.
ACTTAGGATAACAAATATATCCAAATTCTGAGGAATAATACCAACAAAGAAGGATAAACTAGTATCATCTCCAGGTATTCATATTGAAACTCCCAAACTGAGCCTCAATGAAGAACAACCTGAAAAACCACCAAATATGGATTTTGAAAACTATGGAAATATTACAGTGTAATCATGTGAGCTAGAATACCTACAATGTGTTCACTGATTTGAAATCCAATATGATGAGAGAGGACAAAGAGAAGTGAATCAACTGTAAGTATGACACATCCCTGAAAATGCTTGACAACTCAATCAATTCCAAGATGCAATGTAGAAGGATTATGCTATCCCCTTCTAGGTATAATTACCATCTAGGTGAACCAAATGTCCACATCATTTCTCTCAAAATCAACATCCCAATCATGTATCCCATGTATGATTCAATTTCAACTCATTGAACCATAATTCTGCCAAAGTATTCCATCTACAGACTACAATTGCCTATATAGAAAATTTGATGCCCATCTGGCATATGGTTTGTCAAAAATTTCAGTTAGACAACCATCATTAAGTCCCCCCTTTGTCAGCTGAAAGGAGAGACCACAAGTGGTTTTACGAACCATCTTCACTGGATTTGGGAACTCCTCCCCCCCCCCCTAAGTTGCATGGGATTTTCATCATTGTACTCCCCCCTCTAAGCTCAAGAGAGTACCATACTTATTCCATTTATGTTCATCACAAAGTGGTCATGTGGAAACAACCACATGTTATCTCATCCCATGAGGGCCATGCTTAAAAGATATGCCATAAGGGGGCCAGTTTAAAAGAACATATAGAATTGGATCTAGATCATCACCAAAATCATCTAGAATAGTTGTTTGAAATCTTATGAGTGTTTCCATTTCTCCATGCAGTTGTGGCTTTACCTCTTTCTTGACTAGACGATAAGACTGATGCAGTTTATTTACTTGTTGATTCCATTTCCATGAAGTTATCCATCCATAATTAATTGTTTGATTTACCTTTTTCTTCTTTTGACATTTTTTCTGAGAGGTGATTCATCTTCCCATAATGAAGGAAAGGATGGAGATCAAAACAATGTGACTTCAAGTGACCAACTCTATGACAATGTTGGCACTTATTAGTAATATTCTTCCGTTGTTCAAGCAATCCTACATGCACAAAATGAATTGGTTTAGAAAAATATGGGATATGAAAGTTGTTTCTTTTTCATATCCTAAGCCATGTTGATATTTTTTGAATGATAATTGTTCCCAAGGTCTAACAAACATCTTGGAAATATCATTTTGACTTTCTTCTTTTACTTCTTCACATTTGTTGTTGTTGTTGTTGTCATTATGTTCTTCTTTTTGGGAATCATCTTCATCAAAACTTTCCTTCATGTGTCCACTGTATGATTCGATGTTATGACTAGTTAAATAATCATCCACCTCTTTTGTTTCTTTGGTATCCACCATTAGGTCATGTGTATCACAAGTAAAACCAACCATTTGTAATAAGTCTTTTGTGTCACATGTAGCATCAACCATATGCATTATGTCTTGTGTGTCACAAGTTGCATCAACCTATTGTAAGAACTCATTTATATAACATGTTTCATAAGTCATTTGGATAAGCTCCTCTGTAGCACATGTTGCATCAATATTCTCTATTAGATCCCATGTGTCACAACTTGCATAAACGTTTTGATTTGTTGTAGATGTTGCATGAATCATGTCATCAATTTGATTCTAATTTTCTCTTAGCTTTATCTGAAGTGCATCAATCAATTGATCCTTCATTTCTATGTCATATCAAATATCACTTGTTGATTGTATTGTATCAACCATGTGATCAATTATGTTTGGTTTTGAATTAAATTCAACTCAAGGATTTCAATCAATTTATCTTTCATATCAATTTGATCCTGTAATCACGGTTGTACTCTTGCAATTCTTTGATTTCTTGAGAGGTGTTTTGTAAATGATTTCCTCCTTTACCCATTTATTATGATGTTGTATTGTAACTCGCTCGCTTGAACTTTTCTTTCTTGATTTCACTCACTTGATTTTGTTTCAGCAACTAAGGGTGTCAAATACTACCGAAAATGCACCCAAAGTGTGATGTTTACAATGCTTTGAGTTTTAACTACTCAACCTATAGACCCAGGAATATAATGAGATAATAAAGTCATGGGTGTCGCATTCAACTGAGAATGCACTCAAAAATTACAATGTAGTTCAACTTGATTTGATTTGATACTTACAAAAAAAGAAAAAAAAAATATTGCAAGTTTACAATGAATTATGATTTCAAGTTTGAGTTGATCTTCAAATTTGATGATGCTTAAAAATTCTTCATTTACTTAATTTTCCCTTTGTTTTCAGTGAATGATGTAGAATCATTGTTGAATGCTCAATTTTAAGTATTGTATATGCGTGGTTGTTTCTTCATTTCTTGTTCTTGATTGTATGACATTAATTATGCTCGAATTTCATTAATCGTGTGCATTTATTTTATTAATTTAATTTTAATTGCAGAAATTTAATTTATCCCTAAATTCTTTGTGCTTGTAATATGACCCACTGGGTAGGCAAGAAAAAAATCCATGAATCCGATGATACTAAAGCACACAAAATGTCTTTAATCCCCTTATTCAAATTTCAAGCTAGATCAAGGGCACAACACCACAACAAAAATATATATGTTTTTAATTGATTTTGCAGGGTTACAATGTTACTTGTTTTCTCCCCATTCTACAAATTTCTTCATAAATTGATCACCATGCAATATCTGCTAGCAATGTTTTACAAATGATATTGTTGTTTGTAATTTTTCATGAGAATCCTCATGATTGTATATGAGAAAGAGGCTAACAGTCCCATGTAAAATATTGTTGGGACACTTACTATATGTAACACATCAAAAATGAATTTGAGACATTTGAGATAGAATCCACTTGGGTAGATTTTGTTGACACCTTGAAGGAGGAATTATACCCTATTGAAACCTATAATGAAAAATACATGAGATGGACAATTTTGAGATGAGAGAAAGATCAGGTAGTGATAGAGTACACTAATACCTCCAATACCTTGTATTCAAAGATATTTTATTAGTGACTCCAAGTGGCACATAGTTATAAAATACCATAGTGACCTACACATGTACATCCAAACATAAATTCAATTTTCAAACATCTCTTCATCAAGAGATGCCTACTTGTTGTTGTCAAGATTGAGCAAATGTTTCAACAAAAGAATATGAGAGATTTTGGGTTTTCAAATTTTACACCAAATTTCTCTTCACCCTACCTCTCTTTATCATTTATGGCTCCTCCTCATATCACTTCTAGTCTACAATCCATGCTTTCAAGAGTTCCCTCTTCATGCATTGGCACATAGTGCATCGAAGCACACAGCCTTTATTTCACCTCTACATTGGTGCACCATTGTTTCCTTCGCCAATTCACGAACAACCTCCCTTTGAAATTGGATGACATGCTAGTGTAGGACAGATAAACATCATTGCCACATGTCTTTGTCGACTATGAAGTATGCGTGATCAATGCCAACACATCGGTAATGTTCGCACATTCATCATCAGAATGTACACTCCTTCCATCAACTAAATTTCTTCCACTTTCGTTGATACATCACATATCGACAACACTCCCCCCCTTTTGATTCATTATATGTCTTATAGATGAGGTTCACATCTTTGTTCTCGATGCGCTACCCATTGACGAGTTTTCCTCTTCTTCCACAAATGCATCAATGGAAGGATGTCAACCCCTCATTGTTTTTTTCTAGTGCATTGATGACAACCTTATCCCTCTTTTCAATGATGTTCAGGTCAACATAGCCCACTTTCATCTTGAGGCCCATCTCGGCTCCCTCCCAACTCAGATCCCTCCTTGATGTGCTCATCAATAAATACCCATACATTCTCAATGACCAAACTCTCCATCCCAATCTAGACAACTGGTCACTGCTTGCCTACCTCACCTGATCCACTTCAGACTGCATTCATAATCAATTTTGTCCGTGTCACAAGTAGCTCGCATTCACGCACTGCATCATCTTTTTTTATTTTCACCTCTTGATTTTATGACTAACCATGATCATGAAAGTGTTGTATATCATCATATAGGTTAACTAAATCATATGTAGGTCTTGTGTTGGCTAAAAAATGCATATTAAAGGAAAATCGGTCACCTCGGCTCTGAAACCGTATTTAACACCTCAAATTTCAAGTGGTTGTTTCTAATTCTATGTTATTGACACATCACCTCAGTGTCAATGGATGAACTAAGAGCCTATATATCATATATGACACATGAACTTATGGAATCAAATTCTGGCGAAGAAATAGCAAGGACATGGTCCAAAATTTCATTTAAAACTCTCCTTGCTCACAATTTTGGGTACTATCCAAAGTGGATTTGTCACTGCCTAAATAGGGTAGTTGTATGAATTACTTTGTTAAGATTCCAATGCAAATTTTTGTTCCTGAGATTGATTCTAAGGCTCAAAGAATAATGTCAGGCATCAAAGATTTTAAATTTAATGTTTTTATAAGTGTTTTTTTATACCTTCAGTTTTCTGAGAAATAATATTTAAATGAAATTTATGATAAGACAGTAAAGACATTGTATCTCGTTATCTGAGTTGTAATTATAATTTCAAATGATGTAGAAATGATTTTCAAAACTGTTAAAACAAATCTAGGTATCAATTACAGAGAAGTCTCACCTTGTTTGAAGTAGAAGAAAAGTAGAAGATGCACCCTTGAAAGGAGATTAAAAATACATCAATTCACACAGGTCACAGGTCTTGTTTTTACTCATAGTAATAATAGAGGAAAAATTGTTACTGAATGAACTTTTGATATATTATGATCACAGTATATTATGCTCACAGTAGACGTATTACTAAATTGTAATCATTCACTCTTCAATAATTATAGAAAGGAATTCATGAGGGATGGAAACAAAGGGGAAGCACTTAACTCAAATGGAACAAAACTTAGAATCTTTGTCTACACTTGTATTAATATTCAAAAAAGGTTTTCTCTTTTACATTAGGCTAGAATTCACCTTTAATAGATCTAAAATCTATCTACTTATACAAAATTGTAAAAACTTAAACTAGTTGGACTTTCCACAATATCTGATCTAAAAATAGAATACAATCTGAATGGAAAACATAATGTAGATATTGTTGAGTCATGATTTGATGAGCATGCTCTTCACATGTTCCTTAATTTTCTCCTAGATGCACTTGCTTTCCTCTGCTCATTGAATTCAGTACACATGTCCTTCAAGGTTACCATGAATCTCGAAGGATCAATCTTCTCATTCAATTCAAAGGAGAACATCTTCTTTTGTACTAGTGGTAGCTTTTCCTGGATCTTCTTTGCTTCCTGGGATATGATTTGATACTGTAAATTTGGATTCACCAAAAACTAATTGATTTTATTAAATCGATCTAATTCATCTGTTGGATAGCAGATTGAGTATTTTCCTTATTCTTTCTGGAGTTTTCTTGATTCATTTCTATTCCAATCTTCCCCAATGCCTCTGAGATATTATTTTCTTCAAATTCAATTAGTTTTTTATTTACTGAAGATAATGTCTCTAGACAAGCCTCATTTTCCTCTCTGGAAATTTTCTTTCTTTCTTCCAGATTTGTTTCCCAAACTTTGAGGGCCATTTCACCCATCACTTGTTCATAATGTGAGAAAGGGGCGAGACCAGGGATATTGGCTTTCTACCTCTATATGAAAAATTACTGAAAATTAGACCTATCAATACAAGCATCTTTTTCTTTGACATAAATACTTTTCAGAGAAAGGTTTATTGCATGCTAGAATTTATAAATAGTATCCACCTTCTGATATAGCTCATGTTGGACAACTTCTAACTTCTCATTGATTTCTGATGCTTGTGTTTTGAAGGCAGTAATTTCTATTGTTTTGTTCTCTATTAGGGCCAATTTGGAATTTAGTTGTTCTATCAAATTGTCCCACTAAGTGATCAAACCTTTGCGTCTATGTGAACCCTGGTATATCAACTCAAGTTTATCTTGTAACTGCTTCATCTGATGTTGATAATTAACCCTGTATTGATCTATGTATCGATGCATTCTTCTTCTGACAGTCTGTTATGTACTGTGTATCTCATTCTGCAATTTCTCCACCAAGAGACATTTTGTTGTAGTTGTTTGTTCATATTGTCCACTGACCATTGATTGGAAGTGGAAAAATCCCCTACTGAATTTGCAACTTCCTTTGCAAACTTAGGATCATATTGGTATTTCCCATCATACACTAACCTTTTCATTTTAGTGACTACTCCATCCGTTTGCTAAGATTCTCTTTTTCCAATATGATGAAGGAGCATCGACTTCAAAGTCAAATACCCAGGCATGGAGGCAAGGGAACAAAATCTCAACATGCCAGAGTTTCACATCAGAAATTAACTCAGAAGTAAATCGAGTTATTGAGATATTTTGAAAGAAACATTTTTAAATATGTCGTGTTTGTAAAGTCATGAAGGGCTGAAAGGATTTGCAGATATAGAGTGTTGAACCTTATCTGGCAATAAATAGTAGTTATTGTAATAGGAAAAAGTAGGTAACCACTAAGAGTTTGATAGGATAGGTTGCAAATAGGACGATGAGAGCTCATGGATCCAATACTTAGATAGTTTGTTGTTTCATTGTAAAAGAAGAATAATGATGATCATAAGATAGAGATAGAGATCAATAGAGAAGAATAGAGTATAAGAAATATGCAGTGAAGAACTACAAGATTATGTAATTTGTTTCATGAATGAATAGAACAGACATAATTGTCCCAAATCCTTGGACTGTGTTCATTTGATGTGTGAATGAATGAATGTTATAACCTGTGTATGCCATTTATTTCCTCTCGTTCATGTGTCATTGTTCGAGAAGTTGATTGTATGAGTTCGTGACGAAACTGGATAAGTTTCAATTGTTTCTCTTCTCCAACTTGTATGTAAGGTATGCATCTTGAACACAAGGAGTGCATCGATTGAGTCTTAGATTGACTCATAGGAGTTCAGAGAGAACAAAGAGAAATTATACGAGGTGCAAGGTGTGCACAACATCAAGAAGATACCAAGCATCGAAGAACCAGAACAAAGGAATGCCAGGTGGGAGAGAATAATTTATTTTAAAGAAATCCTTCGATCAGAGTTATCGAAATCCTGAGAATGCAGGGAATTCATGGGAAGTCATAATCCTTTAAGGATAAAGCTCAGAAGGGATAACACTTTTCATAAGTGTTGAAGAGATCCAAGAGTTAGACTCATAGGAGGAGCAAAGGTTCGAAACCTTTGAAGACTGATAAATCTTCTAAGTTGGAAGAAATCAAAAGCTCGAGAGGAGGAGCGATAGTGGTGGTCAAATAATAGAGAAAAGGATCAACAGTCGTCTGATCTGTGTAAGGTGCACAAGCCTTAATGCTTCAAATGCACATGAGAGAGAACCTATCAAGGTATGAGACTTGATATTTTCGAAGCCTGAAGAGTTGAAAAACCAAAGTGAAATCTTAGTCGTTCGATCATCCGACGTAGACCTAAGCAGTCGAATCGTCCAATGTGAACCTTAGGTGTTAGATTGACCAAGTGAATCTGAGCCATTAGATGTCATAATATCAAGAGGAGGAAAGCTTGAAACTTGAGATTCTCGAAGCGTGAAGAGATGGAGAGTTGAAGTGAATCTGGACCGTTAGATCTAGAAGGGTACGTGTCAGTGGGTTGTTAGATCTAAAAGAAGGAAAAGGTGAAAGGTTGAAACATCTGAAGCCCGAATAGCTGAAGATATGAAGTAAATCTAGACCGCCAGATATAGAGGAGATGTGGCATGAATCTATGGACTCTGGGTAAAGTCCCGAAGTGATTCGTAGCCATCATATCTAAGAGAGACGTGGCATAGATCCATGCACTGCAGGTAAAGACCCAAAATAATCCTCGATCATCAGATCAGGAGGATACACCTCAGTGGATTATAGCCTTCAGATAAAAGGAATTGGGTAGAAGGGTGAAGCTTGATATTTGATATCTCAAAAGTTCGAAGATCCGGAGGAGATCTCGACCGTTGATTAAGAAGAGGGCCACAGGTCCGTTGATCTGAGTTGAAAGCTCAAACACCCAAAGTGAAGGTAGGACCATTGATTAGAGGATATGTGCTCGTAGATAGTAAAATTCAGAAGAATGACGTACGAAGGAAAGTGAGGTTTGAGATTTCAAAAGTCCAAAGTCTGGAATTGTGAAGGAGATCACAACCATTGATTTAAGGGGGGAAGATTTGGTCCATAGATTTGAAAGGAATAGATCTGAAACATATGTTCAGGTAGTATCATCAATATCATGAGATCGATGATCTCATATCATTATGGGGACAGGAGTTGCATGGACTTTAAAACATTGAGGGTGGGCCGCAATCCATACCATGTTTTTTCCAAGAGGACACGTGGAAGCTCGAAGAGAATTGCAGGATGAAAAGTGGGTTGATACCAAACCGCTTTTGGTCTCTCCTGTAATCGTGTGGTCATGAGAAGTCATCGCCCAAGGTCACATCGAGAGGGGGATTATCAGAAAAAGATCTAACACGCAGTACTCTGAGATTTCACAGGGGGGAGAAAGGGAAGGTTGCGGGTGCTGTCAGACCTGCACCAAGGAGCTGAAAGGGCACATATTTAGATACAAAAGGGGACCATTAAGGTTCCAGAGAGTCATTTGACTCAAGAATTGGATATCCTTTGATCGGGAGGTCATGTATCCCTACGAGGGAGTAGGCGGGCTGCATTAGGTGGTATTAGAGCTGATATAGAGTTTTTTTGCAGATAGCAGGCAAAGGAGAAAGGAGGTAAGTTGGTATCAATTATGGTATCAATAATTTGATTTCTGTTTGTAGGTGGGGCAGTGGAATCATGCCACCCACAAGGCATAGAGAAAATGAATAAATGGAAGAATAAATGAGGCGACTCTGAATGAGATTGGATTCCATGGAAACAACACAAACGAGAGCACCAGACGTTGGAGATATCAGTGAAGATGAGAGAGAAGAGATAGAGGTCAAAGAAAATGTTGCAGAGGATGCTGCACAAGATCGCTTATTGAAATTTGTTTCAAGAATAGGAGCCACAACGAGAATAGAGGTACCAATGTATGAAGGCAATTTCGAAGTTGAATAATTTTTTGGATTGGGTACGTGCTATGGACAAGTACCTCGATTACGAATATATCGAAGAAGACAAGAGGGTGAAGCATGCAGTGACAAGACAAAAGGGTCACACAACACTATGGTGGGATGAACTGCAAGCTGAACGCGGGAGAAAAAGTAAGAAAAAAATTAAGAACTAGGATAGGAATAAGTCTGAGGAATAATACCAACAAAGAGGGATAAGCTAGTATCATCTCCAAGTATTCATATTGAAAATCCCAAACCGAGCCTCAATGAAGAACAACCTAAAAAACCACCAAATATGGATTTTGAAAACTATGGAAATATTATAGTGTAATCATGTGAGACAGAATACCTACAATGTGTTCACTGATTTGAAATCCAATATGATGAGAGAGGACAAAGAGAAGTGAATCAACTGTAAGTCTGACACATCCCTGAAAATGCCTGACAACTCAATCAATTCCAAGATGCAATGTAGAAGGATTCTGCTATCCTCTGCTAGGTATAATTACCATCTAGGTGAACCAAATGTCCACATCATTTCTCTCAAAATCAACATCCCAATCATGTATCCCATGTATGATTCAATTTCAACTCATTGAACCATAATTCTGCCAAAGTATTCCATCTACAGACTACAATTGCCTATATAGAAAATTTGATGCCCATCTGGCATATGGTTTGTCAAAAATTTCAGTTAGACAACCATCATTAAGTCCCCCCTTTGTCAGCTGAAAGGAGAGACCACAAGTGGTTTTACGAACCATCTTCACTGGATTTGGGAACTCCTCCCCCCCCCCCTAAGTTGCATGGGATTTTCATCATTGTACTCCCCCCTCTAAGCTCAAGAGAGTACCATACTTATTCCATTTATGTTCATCACAAAGTGGTCATGTGGAAACAACCACATGTCATCTCATCCCATGAGGGCCATGCTTAAAAGATATTCCATAAGGGGGCCAGTTTAAAAGAACATATAGAATTGGATCTAGATCATCACTAAAAACTTATAGAATAGTTGTTTGAAATATTATGAGTGTTTCCATTTCTCCATGCAGCTGTGGCTTTACCTCTTTCTTGACTAGACGGTAAGACTAATGTAGTTTATTTACTTGTTGATTCCATTTCCATGAAGTTATCCATCCATAATTAATTGTTTGATTTACCTTTTTCTGCTTCTGACATTTTTTTGAGAGGTGATTCGTCTTCCCATAATGAAGAAAAGGATGGATATCAAAACAATGTGACTTCAAGTTACCAACTCTATGACAATGTTGGCACTTATTAGTAATATTCTTCACTTCTTCAAGCAATCCTACACACACAAAATGAATTGGTTTAGAGTAATATTGGATATGAAAGTTGTTTCTTTTTTCATATCCTAAGCCATGTTGATATTTTTTGAATGATAATTGTTCCCAAGGTTTGAAAAAACATCTTGGAAATATCATTTTGACTTTCTTCTTTTACTTCTTCACATTTGTTATTGTTGTTGTTGTCATTATGTTCTTCTTTTTGGGAATCATCTTCATCAAAACTTTCCTTCATGTGTCCACTGTATGATTCGATGTTATGAATAGTTAAGGAATCATCCATCTCTTTTGTTTCTTTGGTATCCACCATTAGGTCATGTGTATCACAAGTAAAACCAACCATTTGTAATAAGTCTTTTGTGTCACAAGTAGCATCAACCATCTGCATTATGTATTGTGTGTCGCAAGTTGCATCAACCTGTTGTAAGAACTCATTTATATAACATGTTTCATAAGTCATTTGGATAATCTCCTCTGTAGCACATGTTGCATCAATATTCTCTATTAGATCCCATGTGTCACAACTTGCATAAACTTTTTTATTTGTTGTAGATGTTGCATCAATCATGTCATCAATTTGATTCTAATCTTCTCTTAGCTTTATCTGAAGTGCATCATTCAATTGATCCTTCATTTCTATGTCATATCAAAGATCACTTGTTGATTGTATTGTATCAACCATGTGATCAATTATGTTTTGGTTTTGAATTAACTTCAACTCAAGTGTTTCAATCAATTTATCTTTCATATCAATTTGATCTTGTAATCACAGTTGTACTCTTGCAATTCCTTGATTTCTTGAGAGGTGTTTTGTAAATGATTTCCTCCTTTACCCATTTATTATGATGTTGTATTGTAACTTGCTCGCTTGAACTTCCTCACTTGAACTTTGCTTTTTGAATTTACTCGCTTGATTTTGTTTCAGCAACTAAGGGTGTCAAATACTACCAAAAATGCACCCAAAGTGTGATGTTTACAATGCTTTGAGTTTTAACCACTCAACCTATAGACCCAGGAATATAATGAGATAAGAAATTCATGGGTGTTTGCAAGATACCAGATATATAAAATATGCAGAACAGAAATGAAATGCTAGAAATGACAGAATAACAGTAAAATATCCAGCATAATCTTCACAATACACAGAAATGGTAGATGAAATAGCAACATAAACAACACTTTGATTCAGATAGCAATGTTCACAGGCCTCTTCGAGGGGGAAACCTCCAGTCAAGCAATGCTATGTTACAATAATCTCCCAGCTAGGGTTTTCATACCCTCGACCCTTATTTATACTAAATGTGTCTATTAAGAGAAGCATCTAGAGTAAGATCCTTCTAGAAGTGGAAGCTTCTATTAGGTCTTCTTACATCCACCTTATTCTATTTTATTGAAAGGTCTTACTAATATTGACCTTTATTACATCCGAATACATTGATCTACCTATGTGCGGGTTAGGAACTTAACATGTCCGCCCCCTTAAAAACAACCTTGTCCTCAAGGCTTGGGATGTGGAAACTGCTGCATAATGGTAGTTGGTTCCCAAGTGGCATATGCTGGAGTCATATATTTCCACTATACTAGCACTTATTTGATGGTTCTCTGACGCAGGCGATGCTCCTGCTGGTTCAAAACTGCTTCTGGTTGTAGACAAATGGATCCTTCTTCAACTAATTCTGGAAGGTTGGTTTGAATTTGGCACCTGGTTCCAATCACCTTCTTCAAGCATGAAACATGAAAAACAGGATGTAGCTTCGAATGACTGGGCAGAGCTAACTGATATGCGACTTGTCCCACATGCTTGAGAACTGTGTAAGGGCCATAAAATTTGGGTGCTAGATTCTGACACTTCTCGGCCTTGAGGGAAGTTTTCTTATATGGTTGCAGTCTCAGAAACACCTGATCCCCTTCGGCAAATTGAATTTCAGAGCGACCTTGATTTGCTTGCTGCTTCATTCTATTCTGGCCCATGACCAAGTTCTCTTTAAGGGTACGAAGGATATCCTCTTGTACTGTAAGTGTTTGGTCAACCGCCTGGACCTTCGAGGTACCCGGTAAGTATGATAGAACTGATGGTGGCTTCTGTCCATACACTGCTTCAAAAGGAGTCATGCGAGTGGTTGTATGGTATGTAGTTTTGTACCACCATTCGGCGAGGGGTAACCATTGAGCCCACTGGTGTTGTTTTTTAGAGGCAAAGCACCTCAGATATGTTTCCAAACACTTGTTGACGACTTTCGTTTGACCGTCTGTCTGGGGATGATAAGTTGAGCTGAGATGCAATTAGGTACCTTGTAGCTTGAACAGTTCTTGCCAAAAATTTCTTGTGAAAGTTGGGTCTCGATAAAAAACAATAGAGTTGGGCATGCCATGAAGCTTGAAGACCTGATCCATGAAAATTTGAGCCATTGTGGATGCAGTAAATGGGTGGTGAAGAGCACAAAAATGAGCATACTTGGAAAGTCGATCCACCACCACCATTATGACTGATTTATTCCTTGATTTGGGTAAGCCTGTAATAAATTCCATATAGATATCCTTCCAAATAGCAGGGGGAATCGAAAGCGGTTGGAGGGTGCCTGGAGATTTGACTGTTTCTCCCTTGTTGTGTTGACATACCTCACATTCAGGCACAAACTTATGGATGTCCTATTTCATACCCTCCCAGAAAAAAGAACGTTTGACTTGGTCATATGTTTTGGTGAACCCTGAGTGCCCCGCTATGGGTGTAGCATGAAGCTCAGAAAGTACCATGGATTTGAGCTTGGATTGTTTACTTAAATACAAGTGGCCTTTGTATCAAAGCTCATTCTGGAGCCAAGAGTACCCTGGGGGAGCCTGAACCTTGTTCTGCAGTTTCTGGATCAGTAGCGAACTTTTGGGGTCTTGAAGCTATTCCTGGTGCACAGCTTGGAGCCAATCGGGTACAATGAAGGAAAGAGAAAAAAGGGATCCTTTGTCTTCATACTTCCGGGACAGTCCATCCGCCATGACATTGTCTTTTCCCTTCTTGTAAATGGTCTCATAATCATATCCAAAGAGCTTAGTGACCCATTTTTGCTGCTCCTGGGAGGAAATCTGTTGTTCCAGAAAGTACTTGAGGCTTTGATGGTCGGTCTTAATTTGGAATCATTGCCCCAAGAGATAAGGACGCCATAATTCAACGGCATGCAAAATCGCCAACATTTCTTTTTCATAAATTGGTTTGCCCAGATTCTTTTCAGATAGTTGTTTGCTAGTGAAGGCCAAAGGTCGACCCTCTTGCATAAGGACAATGCCAATTCCTTTCCCTGAGGCATCACATTCCAACACAAATGTCTTTGTGAAGTTGGGAAGGGCCAAAACCGGAGTGGTGCACATGGTCGTCTTCAAGGTTTGAAAATCTTGAGCAGTTGTTGGGGTCCAAGTGAAAGGGTTCTTTTTTAGGAGAGCCGTGAGAGGTGCTGCAATATTTCCATAGTTCTTAACAAACTTGCGATAATACCCTGTGAGGCCCAAAAATCCACGCAAGATTTTGAGAGTCTTTGGGTGCGGCCAGTCTTGCATAGCTTTAATATTTTTCGGGTCCACCCTAACGCCATCCTTGCCCACCAGATGACCCAAGTATTCTACTTCGGATGAAACAAAAGACGATTTGGACTGTTTCAGGAAAAGATGGTGCTGAGAGAGTAGGTTGAGAACTTTATCCACATGAGTAAGATGGTCTATCCATGTCTTGCTATATATGAGTATATCATCAAAGAAAACTAAGACAAAATGACGGAGAAAAGTGCGGAAGACATGGTTCATGAGGCTCTGAAATGTGGAGGGGGCGTTACACAAACCAAAGGGCATGACCAAAAACTAGTAGTGGCCCTCATGAGTGTGAAAGGCCATCTTGGGAATGTCGGACTCTTTCATACGTATCTGGTGATAGCCCGAGCGAAGATCAAGTTTGGTGAAGATTTGGGAGCCACTCAATTCATCCAGGAGGTCATCAATGACAGGAATGGGAAATTTGTCTTTGATGGTTAGTTTGTTGAGAGCACGGAAGTCAGGACACATTCTCCAAGAACCTTCTTTCTTCAGTACCATGATGACCGGAGAGGAGTAAGGGCTCGTACTAGAACATATGACTTCAGCAGTAAGGAGTTCCTGGACCATTTTTTCAATTTCATTATTTTGTGCAAAGGGGTGGCGATATGGACGTATATTTGGGGGAAGGCTTCCTAGGACAAGGGGAATGGAGTGATCATGGACACCGTGGGAAGGAGGGAGTCCTTGGGGAGTGGAAAAGACTGTTTGATGTCTAGAAAGGAGGTCTTGGAGGTCTTGGGGCATGGGTGGGATCTCGGTGGCTTGTATGGCGTGGATTTGGGCTATGACACCCGAATGACCTTTTTTGAGCAATTTTCCCATGCGATGAGAACTGATGATTTCAGGAGAACCCGCAGTGATGCCTTGAAATTTATGTTTGTGGCCTCCTTGGTCAAATTGCATGGTTAAGTTATGAAAATCCATGAGAATGGGACCCAAGGTTCTTAGCCATTCGACACCGAACACAATGTCGCAACCTCCCATGTCAATAGCAAACATATGGGATTTGAGGTTGTAGTCACCTATTTGGAGACGCACATTTTCACAGCGCCCGCCACATTTCATAGAACCACCATTGGCAATCATGATTTGGAAATTATTGAC
>ML790516.1:719113-756429 GCA_009831015.1 Picea engelmannii | reverse complement strand
TCTCGGCATCTTCCTCCTTCTTATGCTCTCCATCGAATGTTGGAGGCTTAATTTTGTTCATCTCTCCCTTCAGTTCTTCCTTTCCAGATTTTTGATGTTTTCTGGTAGGGGATGGGCTTGAACTACTGTCTGTCTCCTTGTCCTAATGTTTTTGGGAGCGACTGTGATGTCAGCTACCACTCCTTGATCTTCTTCTTCTTCCATGATTTCTGCGACTCTCTGTTGTACCTGAGTCTCTTCCCTTCTCAAGTTTCTTCTCTATTCTTTCCAGGCTCTTTAGGATTCTCAAGTTTAATTCCCCTTTCTGATCCTTGACTTTCATGAGCTTTCGGCTATCAGCTCGACGCTCCTTGGCCTTTCTTTCCAGCCCTTCAATGATTTTCATCATATGTCCTTCCTTATCCATTTCTTTTCCATGCCCATTAGAGTTCGATCCTTCGACTCCCAGGTTAACATCCTTTCCTTCATGTTCATCTTCTATTTCAAGGGTAAACTGCACTTTTCCCCACTCCATACTCAGGGTTGATTAACTGGAGTTCTGGCCTTCATTGAATTCTGCACATGCACTGTGCAATTAAATTCGAAATTTGTCAGGCCATTAAACTTCAGGAACAATCCACGACATTTATAACTAATATGAACAAGAACGAAAGACATTTCAACTTCACAAAGTTTTCCAAGCTCTGTCTGGCTCTGCAATTTCTGGGGTTTCGAAACTTCAAAATCTCGGTCCACGTAGATCCGACGATTAAATATACGAAACCCAAGTCACCCTTTTCGCAACTCGCGACATCACGAGTTCATGAGTCGAAAACTTTCGACTCATTCCTCTAAACGCCGATACTCGAGATGCGACAAGGGTATGGATCTCTCCTCACTAGGGTCTGCTACGCATGACCGTAGTCTAGGTCTAAGTCTAAGTGTTAGCACACTTCGCTACTCTCACCTTCATGAGTTGTGGCGTCCAACCCTGGTGCCTCTCTTTCACGATACCCCGAGGAGCGATGTTGACCTTTCTCCTTCCTCGGCCCGAAGAACTTTGAAATTCTCCTATTTCCCTATCGGGAAATTTTCCTCCCACAGGAAACTCTTCAAGGTCTCCCTTCCTTCTATCGGGGTTTTGAAACCGGCAATGTTCTGGTGGGTTGAATCCCTGATTTCCCAATTTCCCGATGTGCTACCTTGTCATCTTAGCCTCCACCGACTACGCCTTTAATCCATACGACCGGCTGCTATAAGACCATTGTCTTATGTCCCTTATCAAGGTTTCGGGGTTTGCGGTGTCAAGCTACACATGTACTCAGAACTCTCGATCCTCCGATGTTCTTTGGCCCTCCAAGCCAAGCCCTAGCCAATGTGACCACAATTTCCCGGGACCGTAGTTCTACCTCTTGTTGGGGCTACGGGGTTTACGATGTCGTAAAACACTCTACCCCAAGACTCATGATCCTCCGACTCCCGACGCGTTCCTTTACGTGTTAGCCCCTGCTATGGGCTCTACACCATGTGACCGCTGACTCGTGACCCTGGCCTTTTCCCTTATCGGGGTTCGGGGTTTCACGAATCGCAATGCGCCAAAACTCTTGAAAACGGAATCCCCGATTTCCTGATGAGCTTTGACCTCTGTCCAGATGACAACTGGCTCTCGAACTATGGTGCTTCTCTCAGTCCCGCTATGACTGACAACTGTTCTCCACTGATCAGGGTTTCGCGGGTCGCGATTTCGAAGTGCACGAGTCACTCGTCACCGGGATCCCCGATATCCCGATGAAATCCAACCTCCGATGGGTTTGGCTCCTTGTCGAGATTTCTCTGATGGCACAGATCTCTACCATGCATCCTCTAAATGAATGATCCCAATCTTGTCGGTAAATCGCAGATGGCGATTCCGAGTGACAAGAGTTCTGTGTACTTGAGAACTCCGATACGCCTATTTCCCGATGCACCAAAGTGTCGATGGGCGCTCGATCTCCACCACGTCTCTCTCTCTCCAACAGACGACTCCAGATCTCGTCGGATCTTTTGTCCCTAGTTTCTAAGGTTTAACCTTCAAACACCTCCCGGCAGATCCAATGGTTGTCGGGTTTTCCGGCCGAGATCTGATGGCTCAGATGGTTTCTAACTAACTTGGGATTTTAGATATCATGATTTCCACACCCCTCTGCCATTTCCAAAGGAATTTTAATCCTTACACACATTTTTTCAGATCCAACGGTCACAAGGGCTCGCCTTCTCTCCCGAACGGATCCTAAGGTTCTAACACCATTGGTGTAGAGACCTGTCTCCCCGTGGCTGTAGACCACATCGACTGTGGTTTCATAGCACTGCTATACCTTCTGAGCTTAATAAAAACTCGTCAAGTGTCTCCTTGACGCTTCGAAGCAAACCAGGGTCCGAAATTGGTCCCCCCGACTCAATTTCCCCTCACATTCTCAGTCCAAAGACCGCTCCACTGGCCCATTTAGGCTCAGTGTCAAAACCTTCACTCTGATACCAATTTGTAGTGTACCCTTTTCGGTACCGAGGTTTTCAAACCTCTCAGTTACCATTCTATACATGGATTTTTACATAATTCGTACAGACATTATAAGCACATGCATTTAAACAATTAAACACACTTAAATCTCATATTAAAATATATAAGTTACTGCTACAATTAAACAAGCCATAGAATTCAACAGTAATTCATTTACATAGCGGAAAACATGATAACATATCCAGAAGAGTCACGCAAATGTGATAAAACATAGTCAGATACTTATCTGCTGACAGTGAAGAAATCGACCAACCAAATGCAGGCCTCCCACGAACCTCCCAACCATAGACCGTACTGCTCCTCAACTCAACAGTGGGTCACCCCCGAGATGGGACTGAGCTCCACCCCAGGGCAAGGAATCTAGACTCACTCTGAGGTTACAGGGAATTCAGTCATACACAACCACCAGGAAGAAAGCTCTCCCAGGAATCTCCCTTGCTCACTGCCCACAGACTCTCATTCCCCACATTTCTGTTCCACCCCAGGAGAGTGCACCTTCTCTGTCACCTGGACAGTCCTTCGGCTGCTAGTCTCCCTTACCTTGGGTTACAGGAACAGACCGGACCGGAAGTCTCTGGGTTCTATGGCAGCTACAAGGTTCCTTCCAGGAGTTCTCTCCTCCCTCTATGCACTCTCTCACCTGGAGGAGTCACTCACAGGCCAACAAGCCTCATGCAGTCCAGTACTGCATGGTCACAACAACCCACGTTGAAAATAGACACGATCTATCCAGTAGGTTTAAAAATGGCGGATGGTCTCATGGATTGGCTCCACACATAGGCTTAGTGCTCAGACAGAGGATGTTTCAACCTTTCAGAATTCAACACACACACAGAATATTCCCGAAATCAACACAGCCTATTTAATTTCCTGTTCCAGAACAAAGGAATACACCAGTTTCCTCAGAGCCAGATACATGCTTCCTCAAACTGCTTCAGCGATGGCAAATGGGTCTCACGGTCACGACTTCGAGACAGAGAGGTACGGATT
Organism: Picea engelmannii; assembly: GCA_009831015.1. Taxonomy (NCBI): domain Eukaryota; kingdom Viridiplantae; phylum Streptophyta; class Pinopsida; order Pinales; family Pinaceae; genus Picea; species Picea engelmannii. The sequence continues at coordinate 752,903 of ML790516.1, read as the reverse complement.
ATTCAGAACAATCACAGGATTTCCAGCTCTTAGGGACACATGAGGTATTCTTTGCAGAGGTCGAGTTAATCGTACTACTTAGAGCTGGTACACACTCAGGCAGTCAGGTGGAATGGTGGAGGAATCCCCCTCATGGCTCATCTTGCCCATTTTATCTGCATGCACCAAGGCTGACACTTGTCACCCTTGGAACTGCATGTATTCCATCAGCCTGCATCCCTTTTGCACACTTTCCCTTTCCAAAACTTAGGATAAACAGAAATGCACATGTCTCTTTTTGAGATAATATTAAAATATTATTTCCCAGGTTTAATCCCCCTAGGCTCAAAACTTAGTCCCTTTCCCACCTTCCAGCCCCTAGTTTCTTTCCCACTCTGTGGACGCTCAGTCCCCCTTCACTCATTCATCATGGTCGGTCTACACCTGGCGGTGTTTATATTTTATTGATTATTCTGCATACGTACAAGTACAACAGTAGGCTCCTGGCCCTCAAACACTTAGGCTTCCTGGCCTAACAAACACATTATCCTTCCGGCTTATAAAAAACTTGGCTCACCAGCCTATAGAGCACATTTACAATTCATTGCATATATCATGATCTGTAATGGGGCTCGGCCTTGGGGACACTACAGAAGACCCGGAGGAGATCTCAACCATTGATTGAGAAGAGGGCCACAAGACTGTTGATCTGAGTTGAAAGGTCAAACACCCAAAGTGAAGGTAGGAGCATTGATTAGAGGTTAGGTGCTTGCAGATAATAAAATCTAGAAGAATGACATACGAAGGAAAGTGAGGTTTGAGATTTCAACATTCTGAAGTCTGGAATTGTGAAGGAGATCACAACCATTGATTTAAGGGGGGTAGATCTGGTCCATAGATTTGAAAGGAACATATATGAACCATTTATTCATGAAGTTTCATCAATATCATGAGATCGACGATCCTGTATCATTACAGGGATAGGAGTTGCATGGACTTTAAAACATTGAGGGCGGGCCACAATCCATACCATGGTTTTTCCAAGAGGACATGTGGAAGCTTGAAGAGAATTGCAGGATGAAAAGTGGGTTGATCCCAAACCGCTTTTGGTCGGTCCTGTAATCGTGTGGTCAGGAGAATTCATCGCCCAAGGTCACATTGAGAGCAGGATTATCAGAAAAAGATCTAACACCCAGTACTCTGAGATTTCGCAGGGGGGAGAAAGGGAAGGTTGCGGGTGCTGTCAGACCTGCACCAAGGAGCTGAAAAGGCCTGTGTTTAGATACAAAAGGGTACCATTAAGGTTCCAGAGAGTCATTTGACTCAAGAATTGGATATCCTTTGATCAGGGGGTCATGTAGCCCTATGAGGGAGTAGGGGGGCTSCATCAGGTGGTATTAGAGCTGATATAGAGTTTTTTTTGCAGATAGCAGGCAAAGGAGAAAGGAGGTAAGTTGGTATCAATTGTGGTATCAAGATTTTGATTTCTATTTGTAGGTGAGGCAGTGGAATCATGCCACCCAGAAGGCATAGAGGAAATGAAGAAATGGAAGAAGAAATGAGCCAACTCTGAATGAGATTGGATGCCATGGAAACAACACAAAGGAGAGCACCAGACATTGGAGATATTAGTGAAGCTGAGAGAGAAGAGATAGAGGTCGAAGAAAATGTTGCAGAGGATGCTGCACAAGATCGCTTATTGAAATTTGTTTCAAGAATAGGATCCAGAGCAAGAATAGAGGTGCCAATGTATGAAGGCAATTTAGAAGTTGAATAATTTTTGGATTGGGAACGTGCTATGGACAAGTACTTCGATTACGAATATATCAAAGAAGACAAGATGGTGAAGCATGAAGTGACAAGACATAAGGGTCACACAACACTATGGTGGGATGAACTGCAAGCTAAGCGTAGGAGCAAAGGTAAGCAAAAAATTAAGAACTGGGATAGGATGGTATCTAAAATTAAGGCCAAATTTATCTCGAAGGACTATCAAATCAATCTGTTCAGAATATTGCAGAACCTGAGACAGAAGAGTTTATCAGTGAAGGAGTACACTGAAGAATTTTACAAACTGAACATCAGGGTTGGACATAAAGAGAATGAAGATGAGAAAAGAACCATATATATCAATGGGATGAGATATGAAATACAAGAGGAGATCAACATGATTTCTGTTAGTAAAGTCAAGGATTCTTATCAAGCAATCTTGAAAGATGAAGAAAAATTGGCCAGGAAACAAAGCCAAAGAAGCAGAGGAGTAAATTCAAGCATAGGTAAGGGAAACAACAGAGAGAAGTTCTAGAAGTCGAAGCATGAAGTTAAAAAACAATATAGTCACCATGAGAAAGGTGGAATTTATAAATAAGGAAAAAATGGAGGAATAAGTTATTTTTCTAGACGAATAGGAAGAGGAAGAGCCAGAGGAGGTGAAGTTATATGTTATAATTGTGGAAAATCAGGGAACAAGTCTTGGGAATGTCTCAAGAGAAATAAATAAGGAGGAGGTGAATCACACGTTGTTGAAGCACAAAAGCATGTGGAAGCAGAAGCAATAGAAGGAGGAAAGAACCTCATGATGAGGAAAGTTATTCTCAAACCAGAGAAGGAGGTATATGAACCAATTCAACGAACAAGTCTATTCATAACTGCTTACAATACGAAGGATAGAGTTTGTAAGGTGATCATAGACAGTGGGAGCACTGACAATCTAGTATCCACAGAGATTGTGGAGAAGCTGGAGTTGAAGACAACTGCACATCCAAACCCATACAAGGTATCATGGTTGCATAAAGGATATCAAGTAATGGTAAGTCAACAATGCCAAGTTGAATTTAAAATAGGAGGTTATAGGGATGAAATATTGTGTGATGTAATTCCTATGGATGTCTATCATATTTTATTGGGGAGACCATGGGAGTTTGACAAAAACTTTATTCATGATGGAACAAAGAATACTTATACCCTAGAAAAGAATGGTAGGACACATATGTTGTTACCCATAGAAGACAAATAACAAAAGAGGGAAGCAAGTTCGGGTATACTTGTCATGAGTGGGAAGGAACTCTTGAATGAAGTCAAGAAGGAGAAAGAAATGCAATTTGTTGTAGTGAGGAAGCCTGAAGTTATCCTTACAAATACTTTTGTGGATAATTTTCCTAAAGAAATCTAGGAACTATTAGAAAAAATTGTTGACATAGTAGTGGATAAGTTACCTCACTCATTTCCACCCATTAGGAGTATAAGCCATCATATTGATCTTATTCCAGGAGCTAGTTTACCAAACAAATCAACTTATAGGTTGACACCTAGGGAGAATGAGGAAGTGAAAAAACAGTCCAAGAGTTGTTGGATAAAGGTTTAGTCAGGGAAAGCCTAAGCCCATGCGTAGTACCAACTGTGTTAAGTCCAAAGAAGGATGGAGGATGGAGAATGTGTATAGATTCTAGAGCCATAAACAAGATAACCATTAGGTATAGATTCCCTTTACCAAGGATGGATGATTTGATTCCAAGATAGAATTGAAGAGTGGATATCATCAAATAAGAATGAGAGAGGGAGATGAATGGAAAACACCATTTAAGACAAATGAAGGATTGTTTGAATGGTTGGTCATGCTATTTGGGTTGACAAATGCACCAAGCACATTTATGAGATTGATGAATGAAGTATTGAAAGAATTCATATGAAAATTTGTCATAGTATATCTGGATGACATACTAATATTCAGTAAGATAGAGAGAGAACACTTAAGACATCTAACATCAGTGATGGAAATATTGCAGCAGGAAAAATTGCTGATAAATATAAAGAAAAGTTCTTTTATGAATACCTAACTCATATACTTGAGTTATGTGATCGCTTAAAATTAATTGAAGATGGATTCAGAAAAGGTGAGAGAAATCAAAGAATGGTCATCACCAAGCAACATATTTGAGGTAAGAAGTTTTCATGGGTCAACAAGATTTTATAGAAAGTTTATCAGAAATTTCAATGGAATATGTACACCCATGTTGGACACTGTGAAGAAGAAACACAAGTCCTTCAGTTGGATAGAGGAATCTGAAAAAGGTTTCAAAGTGTTGAAGGAGAAAATCACAGAACAACCAATTCTGGTCTTACCAGATTTTGGAAAAACATTTCAAGTGAGATGTGATGCAAGTGGATTAGGTATTGGAGCAGTCTTGAGTCAGGATAATAGGCCCATTTCTTATTTATGTGAGAAGATTAATGACACCAAGAAGAAGTATTCAACATATGAAAAATAATTTTATGCAGTGATTCAAGATTTGAAGAAGTGGAGGCACTATTTAATTCCTAAAGAATTTGTCTTGTACAGTGATAACCAAGATTTGTAGTTTATTACTAGAAAAGAAAAGTTGAATTAGAGACCTGCTAAATGGGTAGAATTTATGCAGAATTTTACTTTTTTTTATTAAACATATCATTGGAACTGCTAACAAAGTTGCAAATGCTTTGAGCAGGAGGATTTTGATTGTAAAGGAATTCCAAGTGGAGACCTTAGGGTTTGAACACCTAAAGGAGATGTATAGAGAAGATGTAGATTTTAAGGAAGCTTATGAGGCATGCAAGAATCCTTTGTTGGGAGATAGAAGCCAATGGACTAAATATTTGATCCAGGATGGATTACTATTCAAGGGAAGCCAATTGTGCATATCGAAATGCTTAATGAGAGATAATTTTCTAAAAAAGAAACATAATGGAGGTTTAGATGGACATTTTGGTCATGATAAGACATTTGCACAGTTGAGTAATTCGTATTATTAGATGAACATGAGGGAAGAAGTGAAACATTTTTTGAACAAATGCAAAATTTATCATTATGCAAAAGGGAGACAATAATACATTGGTTTGTATCAACCATTACCAATTCTAGAGAGGTCGTGGGATGCAATCAATATGGATTTTGTTTTTGTATTGCCTATAACTCAGAAAGGGAGTGATTCCATATTTGTTGTGGTGGACAGATTTTCAAAAATGGCACATTTTATAGCATGCCAGAAAACAAATGATCCTACACACATAGCCAATTTGTTTTTGAAAGAAGTAGTGAGACTACATAAATTTCCTAGAAGCATAGTCTCAGACAGGGATACCAAATTTGTAGGACACTTTTGGAGGACTATATGGAAGAGGTTGGGGACAAACTTGTCCTTTAGTTCAACATATCATCCTCAAATAGATGGACAGACTAAAGTAGTAAACATGACTCTAGGAAACTTGTTGAGAAGTTTAGTCACTATTCAAGGTCATCAATGGGATTAGATTCTAGCACAAGCAAAATTTACATTCAACAATTCAGTGAACAGGAGCACAAGGAAAATTCCATTTGAAATTGTGTATGGTATACAACCAAGAGGGATTGTATAATTGAGAGATATGAATCAATATGAGTTCAGAAGTGTTGGAGCAGAGGATTTTGCAATAGAAATGCAGAAACTCCATGACAGAGTCAGAGAACAACTACATAATAGTAGCTTGAAATATAAGAGAAGAGTTGATCAAAAGAGGAGAGAAGTTCAATTCAAAGTTGGAGATGAATTTTTAGCTCATTTGGGAAAATAAAGGTTTCCAAGGGGAACATATAACAAATTGAAGATGAAGAAGATAGGACCATGCATGATTCTTAGAAAATCCACAGAACATTCTTATGAAATTGAGTTTCCAGACAATGTTGGGATATCACCAATATTCAATGGTGTAGACCTGTATCCTTACAGGAGAGATGAGGCAGGAGAATCAAATGATCAAAAAGAAGTTCAGTGGGAAGAATAATTGCCCATAGTAGAAAAACCTCAGATGGAGAAATCATTGAATAGAGAGATGGAAAGAAGACCAGGAGGAAGATACATCTTGAGTACTTAGTGAAGTGGAAATATCATCCAATGGAATATGCAAGTTGGGTCACAAAACCTGATATTTTGAAGCATGTAAAAATAGTTCAGGAGCTCATGGACATGAGTCCATGAAAATTTTAACCAGAGGAGTACTTGATGCAACCCCCCTACTCCCTCATAGGGCTACACGACCTCCCAGTCAAAGGATCTCCGATTCTTGAGTCAAATGACTCTCTAGAACCTTAATGGTCCCCTTCTATATCTAAACATAGGCCCTTTCGGCTCCTTGTTGAAGGTCTGACAGTACCCGCAAACTTCCCTTTTTCACTCCTGTGAAATATCAGAGTAATGGGCATTAGCTCTTTTTATGATAAGCCCCCTCTCAATGTGACCTTGAGCGATGACTTCTCATGACCATGCGATTGTGGGCATGACTAAAAGTGGTTTGGGATCAACCCACTTTTCAGCTCGTAATTCTCTTCGAGCTTCCACGTGTCCTCTTGGCAAAACCACGATATGGATTGCATCCCTCCCTTAATGTTTTAAAGCATGTGCAACTCCTGTCCCCGCAATGCTACGGGATCATCGATCTCACAATATTGACGATACTGCCTGAACTGATGGTTTGGATCTGTGCCTTTCAAATCTATGGACCAGATCTGTCCCCCTTAAATAAATGACTGCGATCTCCTTTGCAATTATGGACTTTAGACTTTTCAAATATCAAACCTTGCTTTCCTTCATACGCCAATCTTCCAGAGTTGACGATCTGCGAACACCTATCCTCTAATCAATGGTCTTGCCTTCAGTTTGGGTGTTTGACCTTTCAACTCAGATCAATGGTCTTGCGGCCCTCTTCTCGATCAACGGTCGATATCTCCTCCGGGTCTTCAGACTTCTCAGTTCTCAAATCTCAAACTTCACCCTTCTTCCCAACGCCTTTTATCCGAAGGCTATAATCGAGTGATGCATGTCCTCCTAATCTAATGATCTAGGATTACTTTGGGTATTTACTCGAAGTGCATGGATCTATGCCACGTCTCTCTTAGATCCGATGGCTATGAATCACTTTGGGATTTTACCCGGAGTCCATGGATTCATGCCATGTCTCCTCTAGATCTGGAAATCTAGATTCACTTCGTATCTTCAGCTATTCAAGCTTTAGATGTTTCAACCTTTCACCTTTTCCTTCCTTTGGATCTCACGACCCGCCAACATGTACCCTTCTGGATCTAACAGTCTAGATTCACTTAGGCTCTTCAGCTCTTCGCGCTTCGGGAATCTCAAGTTTCAAGATTGCCTCCTCCTGAGCTTACAATATCTGAAGTCTCAGATTCACTTGGTGGATCCAACATATAAGGTTCACTTTGGATGATCCGATGACTCGGGTCTGCTTCGGATGATCGAACTACTGATATTTTACTTCAACTTTCCATCTCTTCGGGATTTGGAAATCTCAAGTCTCAAAACTTGATAGGTTCTCTCTCTTGTGCGTGTGAAGCATTAAGGCTCATGTACCTTACACAGATCAAACGACTGCTAATCCTTTTCTCTATGATTCGATGACCACTATCTCTCCTCCTCCCGAACTTCTGATTTATTTTGAATTAGAATATTTATCAGTCTTCAAATGTTTTGAACCTTTGATCCTCCTACGAGTTTGACTCTTGGATCTCGTCAACAATTCTGAAAAGTGTTATCCCTTCTGAGATTGATCCTTAAAGGATTCTGACTTACCACACACTCCTTGCGTTCTCGAGATTTCTATAACTCAGATCAAAGGATTTATTGAAAATAAATTCTTCTCTCCCACCTGACATTCCTCTGTTCTGGTTCTTCGATGCTTGGTCACTTCTTGCTGATGTGCACACCTTTCACTTGGTCTAAGTTCCCTGTTTTCTCTCTAAACTCCTCTGAGTCAATCTGAGACTTAATCAACACACTCCTTGCATTCGAGATGCACACCTTGCATATGATTTTTAGAAGAGAAACAATTGAAACTTATCTAGTTTCATCACGAACTCATACGATCAACTTCTCGAACAATAAAACATCAACGAGATGAAATAAACAACATACACAGAATATAACATTCATTCATTCACACATCAAATGAACACAGTCCAAGGATTTGGGACAATTATGTCTGTTCTATTCATTCATGAAATAAATTACATAATCTTGCAGTTCTCCACTGCATATTTCTTCTACTCTATTCTCCTCTAATATTCTCTATATATATCTTATGATCATGATTATTATTTTTTTACAATGCAACAACAAACAATCTAAGTATTGGCTCCACGAGCTCTCGTTGTCCTGTCTACAACCTATCCTATCAAGCTCTTAGTGGTTAAATAATTTTTCCTATTACAATCACTACCAGCTATTTCAATATAAGTGTCAACACTCTATATCTACAACCCCTTACAGTCCTTCCCAAATTTACAAACAAAACATATTTAAAAATGCTTCTTTCAAAAATATCTCAACAACTCTATTTACTTCTGAGTTAATTGTTGATGTGAAACTCTATCATGCTGAGATGTCGTTCCCTTGCCTCCAAGCCTGCGTCTTTTAATTTGAAGGCGATGCTCCTGCATCACAATAGATTTTTGTTTCTTGTTGAAAAAGAAACTTGAGGGAGGCATTTCTTCAGGTAAGATAGGATTAAGATCATCTACATGAATGAGCTTTGAACTAGGAGTTCCAAAACTAGTTTGTAAAGGGGTTAGTGAGGGATTAGGAGAGATAATTTCCGTGGAGTTTTCTGGACTTGTTGTATGTGGGTTGCTAGTAGGAGTAGCTGGTGTTGATTAAGGAACAACTTGTCCCTGATTCATGAAAGCTTCAAACTGGGATAATATTTCTTGATCATTAAGACCTAGCAATGATGATTTCATCTCTTTAAATAACACTTCTAAACTTTTCGAAACTTCTTCATCTTTGTTCTTAGTGGAGAAACTTGGCTCAGATCATGTGGGTTTAGATTCTTGTGAAGATGGCATGGGATTTGATTCTCCTTGTGAGATATTAGACAAATTATTTCGTCTATGATTTTGGAAGTTGGTAAAACCATCATGTTGGTCAGGAGGTAGAGTTTGAATATACTTTGATATTATTCATAGGATCTAACTCCCCTGAAAATATCATCATAAGGAGACTCCTTGTGGATGTATCTTTTCATGTTGTATTGAACCAAATGATTCTCCACTATCTTATGTGGATCATGTCTTTTGAATTCTATGTCAACTGATTTTACATCTTCCAAGACTACAACCTTGACTTTGGAATGACCAAAATCTAACAATGTAAACATACCAACCTGAATGGGAAAAGTTGGCCAAACCATTTTCTGAGCCACTTTCAATTCTTTGGTGATACCTCCTACTACTGTTTGGTATGCCACTTCTCTGCACACTATCTTTTCAAGTGAAAGTTGTGGAAGGGAATGAGGAGGAACGAAACAACCAAATACTCTAATGTAGGATAAATTCTCCTCAATGAACCATTCTGCAAGTGTTCCTAATTTTCCCATAATCTTCTATGAAATCCTATGTGGCAGGTGGCCATAGATAGTTGTATGAATAGGTACCACTACGCTATGACATATTTTGTAAAATAAATATTTGGCATTTTCTTCCCATAATTTGGAGTGGTAGAAATGTATTGGCTCAGAACTAGCCAAGGTCCAACTCCAGTTCATTAGGGGGAATGGGCTCATGAAACACATGGCATCCATGATATATGTAGACATGTAAAAAGGAGCAGGTTTCCCATTTGATTTCAATGATTGATACTCAACAATTTCCTTAGCCAGGTTATCAAACAACATTTTATCCCAATTGAAGGCATAACCCTTGACTACTTCATTCATTATGGCTACCCACTCAACTGGGAAATATGCAGGGTTCTTTTTCCAAAATAGACGATAGAGAATCATGGCTATATATAATATATGAGCATCTAAATACGTCGGGGAATACATCCCATGAGCATCGGTTCTAAATTTATCTATATGTCCCCACCAGGACTTGATTATATCATGGTCATTTTTATCGTATTGAGTACATTATTTTCTCTCAAAATCTAGGAGAAATGTTGCATTGTAAGTATACTTAGGAGTAGAAGAAATCTTATACATTACTTGTAGGTTCTCCAGTAAAAAAGAGCCGATAGAATTCTGATGGTGGCTGATGATGCTTATGGTTTGAATGTCAACGTGATCCAAAGCCCAATTTATCATATCATTGTAGGGTATAATTCTAGTTTGTGCAACAATATTATGCAGTTTTGACTCTACTACCAATCTAAGCTTGGTTGAAAAGGACTCATCATCTTCCTTAGCAGATTCATCTGGATAGTTAATAATCTCATGCTCTAAGATATCATAAACCTGCTTCCAAGACTTAATGGCATATGTAACTAGACGAGTGGTGTCTAATAGACTGTCTGCATTTCGATTGGAATCATCACCTGATGCATCAAGCTTCCTTGAAACTTTATGTGGTGCCATAATCCTTAAGAAAATAAAATTAGTCTGCCCGTAACAAGAGAAATTTGTAAGCTCTTCACTGAATGAAAAACTGTTAATCGAAAATGGTAAAATGACTTTGAAATTTGAAGTGTTTTATTCATAAAGTCTATCAATATTCATATAGATCTACAGATGAAGAATTTATTAAAAACTTAATGGAATTTATTACCTGGTGATTCACAATCTTTATTGAAATCATTAATCTTAGTCAATCATAAATGTTATTAATACTTTGATAGTTCGACGTTCAGAAGTTTTGATTATGACACGGTAGAAATTTCCCGAAGGCTGAATTCACGGAAAAGCTAATCTCTAAGTAATTGCTTTTATGTTTTAATTAATCATGTTTTAAAGGGAATCTTGTTAGACTTAAGTAACTCGAAAGTTCAATATTTGGGGGTTTTGGATGAAGGATGACATAATTCCTCCGAAGGCCTAATTAGTGAAGTGATTAATTAATACTTAATCGTGATTAATTAAAGTTGTTAATTGTTTTATTAATTCTTTGAAACACATTTTTTACTTTTTTATAATATCCAATGCTTTGGTGCTTTGATACTGTTGGAAAATGTTTAACAGGCAGCATATGCTTGTCATTGATGGAAAGTACAACAGTGATGATGGCTTGAGTACAACAATGATGATCAACAGGCAAATAGAAGATAAGTCCAGGAAGATCGAATGATCGAAGGCAACGCTGACAAGTACAACAGTGATGATGGCTTGAGTACAACAGCAATGATCAACAGGCAAATAGAAGATAAGTCCAGGAAGATCGAATGATCGAAGGCAACGCAACATTGATAAATTGATCGAAGGCCCGAGAAGCATTTTTTATCGTTGGATCTCATTCAAAATTCCCGAAAGAACGAGGGCCGTTAGATCATAATATAGACAAGAAGAGCGCTAAACAGGAGGACAGATCTCAGACGTTAGATCCCAGTGCAGGACCCGACCATCGTTGGATCAAGGAGAACCTGCACACCTTTTAAAATATAACAAGGAGAAGTGGGCGTAATCATGATATGCGAAATCACGACTTAATCTGAGCTGTCAAATCAAGGTTGAATCTGGACCTTTGATTCCAGTCCATGTCGAAGCTTCGAGGATCACGAGTTGAACATTTCAAAGATTATTAACATCAGGAATCCAGATATCACGATATGCGAAATCGCGATGTAATATGAGCCGTCAGATCAATCTTTGACCTGGACCATTGATTCCATTCTATGTCAGAGTTTCGAGGATCGCAACATGGAGAGGCAAGTAAACAATGCAACAAGAATGTTGATTTCGCGATATGCGAAATTGCGATTTGATCACAGCCGTTAAATGAAGCTCTGATCAGGACAGTTGATCCCACGCCATTTCGGGGTATCGGGGATCACGAATTGGAGAGTCGAGATGTCTCATCTCCAGAATCACAAAATGTGAAATCACGAAAGATCCTTATGTATAAGGCTGTGGTCACAACCCATGGTCACGAGAAGGGAAGGAGTCAGTCCAGATAAGCTCCATTTCAGGGTTTCGGAGATCGCGACTTGGAAAGTCAAGATGCCTCATCTCTATATTCACGAAACGCAAATTCGTGAAATTGGGCTTTGGATCACGTTGACATTCAAACCATAAGAATCATCAGCCACCATCAGAATTCTATCGGCTCTTTTTTACTGGAGAACCTACAAGTAATGTATAAGATTTCTTCTACTCCTAAGTATACTTACAATGCAACATTTCTCCTAGATTTGGTAGAAACAACTTCATGCATGGAATCAATCCAGCTACGGCCAAGTAGAAGGTTATAATCAAGAGGTGCATCAAAGACCTCAACCTCGACATTAACCACTTTACCTTCCAACGTAATAGACAACGAAGGAAGAACACCATAAGGTTTGAATATTGTACCATTAAAATCTTTAAGATTATTGTGTGACTCGGTCAGGGCAGGAGAGCCAATGGCCTTCCAATAAGTAACATACATAATGCAAGTCGAGGCTCCTTCGTCAATCACGGTCCGACAAATATTATTGTTTTCCACAACAACTTTGATTTGAAACACTAACTGAGGAGGAAGCCTTGGAATGTTATCTTGAAAATCAAATATTATTAAATTAGCATTGGTAGGATCAATTCCACCAATAGCTTTCAACAGCGCCTTCCGCTGAGTAGGACAACTTGGAAGGACTTCGAGAGCCGACATCGCAGAGGGTTCTTGTGCAAGGTCTTCTACAATACTGTAGTTTTGGGTAGCATGTGCATGAGGATTAAAGGATGAATTTCAAACAACTCCCTTGGGAGGAGGGAGAAGGACTATATCAAGGCCCAGTCATTCAAGATGAAGAGGACCATTTGGAGTTGAAGTTGGTGGAGGAGGTTGAACCAACGAAGGTGGTGTATCATCCACTTTTTCCTTCGAAGAAGAATAATCTTTGGATCGAGTTGTGATTGCAATATCTTTCTTCTTAGAGTCACCAATACATATAAGCACATAAGATGTGGTAGAGGGAGAGGATTGGTCATGAATGACCAATTGCGCCTGCTACTGAGAAGGAAAATTTTGTGACAAGATGGCAGGGGTAGAATATGTACCAGTTCCTTGGAGAAACTTAGTGACTTCAACACGTCATGGACAATATTTCATGTAGTGATCATCACCATAGATAAGGAAAGGATAACGAGGCTTGTGTTTGTCCTTATCATCAGCAGGCTGGGATTTAGTTTTCTTGGATTGTGGATTATTATTTTTATCCTCCTTATTTCTACCCTTCCCTTTCTTTTTATTTTGATTTTTACCGGGAGGGGTCGATTGAACGAAATTGATAGAAGAGGTTTTACCAGGGGAAATAGTCAGATTAGGAGTATTTTATATAGGAGAAGTATTAGATTTGGGATTGGGGTGAATGGCTTGTTTAGACTAAGTCTCAGCATGAAAAGTTTCAATCATGCCATCAGCAGCGTGGGAAGCTACTGAAGGTGAAGGTGTCAGGGTAGGATTCGTAGACGGACGAGGAGTGTCAAGGATCAGGTCATATAGAGTTCTCATTTGCGAATAAACAATATCTAGGTATTGAGCATGATTAATCGCCTACTCTTCATTGAAAACACCACCCATGGAAACGTCATGGGCTATAGGACAAATAAGTGATTTAGTAAACCACTCAGCTAGCAACTAGTCAAGAAGAGAAACTTTGATTAAGCATCTTCTCCTCCTCCATTCATGAATGTGATCAGAAATATGAGTGGAAGAGGATTGTTTAAAAGAACTCAAAATTTCCTTCCCTGTCTCGTAACATATTGGCAACTAGTAATGCGTTAAGACGGCCATGGCTAGAGTATTAAATTCATTGAAGAAACCTCGTGGTAACTTGATGTACCAGCTAGCAGCCGAACCCATAAGAGTTCATTGGAAAAGATGTAATCTTATAGATTCATCCATCAATGAGTTAGATGAACACCAAATATGGAAAGTCATGACATGATTATTCAAGTCTTCTCCTGGTCGACCATAAAAATTAGGAATGTCAGATGGTAGTTTGTTCAAGATGACGGGCCAGTAAGGAGAGTGAAAAATAGGATAACTCAGAATCCTATATAAATACGGTAAATCCAAAGTAGCGAGAAAAGGAAATTTCCTATTCACTTGAGGAAACTGGTAGTTTTGAGGAGGTAATCCCATAGGTATACCAGTAGGACCATAATAAGTATGCATATAGTTAGACAGTCTTGACATATTCGGTTGTGGAGGGTTCATATCCGCATAACCAACAGAAGTTGGTTGACTAAGGAAGATTCCTTGAAAAGGAGTGTTGGACTGTAAATTTGGGCCCCAAGCAGGATTCATAGAACCTGGATATGGTTGTCTGAGATTAGGGGTACAAAAGAATTAAATTGAGGATGTTTCCCCCCAGATGGTTGTGGATTCCCTTGGAAAGGGAGATTCCAAGGTTGATATTGTAACACAGGTATACTTTGGCCATAAGCTCGGTTATGGCCTCCAACTTGAGATTCCCCCCCAAGTTGAAGTTGTCCCCCAACTTGATATTTCCCCCCAAGTTGAGGTTGACCTCCAACTTGAGGTTGACTTCCAACAGGAATATGAAAACCAGAAGTGATAAGATGGATGGTGGCTCTGACTTGATTGGAGCCACTAGGACTAGGAGGATTAACTCCTCTCGGTGAAGGTGGAGGAGGAATGTACAGCCCTCCGGAGAGAACCTAGGTAGGTGTAGGAACAAAAATAATAGCAGCATTGTTCCTAGGTGGAACAAAAATATTTGACCCTCTGGTTGGATTTTGGGTAGGATTAGCAATGGAATTATTCAAAGCATTATACCCAGGGGGAAGTGAAGGATTTGATCTAGGCAGAAGTGGTGTTCCAATAGGAGCTTGGGATATCACTGGATTTCCGGGAGAAAAAAGCATAGCTTGTGAGACCATGGTAGAGTCGGTGTACTGTAGAGGAAGGATTGAGTGAGAACCAACCAACAATTGGTCTGCAACTATGATGACATTACTGGTCAGACCAGTAAAATGATCTAAAGGCACTGTGTAGCTGGTAGACGTCATAGGCACTTGTGATGCCATAGGTCAATTAGAACTCGTTCCTAGGTTGTCAAAAATATCGTGTCCTAAAGAATGGAGAGGGATAGAGCTAGGATTGAAAATTCCAGCAGTATGAATCGGGGTTAGAAATGACACACTTTGAAAAAATGGATCGTCCACAACAAACTCTGTGTTAGGTCTAGTAGGTACTTTGTCAACAACAATGTCTCCCGATGATTTGATTCAGAGTAACTGTGGGTCTTCTGTTGTACTCAATAATGGGTTTTCAGGAAGTCTAAATGCTTCCAAAGAGTCACGAATCTTGAATTCTTCCAAAGAATTCGTACTCCCAATTTCAGAGGCTATTTCGTTATTGATTTCTCCCTGACGAGATCCTTTTGGTGAGTTAGGAAGAAAAGGGATGTAATCTTATGGATTTTCTAGAGGTAGTCCTTGCATCCTATGTGAACGGCGAAGGCCTATGTTGTTCACACCAAATAAAGAATGGAAAAAATCTATGGCCAACTAGAGAAACAAACAACACTCACTAATAAATTCTAGAAATCAAACCAAGCAAACAAACCTTCTTATTTCAAAGTCACTAGTTGGTGATGAAATCCAACGTCGCAAAATCAAGACAAGAAGGGGCTGGGATAAGTGGGTGGAAAAGTTATGTTGACGACCTACTTAATGGACTTACACCTTGGGGCAAGCTCCCACACATAATCATGGGTATACCCTCCAAGGAACCCGAGTGATTTTGGCCAACGTTGTTTCCAGGTACCGTGAAGATTTTCCCTTCCACAGTCACCTCATGTAAATACCCTAAAAAGATAGGCCACTAAGGTTACCAACTACTACAATGATTCCTGGGGAAACAGTCGACATTCTAATCCACGTGCAAAGGCAAGGTATCTATCCTGAAATCAACTCGAAAGGCTCCCACACATAATCGTGGGTATACCTTCAACTGACCCCCAATAATACGCGCAATCTCTACACCAAGACCAACAAAGTAGGGTGAGTAAATCTACCAGTCTCAATGCGACCTCAGGTTTGACCCTTGTGTGAGAAGGGCTTCCTAGGACAAAATGTAGCAAGTGGATTTGACACTCTCCCTATCACAAGATACTATTGTGTGTTTTAATTATTTGGATATTGTGCCTTTCAACCTATTCCAAAGCATTATCCTAGCTAATGTTAGTGTAAATAATTTCTAGAAAACAAAAGTTACTAATAAATTTTAATATTACGTTGTGTTTTAAAGGGGTTGTTTCTTACTTAAAAAGGAGATGGAGATGAAACTAATGATATGTATGACCTTGACCCAATAAAATGCAATAGGAGATGAATGTGCAATTTTCCAATTCAATGAACTCTAATTATTGTAGGGAGAAGGTATATTTTTAAAGTAAAAAATCTATGAAACATAGTTTCTCAATTCATGAATGAACAAAATTCCAAACAATCAAAAGTTACAAAATTTTCCAATTTTATCTTATAAATATTTGAATCCAAAAAAAATCCTTGTAAAAGACTACTAAAGAGAAAATTATTTTCAATTCTTCCTTTCTCAATTCAAATTAGATATGCAAGATAGGGAAGAAAATGTAATCCAATAAAATGAACACACTCACAACCTTGTTCCCAAATCAAACTCACTATGCCGACAAAAATAAAAGGATAAGAAAACTCTTTGTCAAATGCAAACAAAAAATATTTCTCAACCTATAACAATATGAAAAGTGAAAACAATCCAAAAATTCAAACAAATCAAAGACTCTTTGTCAAGCAAGCACTCAGGACCAAGATCTAGAGATTATATCCTTGTGACAAAAATCAAAAGCAAAAACTTGTGAAATTTACAAAGAGAGACCTTCAATCACTAAAAATCAATCAAATACAAGCTTTAAACTCACAAATCATTTAGACACTAGTATCAGAAGTCCACCCCAGGCAATTGAGGAAAAACTGGGTGAAAAAAGGAAATTTGACCCTCTCCAACAAAATCTACAGGAATTGTCGCAGGCTACCTATGGAGCACAATGCGACGATCTAGGTTAGTCACAGGCTGCTAAGAGAGCACAGTGTGACATCATCGCCCTAGCCTAAACTAGCACAGTGCGACGTCACAGGATCGTCACAGACTGTCTATATGACATAGTGCGATGATCTCTGTAACTAAGGAAAAAATGGAAGAAAGTCAAAAACAATCCATTGAACTTGTAGACCCAGGGAGTCCATATGGATCACCCACAGACTCAAATAATGAATTTAACTAAACGAAGGTGGGCTAAAGGCTAGTAAGAGACAAAAAACAAAAAACAATTCATATCCCCAGTATGGTCTCTAATTTTGTTGTTGGACTAATTGGTAAGTGCGGACACAAACATATCTCCCTAGTACCACTTGGAACTAGAACAAAACAGAACAGAATATAAACCTTTCCCTTGGCTCTAACTATTGAATTTACTAGTTAACAAGAGATAGGCAACATACCTTTTAAATGTCACTTCCTCTTGCCATTTCCATCCTCACTCCATTCCAATGCTCATGAAATATTGAACCTGCAAAGGAACACAAGCCAACAAAGTGAAAGAAATAAAGCATACTCAACAAGAACCTATGTATGTGATCAACGAATCATACAATAAAACAAGAATGGTTGTATGGGAAAGAAACATATTGTTGTATCATATTAATAGAAAGTGGAGAATACAACCAAAGCCTTGATGTCGCAAGGTCCCCTTTTAATGGCCCTTTGCTCTAACACACACACCTTTTCTCCAAAGCCCTTGAATGAAGAATATCCACCATTTAGCTTGTATAACTAAAGCAAAGCTCTCAAGAATAATCTGAGGCAAGATTTCTCCATACAAATCTTAGCCTATTCAACCTTAGCCTTTTCCATGAGAGATCCATCCTTATATAAGTTGAAGGAGAGATGGATGAGGAGATTAGGATGATCCTACCAAATCAGAGAAGAGAGTAATATCCAAACCATTCAGAGGCCACCTCATCTTCTAGAAGATCCCCTTCTAGAACTTTCATGAAGTTTGAATTTTACTTAGATTTTTTGCATCGTCGCACCCTATCTATAGTGCAGCCTGCGGAGATGCCATAGTCCAATTTTAGAGTAGGGGGTGACGATGAAGCATCGTCACACCCCATGTATTTTTTAGGGTGCGATGACCTTTCTTAATATGGTTTTTGAGAAGGGAAATCCAGTCACTTTCCTCATGGGGAAAGACTCTTTTATCCGTTCATGGGAACATGAACACATGTTCTCAGTAAGTCACTAGGGTGACCAAAATAATGTGTAACACATGACCATGGCAAGCTCATAGCACGAGGAGGACAAGAAAAGTATACATCCCTTGGTAAAAATGAGGAAGGGTCAACTTCACTCCATTCCGCTATGAGAAATGGACATACTAACTTTGTGGAAGAATTACTGCAAATAGGTGCAGATGTTTATGTGGTAAACTATGGTGAGAACACAACTTTACATTACACTATGAGAAAAGGGAGGATTAATATTTCCCAAGTTTTTATCTCCAATTGTTCCAACGTCATTCTAAAGGAAGAGTTTTGTTACACTCCATTGCATCAGGAAGAAAGGGAAGGTCCCCCATAAATATGCAAGTTGTTGATAAGAAATGTTTGAGGCAACATCATGAGACATTCTCCCTGGAGGGTCTTGTATGGACTAGGAGGAGAAAATGTGGACTTCATCCCAACATTCCTTAGATGTTCAAATTAAGGATCCAATAAAAAAATTTCATGAGGAAACCTCGATATGTATTTTGATACATTGGTTCCATGAGGGAACCTTGATATGTCTTCGACATGTGTTCCACGAGGGAACCACGAGATGTCTAGTATGGACATAGTTCATGAGTGAAGCCCGAGGTTGGACACTTCAGGATATTTGGGTGTCCAATATACATTCATGTACCCAAGGAGAAAAGGACCAAGCTAGACCCTTCAGGAAGAAAGTGTACATTTGTGGGGTACAGTGAGTCTTTAAACACATATCGAATCTACATCCTTGGTCAATGACAGATTGAGGTGAGCAGAGATGTTACCCTTGAGGAGGAGGTATCCTTCAAGAGATCCAGAGGATATCACATGGAGATTGATAGTGAGAGATAGGAAGAGATAGTTCCTTCTCCCCCTCATGATCCAACAGTTCATAGGGCGACAGTTGATCATATTGATCAAATTGATCATGTTGATCTTGTATCTCTAGTTAATGTTCCTAGAGATATTGAAAAAGGTCATAAGAGACCAACATAGGCTCGTTGGAATTTGCAGGAGGAAGAAGGACATGCAACTCCTCATGGTACCTTTTGAGTGAGAAAGATACATTAGAGATATTTTTTCTATGCCGCAGTTATGAACCACATCATTCATTTTGATCATTCTTGTTATGAGGAGGCAACTAGTCATCTAGTATGGAGAGATGTCATGATGGAGGAGTATCAGTCCATCATGAAGAATGATGTGTGGGATATTGTTCTAAGACCTGAGGGGAAGTTTGTAGTGACTTCCAAGTGGATCTATAAGATCAAACACACAACTAATGGGAGCATCAAGAAGCACAAAGAAAGATTTGTTTCTAT
Organism: Picea engelmannii; assembly: GCA_009831015.1. NCBI lineage: Eukaryota > Viridiplantae > Streptophyta > Pinopsida > Pinales > Pinaceae > Picea > Picea engelmannii. The sequence continues at coordinate 733,362 of ML790516.1, read as the reverse complement.
AGGATTCTTTCAGGTGGAGGGGATAAATTATGAGGAGAAATTTGCTCTTGTTGCTCAATACACTTCTATATGGATGATTATTTCCCTTGTAGAATCCATGGGTTGGAGACTTCATCAAATGGATGTGAAGAAAACCTTTTTCAATAGATATATTGAGGAATAATTCTACATCAAGTAGGCATATGGTTTCGTGATACATGAGAAGGATTCTCGTGTGTACAGGTTGAACAAGGCCTTGTATGGACTCAAGCATGCACCTTGATCTTGGTATGTGAGGAGTTATGGACACCTGATGCGTTTGAGATTTAGAAAAAGTGTTTTTATCCCAACCTTTACTACACTACAATTAATGGTGAGTCCCTGATTTTGGTCCTCTATGTTGATGATTTATTCCTCATTGGTACAGAGAGCCTTATTGTTGAATGAAAGTATGTGTTGGCATTTGAGTTTGAGATGAAGGAACTTGGTGTGATGCACTACTTATTGGGACTAGAGGTGTCACAAAGAACGGATGAGATCTTCCTGAGTCAGTGGAAGTACATAGCTGAGATATTGAAGAAGTTTGGGATGTTAAAATATAAGCCCGTGGCTACACCAATGGTGACAAATCTAAAGAAAATAATTGTGTCTTCTTTTGATTTCGATGAGATTGATCCAACCCTGTAAAGACAATGGATTGGATCATTGATGTAATTAGTTAACACCAGACTAGATATTTTCTATGCAGTGAGTGCACTTAGCCAGTTTATGAGTTAGTCGAGAAAGACACATTGGATTGCTACGAAGCATGTGTTGAGATACTTGCAAGGCACAGTTGGACATGGTTTGAGATATACTTCCAGTATTGACATGATATTGTAGGGATATACTGAATATGATTGGGTAGAAAGCACAGTGGACAGAAAGATCACCTTCAGGTGTTGGTTCACTTTGGGATCTTCCATGGTTTCTTGGTGTAGCAGGAAACAAACTTTTATGGATTTGAACACAACATAAGTATAGTAAATTGCATTAAGTATGTTAGTCCTTGAAGCAGAGTGGCTTCACAATATCCTTGAATATTTATCTAAACATGTGCTGGATTCCACCATTATTCATTATGGTAACCAAAGTTGTATGAAGATCTCATAGAATCCAGTATTTCATGATAAATCGAACCACATTGAGATCAAGTACCATTACATTCAAGGCATGGTGCAAAGGAAGGAATTAATAGTGCAGTACCTTCCTATAGATGAGAAGATTGTTGATGTTCTTACCAAACCAGGATGAAGTTCAAGTACTTCCATGATAGACTTGGCATGGTAGAGAATGCCTCCCTCACTGAGAGGGAGTGTTGATGTTTGTAGTTTCCTGGTACATTCTCCAGATCGTACTCCTCTGTGAATTGAGTTGAGTTGATATATGATGACACTTATCCGAGAAGGGATAAGTGTGTTTGGTCTTATATCCCAATTTCCCTCGTGGAGAGCACATGAGGACACGTCCCATGTGGAGATTACATGAGGACATGCAAGGGAGTTGACCTTGACGTCACACACTATGGGGAGTTGACCCTAGTGTTTCCAGAGGGAGTAGCCTCTAGAATTCCACATGGGAGTGCCATGTGTGACAGACATTCTCCATATCGTACTCCTCTATGAATTGAGTTGAGTTGATCTGTGAGGACACTTATTTGAGAAGGGATAAGTGGGACACTTATCTGAGAAGGGATAAGTGAATTTGGGCTTATATCCCAACGTCCCTTGTGGATATCACATGAGGACATGTCAAGGGAGTTGACCTTGATGTCACACACTATGGGGAGTTGACCCTGAGTGTTCCTAGAGGGAGTAGCCTCTAGAAGTCCACATGGGAGTGCCATGTGTGACAAACCTTTTGCTACTATGGTGGTTGTGTACCACTGGTGGAGACTATGTTTCTCTGGAAAATATTTGTGTACTATTATGGAAAGATACCTCCCTAGCTAAGAGGGAGTGTTGATGTTTCAGCATTGGGCTGACCTTCTCCTAGATTGGGATGAAGACCAAGGGAGATAGGATACATTTATCATAAATCTACACTTGTGGTAAATGGGCCCATGCATGTCCTTCCTTGATCGTGACAAGGAATAATATGGACTCGAGGTTCTTGAAGTGCCCACGTGTCAGTTAGGATTAGGCTGACATTCACTCACAGGTGTGTACTTGTGGTGAAATATCCTGGTGTGGTATTTTTCCTATTCATGGTGATTTGAAAAGGAATAATAGAGAATCAAGATGTTATATGCTATTACATGCAGACCCAGAGTGAGCTTGATCTTAGAGAGAGTTAATTGGCTCAAAGGGAGAGTCGCAGAAGGATTTTCTCCTCAGTTCAGGTGCGAGAGAGACATCTCCCAAGACTGACAGACAAGTGCCATGAGTCTAGGGTGAAGTTTGCATACTTCGAAGAAAATCTTGGCATGATGTAGAATATCTCCCTCGTTGAGAGGGAGTGTTTATGTTTGGACAACATCGGGAAGACATTCTCTTAGAATAATAATTATTAATATAATTATTGATTATTAAATATCATATATAATAAGTAAATGATAATAATAAATAGTTATTGATTATTCAAGGGATGCATCCTTTCATGGATGGTCACCATATATTCCCTATATATGGAACACTCATCATTGTAATAATATATCGATCATATCTCATATAAAGAAAAATAGCAATTTTGAGGTGGAGTTTTGTGGATAATGTGCCTTTTTTCTCTAATTTTATGCCAAAGGATGTGTATAGATACAAACAGGTTGAAACTCATGATTCAAGGCTTCCAACATCCTAAAAATAGATGATTTTGTCTCCCTCAAGGAGCAGCCAACAAAAAAATCAAGAGACATTATCCCCACCTACCTCCAGAGAGCTCATTGTGCATTAATGACCACTCATGTTCAGCAGCAGTTGGAGATACAAATGTAATGGGTTGAGATCCCTCATTTACTCACTTCTCTCCTCAATTTAGGAAGGGCGGTCGAACTCTCAAGCTATATATAGACCTCTAGTCTAGGAGAGAGCGTGAAAAAAAAGATAGAATTTTTTAGAAGCATTATATTGAGATTTTTTGAACACTTTTGTTGAGAACTTAGATCCTTTTTTCTCTTGTTGTACTCCTGTTGTTAATGAAATAAAGATGGTTTTTCTTCACTTCATTAAGTTTTCTCATGGTTCCTTGTTCTTCTTGGGTAGGGCCTGCTCAAGAGGGCTCAAGGACCCTGTTTTATTTTATGTATTTTTCATGCATGTTAATTAGTGATTATATAGTATTTCATTCTATTTTGAAGTTTAATATAGTTTTGCATGATCAATTCCATTTTATGTTAAGATTATCAATAATTGGGTAGTTACAGTAGGCATCCTATAGAAATGTTCAATAACCTTCTGGAGCACTCTTAGGTTCCTCCCAAGGCCAAGAACCACAAATAAATTTGATTTTAATAAATTCTATCTTTATTCATGCTTCTAAAGGATTACACTACCTTTTTAGTCCTTACTATTTCTTGTAAGAGTTTCCTATAGAAATTGCATTGTTCCTGTAGAAAGTGCACAGTTCCTGTAGAAACTGCACAGTTCATGTAGAAACATCTTGTAGGATAGTTTTATCTTATTTTCATGGAAATATCAATAAACAATACAAACACATATGGTTTCCATTGATCATAGGATTAGACATAAAGTAGTTTGTTTTATATCAGCATCTCTTTAAGTATAGTTTTTAATGCACTAGAATACATTCATTTTCTTCTTTGATCTTCATAGTTTAGCATGCTTTATTTCGTGTCATTAGATTAGATTTCCTTTCTGCAATCCATAATTCACTGTACTTTCATATTTGTTTTTTCTCCTTCCAACAATAGTTTAGAATTTTTTTCTACCAACTAAATTTTTGCACACTTCATGTATTCCAACCTTTGATCAATATCATACTTTTACTACTGACAAGTGTATACTACATACAAATTTCATAGCACCTATTAAGTTTGTACGAACCCCGGGTTGAAAAGTAAATCAAGAAGCGAAGGGTACAGCAACATTATTGTTGATTTTCCTAGGGCCATCAAGTAGGGTGGTTCTCCCCACAAATCAGGTGGGGGAAACAACTCTTCTTATTATCCTTGGGGCCTCCCTAGTATTGGTTTGGGATTGAGGGGATCCACATTCATTATTAGAATTTTTCTTCGTGTTCTTGTTCTTATTCCCCCCAAGTTGTTGAGGATTATTTGGTTGCATGAATAGCATTGACTTCACCTCAGAGGGTTGAAAGGGAGCCTGGATAGTTTGGGTGGTGGTTTTAGTAGCTGTAGGGTTTGATGAAATATGCATGTTACCCAATTGACCAGTTAACTAGCCCACAGATGCACTGGAAATAGAACCCACCATTCCATCAACATGGGGTTTTGGTTTTGGTCTATGTGGATCTTTTGATGGTCTTGGAGCATGTGGGATGATATCATATAGAGTTCCAGAATGAGAACAGGCAATATCTAATTGTTGGTAATGAAGGATATCTTGCTCCTAGAAAGTCACCCATGCCATAGCAATGTCCTTGGAAATAGATGGAAGGAGGGATTTGGAAAACCACCCCATAAGGAGTTGATCAAGAATTTCATATTTGATCATTCTATGTATTTTTCTCCACTCATGAATATGATCAGAGATGTGAGTGGATGTGTCTTGACGAATAGATGTCAAGATATCTATCCCAATATTGTACCTAATGGGAAGTTGAAATTTTTTTAACAACACCATTGCCAAGTTATTGAAACTAGAGAAGGAAGCGCCCTTTACCACTTTGTAGGACATCTTGTTAGGGATCGCTAGAAAAGACATAGTGTAACACTATCACCCATTAAAGAGTTGGAAAAACATCATAGGTGATAGGTCATGACATGCATATATGAGTCTTCTTTGGGCTTGTCATCGAAATTCATCATGTCATATGGTATCTTTCCAGGCATCGCCATCCATAATGGATCATGGAGAATGAGCCATTTTCCAAACATGACAAAGCTAGAAAGGTTAATGTCGCCAAGAAATCCAACAGTGTGTTGGTAAAGGAATGCAAGGTGGATGATGAAGCATCTTGATACCTAGATGAGCCCTGAGGTCCCTCCATGTGTGTGTTTATGTATGGAGAAGGGGTTCCAAAAGGGTGAGTAACCCTAGGAGCATGACTACTCCCAGGACCAAACATGCCCTTAGTGGTATTACCTTCAGGGATAAAAGGACTGAACATACCTTCAAAAGGATTACCTCCAAGAGTGGACATGGGCCTAAAGGAAAATTGCTCCCCTAACTGGAACTAGCCCCAAAAAAGTAACTTCTAAGACTAGACAAAGGGATAAAAGGGTATCCACCCAATTGAACATAATTCCCCCCAGGAGGAATGCCCCTAGAAGCAGTGGTATAACTAGAAGGTACTCTATTCCCTAGAAAAAAAAATCCCCTCGGAGGATTTCCCCCAGGAACATAGGTAAATGGTGAAGGGATAGATATCTTGGGAATCAACATGCTACACACTAATTCCACCATACCGACTAAGAACAACCCTAAATCCACTAGATATATTCCAACAGTAGGGAAAACTAGCATGTGGCATCATCGTGCCACCTATAAAAACACTAGGGGTGGAAGAAGTTCCACTCCTAACACTGAAGCCAAGGATAGGCCCCCCACTAGATATAGATCCATATGTGGGCATCATAATAGATGGTATGGGAGTTCAAAGAATAGATAGAATCATGAAATTAAAAGAATACATAGCCAACATCCCCCAAATGGAGACACTTGAGGAAATGGGCATGGACGATACAAGTCCAATGGCACTAAGTGACCTAAAGGTGGATATTGTTGGGGTGCCCCCAGTAATGTTCATTGATGGAATATAAGGCTCATGCACAATGGATGAAATACCTGGGCCTGACATTTTGTGAGGATGAATAAATAAGGAAAAAGGTTCATTGGAGAACTCCCTAACCTAGAAAAGTATGGGTTCATTAGGCCAAGTCAAAGAAGGGTTAAAATTAGGTGAAGGAATTTGATCGACCACTTCAACTTCAAATGTCTCACTCTCTCTAGACATTTTGTCTGGATGTGTGTACTTTATATCTCCTATCTCTAGTTTATTCAAAGGTAGTTGTCCCTCCATGATATGCACAAGTCCTTATTACTGGCGGGACCAGAAAAAAATTTATTCATCCATGGTGAATGAAAAATGTTATAACAAAAAAAAAAATAGCATATGGTTGACGTAGGCTTGAAATCAAAGAGCACACCCCTAACAAATATAGGCCAACAATCAAGAAAAGCAATGGATAGAGGTGCCTTCAAAAATCCATCCCTCTAGGGGAGATAAAGTCCCCACAGTATTGGCTAGAGAAGGTGTGAGGAACAATTACGATTGGTGCAAGTACCCTTTATTAAGGTGGGAACCCTCCACGGGAGCTGAAACTGTGATTGAATTTTTGTCCCAGATACAACAGATATATGCCACCTACAATCACCTATATAACTACCTACTATTGGCCATTATTTTACTACCTCACAATTCGTAAGTGGACGAATAGTCAAAGGTCCAACCACAGGTATGGGTAGGGAAACTAAGCTTGAAGAATCAAGAACTCTACCTCATAGAGAGGTTTGGAAACTTGAGACCCTTGTACACGTAGTAGTCAAAGTAGTATAGAAAACACCAAGACAATCAAAGAGGGGTAATCGCCCTACTTTCCTCAATGTGACCTCGTGATTGACTCATGTTTTATAGGAGCTTCCCAACACATTGGTTGTGAAAATGGATTTAAACACTCTTTAATTACTTCTAGGTTTCATTTTGTGGCCTTGGAGAGTTAACTCTCCAATCCTACACCAAGGCCCTAATACTATCTATGTCGGTGTTTCTAGCAAGAAGAATGGATGAACACTAAAAAAATATTATTATTCTTAGTGGTTATTGTTTAGTCAAGGGAATGGATGAAACTCCAATGGTGCTTTAGTCCTTTTCCAAATACAAAGAAGAGAAAAATGTGTACAAGATATGCAATTTTCATTTTCAATGAACACTACTAAGGAAGGAAAGAGAAACATTTTCCTTTTCAATTTTATAAAAAAGAATACAACCTCAAAAACATGTATGAAATATGCAAGACTAAACAAAGGCACAAACAACATCTTCAAATGGAAAACACTTCAATGCAACTTTTTGCAAAACATCCAAAAACGTAACCCTAGCAAGTTTTTTTCTTTTCTTTTGTGCTATTTTGAAATGCAAAGTTCATGTAAGATAAGAAACCGAAAATGCAAATCAAAAATAGAAAACAACAAGCAAGGGATGTAGGATATTGGTAATGATGCACTAAGCACACTTCAATGTATCAACAAAATCAAAGGGCCAAATTTGGAAATTGACTTAGCAATGCACAACCTTGTGAACTCTAAAAAATTAGATACACAACATAAACAAACACATTGCCATATCTAATGAGATATGTTGGGGATGTTTCCCATATCGACACTCACCAAGTAGAAAAACCAAGTAAAAAATCCCAAAAAAAACACTCCAAGCACCTCAATCTCACTTGAACACAAGAAAGAATGAAAGAGGCTCAGACAGATAAAAAAATTAGGCTATTGTTAGACAGTTGGCTTAGGTTGATGGACAGTTAGTTTGGATTGTTGGTTGTCATTGATGTCAACCCTTGGAGAGTGATATTGTAGATTGATTTCAACCCTTATATATTGTTTTCAACCCTTGGAGAAGTCTGATAGCAAATTCTTGTAGCACAAAGGTATGGGTAAGGGACCCTGGTTTGTTTTAGTTATAAAGGAATGAATATCAGTGAATATGTGGGTAAGACTATTCTAGATGGATAGTACACATCATGCCATTTCTGTTGATATGTGTAACACCATGTGGTTCCTCACGGCTAGTGAGATATAGCCTTGTGAAGTTGGAGGACCCCCAAGAATATTATAGAAGCCCTTAGAAGGTCAACAAGAAGTCAATTATTCTAGAAAGTCTTCAAGAAGATTCCTAGTCAATGTGGTTGCAAGGATAAATGAATTAAATAATAAAGTTGACAAAGTGGTTAAGTGGACAAAGTGGATAAGTGGACAAAGTGGTTAAGTGGAAAAAGTGGCTAAGTGGAAAAAGTGGCTAAGTGGACAAAGTTGGTTAAGTGGACAAAGTGGCTAAGTGGACAAAGTGGTTAAGTGGATACTTCTAGAGGAAGCTACTTGGAGAGTATAAATAAGAGATCAAGGGTCTCCTATTACCACCTATTTGAGTTCATTGAATATATACAAGTGACTGAGAGAACCAAAGGATATATAAGGTGAATTTCATAAGGAAGGTGAAGTAAAGAAGGCTGAAATTCAAGGGAGGATAAAGTGTTTTGATGATGCTTTGTAAGGTATGCTATTTACAGGTCGTCTCAACGTTTTCGCAATAATTGTTTTATAGAATGATTCAGATAGAAAAATATGGAGGTTGTTCAGAAAACATATCCAGGTAACTATCATAAATATTTCAGCTTGTGGGTCATTGTAGTTTGGGAGTTACAGTCTGTGGAAGATATGGTTTGTGGCTAGTCCTGAAACTAGTCTAAAACAAGTGTTCCGGGTAAAAATTTCATAACCTCTTTATAAAAAATCCAAATTCAGTGAGACCAAATGAGTTGGTTCGCATACATTTTGTAGTATGTTGTGTACCATTTTTATATCCATACAGAAAACATTATGCACGTGGCATGCTCTACAAGTTCTCTCTCTAGAATAAGCCACAATTCAGCAAGGTCTCCATTTTTGCTATAACTCCTTTTCTGGAAGGTTCCAAGTAGTGAAACCTGGGGGATTTGCAAAGAAGACACTCAAGAATATTTTGTATAATTTTCAAACATTTATGCATTACAGGTAAAGATTTATTCTTGTTGCAAGTTAGGGTTGTTCACTAATCCAAAATTAGTCATGTGAGCCTAAAGTAAAGTTTGATGAAAATTCTAGTCTCTTGTTGTTGAAGTTAAGGAAGGGTTGCAGGTTTATGATCACATACACTAGGTTTGTTACATATTTACATGTGTGTTTATATTCATGTTTTAATGGTTACATTTTTTCATGACATGGTACATGCTTGAGGCTACATAACAATGAGGTTTGGCACATGGTTTTATGTAAGGGTTTATGGTATTTAGATTATGGATTTGTGATGTATTGCTAGAGGAATCTTCTTGGTTGTCTTGATGTATGTTTTTGTATATGGTTGAGGTATATGTTGAGTTCATGGATGAGATACTTAGTTGATGAGTTGGAATATACATGAGGTGTATAGTATGGTAATGTTGGTACATCTTGATGAGGTATAACTTGGCTTGTTATTGATACATGATTTGTACATGCTTGGTACATTGTTAGAGGMACTTGTTGGTAATATTGTTGGATATATTTGTAGTGATATTGTCACATGGTTTATGGTTGATGTGGCATAGAGATATTGGTATTGATGATGGTTGTGAGGTATTTTCATGTGCATGGTTGATTCACTTATGATGGTATAGGTTGTACTAGTTGTTGATGTACATTATTGGTTGAGTGATATTCTTATGATATTGGGTATGATATCTATGATATAATATATAATATATTGAGGAGAGTATTGGTACAAATTGTTGGTGGATTTGGTATATGTTGGTACAGGTTTTTGGTACATGTTGATTATAGGTTATTGGTACATATTGGTACAGATTGTTGGTACAGCTTGTGACATTTTATTGGCACAGATTGGTACAAGTTTATAGTGCTATATCTCACAGTGATAGTGTGCCAGTGGTTTCATCATTTATTTGACACTTACATTTTAGGGTGGTTGGATGGGGCAAGGAAAGGGGGTTGTAGACTCCTTCTGGTTGATGTCGGAGAATCAGGAAGTTGGATCTTCCTTCAGGTTGGAGCCTGAGAAATAGTTGGTTGGATCCACCTTTCGGTTGGAGCTAGAGAGCCAGGGAGTTGGAGCTTCCTTCATGTTGGAGCTTGAGAACTAGGGGGTTGGAGCCAGAGAATTGGGTGATTGTAGCCACCTTCCAGTTGGAGTTAGAGAACACACAGGGTTGGAGCCTCCTTCTGGTTGAAGCTAGATAATTGGAAGTTGGTGCTTCCTTGAATGTAATTCTTAAAGACATATAAGAAAAGCATTATGTGGTTTTCTCCCGCATTGGGTTTCCACGTAAAATAATGGTGTATTGTGCATTGTTTGGATGTGTTTATTATTGTTCATTATGCATTTATGGATGTTAATGTTATATGATGCAATAATATATAATTGATGAACTAATGAACATTTTTTAATAAGTTAAAGGAATATAAAATGTGGTTAAAAGTGTATAAATTGATCATTACTTATTCACCCCCCCTCTTAGTAATCCAACAATTATAAGATCATACGCAAGATCACAAGGCTTAATAAAATTCAGATCTGAAGAGACAAATCCAAAAACAAAATGAAAAACAATGAGCTACAGGGGCAGTTGCAGTCCAGGAAGTATGCACCTAGAGACCATCTACAGGTAGGCGTGGCCCGACATGTATGCAATCAATCACTAGTCTCTTTGGTGTGAACTATCTAGTCATGTTCATTTGTAAAATTTTGGAAAAAATCCTAGGTCTGTCCTAGATCTGGCAGATATGTAATATCTTCCCACTAAGGGAATGTCAAGGAAGACTATGAACTGTAGAAAAGTTTCAAAATACTGAAAGGAAAGAGGAAAATTGAAATAGAGAAGAATCAAAGATACCTCCCAGTGGAGTCACTAGTTTTGTTGTGGATAAATCCATCCTACGAATAACCCATACCTCCCTTGGATCTTCCCTTGATCCAAGAAAGACAATGGGGCTAGATTTGTATATAGTTTTCCATAGAACCAAACAAGTGGCTTCCTTTTATACTAGGAGATAGATAGAGTGGCATACATTTTAAATGAAGGTTGTCCTTGTGTGTCCAGTTGATGCAACTCTCACGATCCATCTCCAACTCCTTTAATATGCATCATACACACAAGTGAGAAACAAATACCAATCTACGAATTCTCTAAATGTTAGTAAATCACAATACTATTCTAGATCTAACCTGATCTATTCAAGGAGAGATGTAATGTCCCCAATCACCCAGGCTAGGATACGTCACACAACCTCAACTTTTGTTGCTTTGAAACCAATCTATAACATCCTCCAACTTATTACTCAGCAATGCTAATCCAAAATACACTGCACATATTCTACTCTAAACAATAGTTTGTGTAGTATCACTTGAAGTAACGCACTCAACCCCAAGCTAAGTCACGCCACACAACTTATAATAGTAGAAGTAATACAAAACAATTGTGCACAAGCATATTGAACACACGGCACTACTGTGCGTGCAACCATTATGTTGTCGCACACCAAAATATGTCCTCCTTGTGCACGTAGACTGCTTCCCAATGCGCATGTTACGAGGAAAATCTCTCTATGTTTAGGGGAAAACCAAAACAGATGGAACAACACCCAGAAATCAATTATAATCTCAATTATTTTATATAAATGAAATGCTAACAAGAGAAGGATAGAATTATACCTTGTCCGAACATCCAAAGAAGACAATTGTTGAGCACATGACCCAAAGATTTATACCTGCAACTTTTCCTCAACAACCAATATATGAAAGCATGTGGAAATGATATATAATGTTAGCATATAAATTAGCATAATCCATTAACATACATAACAAATATGCCCATGGAAATTAATACAAATATATGCAAGATATCGATTGGATGAGAGAAGAGTATTTCAATTAATGTAATCAACATAAGTACATAGGTGAAAAAATTATGTAATGACACATATCACAACCGAGAAACTAAGTCTCTCCAGTTGGGCCTCCACCACTTCAATCCTACACAAAGGAAATCTCACAAGTAGGATTCAATGAATTTCTCCATCTCAAGATAGGAAGATCTTGGGGGATGAACACAAGAATTTAAGAATTTAAGGACAAAGGGATGCAGACTCAATTATTAGGTGAAATTTCTCCAGAGTGTCTTTGCTCTCAATGTGATGAATATCCTCAAGGCTTGTATATGGCTCAATTTATAGCCTCTAAATGGAATTGAGGGGTTTATTTGGAGCAATTCCAGTATATGGAAGGTCAAGTATCATGGATCGCATGACATGGCATGGAAAACCGAAACATTTTTCACTTTTTGAGAACCAAACCCAATGCATGTGGGTTGTAATGGAGGAACCTGCATATATGCGAGTTGTCTAACTGTAGGTCATATATATGGAAAAAATATGTATTTTTAGTTATGGATTGAGCAAAAAATGGAATTTAAGTCTCCATAGGGAAATGGAAGGCCATCAAAGCAAAATGCATGGAGTGTGGAAAAAATTTCTATAACAGTGCACAAAAAAATCTATCCTCTGGTGCACATAGAGTATTCTTTGCGCACACGTCCCTTCGAACCTTGTCTTCGAGACTCAGGACCATTATCATGAGGTTAAATTAATATGAAATAATATCAACATTTGTCATACTCATGCACAACTACAATTATTGTCTATCAGCACCACCTTACATGTTCAAGTAACTTATTACAGAATAATAACAATTACTTATATGAAACAACATACAAGAATTAAACCCATATTAACCATAAAGAATTAATCATGCAGTAAATGAGACAAGAACATAAAGACACTTATCTTTTATGAAAGTCACCAACTGTTCAACTCAAATTTTCCTCCCAACCATAGACTTTATTTTTCATAATATTTTAGCAACATGTCACCCCTAAGCTGGGGCTTAACTCCACCAGAGAAAAAAGGGTTCCTAGTGATAGGCTAAGGTTTGATACTCATCATAATTACTCATTCCAAGGTTCCACTGCTACAACTAATCTATAGTATCCCATTCCCCATGCACCTGTCACACCGATGGACGTGTGCCCTGTAATGATCCCAAGCCAAATTCTTTCTTGGAATCACTAACTACTACTAATTTATTGAGTTTTTAAGTGCATACAAGATTCATCAACACATGGAGATCACAATATATTCAAGATGTAGAAGCACAAGCAAAGATCTGACCTTTTTATTATGAGCAATGTAAGATCAATAAAATAGATGGTCGATCTGGCATAAACCTCAGATGGTCGTACAAGCAATAGATATGAGCTGCAACAAAATGCTCCCGACAATACAAAATGAGCCTCCAAAGGTTGGATATACAATGAAGACTAAATCAAGCAGATCTGAGTCGTACTAATGTTCAACCTCCAAGATGGAAAGTGCCACGTCTTGCTAGAATGTTGAAGCCCTGAATAATTCTGCCCTGCTACCAAAAGTGTCCAATCATCCCAAGAAATATGCCAAATGATAGATCAGGCAACTGCAAGGAAAACCCAAATGTCCAAATTCCCAAATCCACTCTCAAAATCTGTAGATCTTAATTCTCCATTGAATGGTGTGCCCCACTAGATGACTGAAACCCTAGTTGGTTTGACCCTGATGAAGGAGATATCCAAATGATCTGAAAATCTCTAAGAGTATAGATCGGGTGATGGTAATAACAACCCAGGTGCCCGAATCTCCAAGATCCCTCTCAATCGTTGTAGATCTGAAATCTCCACTGAATGGTGCGCCCCACTGGATGACTGAAACCCTAGCAGGTTCGTCCCTGATGAAGGAGGCCTCCAACTGCTCTGAAACTCTCCAAGAATATAGATTGGGCTATGAGAATCCCATGGGATAAGTTTCGGGCTCAGATCTCAAGCAGATCTCCCTAGATCTGAGTTTTACTGAATCACGGGATGTCCCCTATGGCTCCGAGATGTCCCAATCTGTAGACAAATGTAGAATGATGATAACCCTCCAGAAAATCCCTCAAACTGATGTTCCTGCCCCTTCTGAAGTGCTAGATGAAGATGGGTTGAGACTAGAATGGTGTGGAGGAGTCTTTCATTCTCGAGACCAAGTTGTGGAACAACGTGAGTGGATATTTCACCACTGAGTTGCTCACAAGGGTTTGTACAGCAAAACCCCCAAACTGAACGCTCAAGAGAAATAGCCAATGCTAATCCAAAACTAGAATGAGTAATAGGTGCACCCCAGCCTCTTACTTATACTTTTCCTTCTAATTCTCTGTTGAGTTAGGTTAACTCCCAGGGTTAATCTTCTATTCTTCTGTTGAGTTAT
>ML790516.1:664628-680603 GCA_009831015.1 Picea engelmannii | reverse complement strand
GAAGGAAAAGTTTGTTCCATTGAATAGAGGGGCCTTATTGGTTGAATTTCCTTCATGGCTTGACATGTTTAAGCTCTAGGATCTACCCTTAGATAAAAGGGGTCAGCTCTGATACCAATTGTTGGACAACTGAGAGGGGGGGGGTGAATCAGTTGTTACCGTGCTTAAACAATTATGCTTCTTTTAAAATCTTTACAAGGCACTCAAAGATGATCACAATAATGCATAGAAATAAACAAAGGCACATTCGGTCACATATATGAGAAAGACAGAGACAAATAATTCCTGAGGAAACCCATACAGGGTAAAAACCTCTTTTTCTTTATATGATAAGTATTATCTACATTCTTTACATTATCATACATATGAGCACCAACTCATTGTGAGGCTACAACCTCTGGTTTTGCAAGCTGCAACTTGCTGAGAGCACCAACTCTCTATTTTCTCTAGCACCCACTAGAAGGAAGCACCAACCCCCTGGTTTCTCTAGCACCAACTAGAAGGAAGCACCAACTCCCTGGTTTCTCTAGCACCAACTCCCTGTGTTCAAGCACCCACTTGAACCTTTGAGGACACCAGTCCTCCCTAGCACCTCCCAACCACCCTAGTATATAAATTCCTTGTTACTAAAACTTATTACAGTGATATAAAGTTATTCAATGGCTTACCAGCCTTGTCGTTATTCTGTTACACTACTCTGTTATGTTTGCAACAGTGTCTTCTGCACGCCCCTTGCACTTTTTGTTCTTTTTCCTTTTATACTCTATGCACCATATCCCATCAATGCAACCTTCCTCTACTGTGCATTTTTACACCTGCGCTCTGCCTCCTTGCTCACACTTGAATCCTTCCCCACAACAACAACCCTAATCTCTTCTTTCTTATGCATTCTTATAGTCCCTGTGCTCCTTGTGCATGCAATATTTTCCATGCCTCTGCATGCTCACACCACGCCAAATTCCTCCACAACTTGAGTGCTCTGTTTGATCATCATCGTGACTCTTCAGCTTCTCTGTCCCTTTTCCACTCGTTCAGCATCATTGTATGTTATACTGAGATTCCTCAGCCTCTCTTGCACTTTGAGACTCTTCGTCTTCTCTGTGAAAGTCGAGTTCACCTTCTATGTTCCAGTTACAGGCCTCAATGCTCATCCAGTTGTCAATTGCCTCCACGAACATCTACATCCGTCTTGAAGATTCCTAGAGACTCTTCACCTCCTCTGTCAATCATCCCGAAGTGTCTTTGAGTCCTCTGGCAGAAACCATCTGTGGTTTCTGGCAGTTACACTGTGTAGTGCTACAGTAGCCCTCCGATCTTGTTCAAATTGACTTGCACCGTTGGATTAATTCCAAGGGATCTTGCATTCATTTCAGCATTTTGGCTTTCGATAGTTCGACATTCGTGTGACCATGTGTCACGACATTCCCAGTCGCAATCCCTGAAAAGGAGCTTGGTTGCTCTAGCTCTTTCCTCCATCTCTCGTTGATGTGACCAAGGGCTGTGACCACAGCCTTATGCATAAGGCGCTTTCACGATTTCGCATTTCGTGAATTTGGAGATGAGGTATCTCGACTCTCCAAGTCGTGATCCCCGAAACCCTGAAATGGTGTGGGATCAATGGTCCCGATAAACACTTGATCTGACGGCTCAGATCATTTCTCAATTTCGTATTTCACGATTTCGACATTCTTGATGTTCATTGTTCTTGTCACTACAAAGTCCTGATCCACGAAACTCCGAAATGGGGTCGAATCAACGATCCATATCACATCTTGATCTGACGGCTGCGATTAAGTCGCGTCTTCTCATATCGCGATTTCGAGATTCCTATGGTTATTATTCTTTGACATCTCCAACTCTCGATCAGCGAAACTCCAAAATGGATTGGGATCAACGATCCAGATCAAACCTTGATCTGACGGCTCAGATTAAGTCGCGATTTCGCATATCGCGATTTCGAGATTCTTGTGGTTATTATTCTTTGACATCTCCAACTCTCGATCCACAAAACTCTGAAATGGACTGGGATCAACGGTCCAGATCAAACCTTGATCTGACGGCTCAGATTAAGTCGTGATTTCGCATATCGCGATTTTGAGATTCTTGTGGTTAATATTCTTTGACATCTCCAACTCTCGAACCATGAAACTCCGAAATGGACTGGGATCAACGGTCCAGATCAAACCTTGATCTGACGGCTCAGATTAAGTCGTGATTTCACATATCGCGATTTTGGGATTCTTGTGGTTAATATTCTTTGACATCTCCAACTCTCGATCTGCGAAACTCCGAAATGGACTGGGATCAACAGTCTAGATCAAACCTTGATCTGACAGCTCAGATTATTTTTCGATTTCGCATATCGCGATTTTGAGAGGTTAGGGAACCCCGTTCCTTTGACTCTCCAGTCAACGAACTAACAATCTTTCCCCACGTGTCTTGCCTGATGATGGACGGTCCTCCTTCTTTCGGGATTTTGTGAGCCCGCTACTCCTTGCACTTTAAAGAACGTGTAGGTTCTCCTTGATCCGATGATGGTCGGATCCCGCGCTTGGATTTAATGCCTGAGATCTATCCTCCTCTTCAGCGCGCTCTTCTTGTCTACATTGAGATCTGACAGCCATCGGGAATTCTGAATTGTTGATCCAATGATCACGGTTGTTGCACTTCCCCGATTATCACTGCGCTATTGATCATCGTTGTTGTACTCAAGCCATCATCGTTGTTGTACTTGTCATCAATGACAAGCATACGCTGCCTGTAAAACATGCCAACAAAGGGAACTCCACCCAAGTATATATATCAAGGCCCTCAATTGTAATATCTCATCTCATATAATCTCGTACAATATTTACCTACAACAACCTCTCATTAAGTCTGCTAAGTCTTGTTGAGATTTTCAATGTGTAATTATTCTATGATAACAATAGCATTTAAATCATAAGGCAATAATTATCATATTTGAAAATTAGAAAAAATCAATATTATAATTAAAACATAAAGTCTCACTCTTTTGCATAGAGAGACGTGACTTTACCCAATTACGTGTATATATAACTCATTTTGTATACCAAATATATCATTGAATAAAAGAATATTATATGTTATTAAATACATTTATTGTTGTATTTGGCCTTCATCTTCCAGTTGGTATCAAAGCATTCATTTTTCCTCGCATCCTTAAAACCCATGACCTCCATTCACCCCTCTCCCATGCATCCACCATTCATTGCATCCTCAACTCCCACACACTCATTCTCCAATGCACTCCCTCTCATGTAGCCAATTATGCAATGTTGGCAATTATGCATACCTTGGTTAAGTGGAAATAGTACTTGTTGGGAATGAAATTTCTTGTGAAAACGGACCATAATAGCTTGAAGTGTTTTTTAACTCAGAAAAATCTTTCATCAAAAAAGAAAAAATGGGTGAGAAAAATCCAGGTCTTTGATTTTGATATTCTTTATAAAAAAGGGAAGGAAATTTCGTTGTAGAGGGGTTATCAAGGAAACTTGATAATGATGTTACTCTATGTATTATGCCCATCATCATTCTCGAATGGATCTTAGAAGTTCAAACTGAGTATATCAAAAATCCATAAATATGAAGGCTAATAGAAGAATTTGAAAGAAGCCCAACTACAAACCTTAAATTCACTTGGGATAATGACATACTGCGGTACAAACAATGAATATCTTTTCCTAGTTCTTCCAAGTTCAAACTCTAAGTTTTGAAAGAAAATCATGATTCTTTGTCAGCAGGCCATGTGGGGTTTTTCAAAACTTATTACAATATACGTCAGTCCTTCTTCTGGAAAGGTATGTGATCGGACATTCAAAAACATGTGGTCAAATACGACACCTGTCAATGAAAAAACTTTGAAACTATTGTTCCTCCAGGTCTTCTGCAACCCCTTCATATCCCAACCCAAAAATGGTATGAAATATATATGGACTTTATTACTGGTCTTCCTACCTTTGAAGGAAACGACGTTATATTTATAATTGTCAACCGATTAACCAAATATGTCCACTTTGTCGAGATCTCTTCAAAGGACAAGGCTAGCCAAGTCGTTGATAGCTATGTTAAAAATATTTTTTAACTTCATGGATTTCCCAAAGTTATCGTAAGCGATAGGGATCCCAAGTTTACTAGCAATTTTTGGAAGGAACTATTTTGTTAGGTGGGGATATCCTTAACCATGAGTAATTCATACCATCCCCAAACAGAGGGCCAAACTGAAGTGGTTAATAAAGGCCTTGAAGGGTATTTAAGGATTTTTTTGAATGATCGTTAAACACAATGGATCAATTGGCTACATCTCGCAAAATGGTGGTACAATAGTACATATCATACTTCAAAAAAAATGTCTTTGTTTGAAGCATTGTATGGTTATCTGTCTCCCTCTATTAAAGAGTATGTTATCAATTCTAAGGTTCCTGCCATGAAAGACTATCTAGCCGCATCGGATGAATTTCTACGCACTCTTAAAGCTCACCTCGAGCAAGCAAGGAACTGAATGAAACAACAAGCTAAAAAAAGAAGAGATGACAAAGAATTTATGACATGTGATTGGGTATTTGTTCGACGACACCCATACAAGTAGACTTCTCTTAAAAATTAAAAGAAACACAAACTAGCTCCTAAGTTTTATGGACCCTATCAAATTCGAAAGAGAGTTGGACAAGTTTCTTACGCCCTTGATATTCCAAATAAAGGGAAATCGCATGATGTTTTTCATGTTTCTTGTTTGAAGAAAAAACTAGGTCCTACTGTCCATATACAAATATAGTTGTCTCTTTTAGATGAAGAAGGAATGCTAATTTTAATTCTTGAAGGCATCCTCGAAGTAGGAACCAAATTCCTACGTTCTAGAAAAATTAATGAGTATATGATCAAATAGAAGAACCTACCTGAAGATGAAGCTACTTGGGAAGATGAGGTGTTTAGATCTAAATATTCGTCCCTGCCCATGTTTCAAGAATGAAGCTTTTTAAGGAAGGATGACTTGTAATATATATATATATATATATATATATATAAACTAATTAAAACATAAATTCACGCTCTTCTGCATAAAGAGATGTGACTTTACCCAATTATGTGTATATATAAATCATTTTGTATACCAAATATATTATCAAATAAAAGAATATGATATGTTATTAAATACATTTATTGTTGTATTCGACTTTCATCTTCTAAACATGGTATCAGAGCTAGTTAGCTAGTATAAGTATTTTCCAAAGCTAGTTAAAAAATTTCAGCGTCAGATCTGATATATTTGTTTCAGATCTTTTATTTTTTGTAATTGTATAGACGTGGTCGAGAGCGACATGTGCACACAGAGCGACCACATTTGTGGTCACGAGTAGCCTGTGAAACTTATATATATATATATGCAAATTTTGGTTGTAATAAAAAAAGTTGAAAATAATATTTTACAACCCAATATGAATGAGTTGTATCTCACTTATTGATATTTACATTAACTAGATCGATCATATCAATTTTGAATAAAAGAAAACCATTTATCAAAACCATATTTTAAATTTTTTTCTACTTTTTCATCATTCAAATTTAGTACAGCAATCCTTATATATAATGAAGAAGAGAACATGTCGTTTTTAGATTTATGTGGTGAGAGTGGTTAAGAAAAGAACATGTTGTTTTTAGGTTTAGGTTTATGTGGTAAGAATGGTTGATAAAATTGTTAGAAAAGTTTTTGTCAATGTTTTGTATCTCTAATTGGATCGTTAAGACAAATAGTCAAGTAAGTGAAGAGAGAGACTAAACATATAAATATGAAAAAAACAGAGACTAAGAACCCTAAAAGAAAACTCTAAACATGAGTTTTAAAACCCTAAAAATGCTTATTAAAATATAGATAAATATTACTTTTTCAAATTTTATTTTTGAAATTTTACTTTTTCAAATTAATGAAGATGTTTACCTATCATCTCGTATTAATTTTGAATAGACAATAGAAAGCCGACGTAATATAAATGTGATCTATAAAATTAGTGTCAATGGTTATACGAATGGGCTACGTGTGTGATTCCTGAAACAATGTCGGCATGTACAGGTACTGTACCATACCTTAAGGACGCTTTTCTCAATGATTCCTCTGCTTCGTCAACACAAAAGTATTCCTCGCAGTACATACAAACGGGCAGAGCCGAGCATTACAACAACTGAACTCTCTCGTTCTCGTGTAGAAATGTCTTAAAAAAGGAAAAGATTCTATCTAGTTGTACTGGTAAGTGGCAGTAGGTAGTCATGCACAGTCTGCTCCACAGTATGATTAGTCTGGCCCTCTGCCTCATGATCAGAAATACGCAGGTGCTCAGAGAGCCCTTTGCAGGTTTGCATCAGAAAGTATAATTGAATCTGTTGCCCCACACATTTTCATGCAGTATTCAATGTTGAGTAGTAGATGCAGTATTCAATGTTGAATAGTAGAGTGGATATTGGTGGTTCAGTTGCTGTAATTGTATATATATATATATAGAGGTATGCCGAATTTTAACGTACACTGTACATAATTAATCAGCAACCCAAGGGAGACGGTTTTTTTTCTTTCCTGTGTAGATTCCACAATTTTTTTTTGGCTTTTCTTTAACTTATTGGGCTTCGGCTTCAACTGTTTGCATGGAATACAATAGTATGAGTTCATTTTGTTTTTACACATACTAATTCGTTGTTAGAAATTACATTTTGTTTTAGAGTTTGGTATTGATGCGGTTTGATATGCCATTCTATTAATCAAATTAATGAAGAGAACATGTACTTGGTAATTGTGAATATTATTTGAATTTAGTGGAATTTCATTTCAAGTTTCAACAGTTTGCATGGAATACAATTTTATGAGGTCATTTTTTTTTGGACATATTAATTTATTATGAGAAATTACATTTTTTTTTAGAGTTTGATGTTGATGTTGTTTGATATGTCATTCCATTTATTAAATGAATGAAGAGAACATGTAGTTGGCAATTGTAAATATTATTTGAACTTATTGGGCTTAGGCTTCATGCTTCAACTATTTGCATGGAATACAAGGGTATGAGCTCATTTGGTTTGAGAGTTTGGTGTTGATGTGGTTTGATATGTCATTCTATTTATCAAATGAATGAAGAGAACATGTAAGTGGTAATTGTGAAAATTATTTGAGGATACTTGGTTGTTTGATATGAATCTTTACAAAATATTTGGTTTTGTTTGATTATTTTGGTTTAGAAAAAAATAACTATTTGTTTGTGAAAAAACTATTGTTAACATCCTCACACTTGCAACTTAATATCCAATATTTAATTATTTTCAACTATTTATTATATATGTATTATATCAAAAAATGTTTTAAAGGAAAAAGAACCAATCTTCTATCAAAAAGGTTTTTTTGGATGATCTATTACATCACAATTTTCATCATAGAATAAAGATGAGCATAATTTTGATTTGAATGAAGGTTTAGATATATTTGGGTATAATGAAAAAAAAATTAAAGAGTTTCAAAGGGGGAGAACCTAGCACCGGGGTTGGAATTTCAAAGTTGAAAAGCTCGTCGAATTTGATGGTCTACACCACTACAATGCTCGTTTTGCCGGTTCCAAGGAAGAAAGTTGACGGTTGCACAAAATTTTGAACTGTATTTGATGGGCAAATTGGCCCGTGAAGGGCAAATTGGCCCATGACGGGCAATTTGCCCGTCAAATTCCATCCCTACCTAGCACTCAAAAGAAAAGAACACCTAAAGAAAAACAAGAGTTTCGTGACTAATGGAAAATTAAGTATAAGTGGTTGAGTGGACAAAACATAAAGGAAAAACAATGATGGAATGCATACACTCTTAAACACATAAGGTTGTTGGACCATGGGGAATTGACATTGGTTAGTCAAGCATCCATAATATTTCACAAGACAAATGGATATATGGAAATAAAACGAAAACAAAACCTATTACAGGATGCATAACATGCATTGATGATAGGCACAAGGAAATAGTCATCACAACTATGAAATTAGTTTATTGGGTTGTGCAAGAAGATTTGTCTCTCTCAAAATATGAATCTATTTGCTTGTTTGTAATGTCCCCACAAACACCAAATATGTGAAAGAATAAAGACTGCACGCCATATACAAATTAGATGGCTACAAAAGAATTCATTTTTGTTATATATGAATATCTTAAAGATGTACAAACTACAAGAATGTTGGATAGTTTTTTTTTTTTCCATTGATGCTAGATGTACCTCTCTCAAAATATGAATCTCTTTGTTTGTTTGCAATGTCCTCACAAACATCAAACATGCCAAAGAATAAACACTACACATCATATACAAATTAGATGACTGCAAAAGAATTCATTTTTGTCATATCTAAATATCTTATCTTGAAAAGGTACAAAGTGCAAGAATGTTGGATAGTCCTCTTATTTGCATTGATGCTAAATGAAAGTTCACATCATAGCTTAGAAAAACACCTTGTGGTTTATGCCACATTTCTAAGTGAAAAGAGTTGGAGCCTCCAATTTCACAAATTTTAAAGCTCATAATTGTTTGTGATGGAAGAGAGAAAACGACATATGATATAATCAATGATTTAAAATAAGAAAGGGGCCTTTCAAATAAAATATTGATTGCAATTTCCATAGGTGGTGCTTCATCAATGGTTGGCAATGAAAATGGCTTTGTTACCTTTTTGAAAAATGGTGTCCCTAAACTTGTAGGTATTCATTGCATTGTTCATTGTGAAGATTTAGTTGCATGATTTGCTTCCAAAAGAATACTTAAATTATTATTTGTTGAAAAATCAGCAAATAAGGTACAACCTTGAGTGCAAAATTATACTAAAAAAATAATCAACTTGTTTCTTTACAAGAACTTATGCAACTTGAAACTATTCAAGCTCTTCAAATCCATAGAGTTACATGGAGTTCATGAGGAAAAGTCATTGAAAAGCTTGTTTTTTTTATGTCTCCCATATCAACTTTGTTGAAAAATGAAAAAAATGATTCATAGTATCATAAGGCAATGATCTTTCAGTTCAATTTTGTTTACATATGCTTGCAGATGTAATGTGTGAACTAAACAAGTTGAATAAGAAATCCCACAAAGATTATGTTGATGTTACCACTTTAGGGGAAAGCATAGATGTTACTATAAACACTTTAAATGGTGGTTTTAAAGAAGTGAAACATTTATAGATGGCACGTGTTACTTATCGAAATTTTTAGATGCCTCTAAATATAGCTATCTAAAGATTCTTAAGAAAGAGGGACTTGTTCTTAGGTATGAATTGTGATTTGTAACAATTCCACATGTACATGGTGATTATGTTGATACAAAAAAACAATCATGAAAACCTTGAATGGATGGTTGAGTAGAGAGGTGCAAACAACTTACAAAAGAGTATGTCCAAGCCCTTGTAAAGAGTTTGAATAGAAGGTTCCTTGATCTTGGTTTTTTCAACTCTACAAGGTTGTTTATCCCTTGTCATTATTTAAAGGATATTCATGGAAAATAAGAGAATTCAAAGCACTCGATTGATTTTTTTTTCAGCAATTGCAACATACTTTGTGTGAGAGAAGAAAACAAAACATTATTTTATTTTGAAGCTATTCTAAAAGAGTTGCATGCATTTGTTGATACATTTTTTGTTAATTATGAAGGATCATCCATGAAAGATGTTTGGAGGATCTTTATGTAACATGGAGTTACATGCAAATTTTCAAAATATGTCAAAGTTATAGTAGGAATACTTACTATTCATGCAAGTACAGTCACATGTGGTAGAGAATTCTCAAGACAAAATATTATAAAAGATGCACAAAAAAACAAAACTATCATTAGTTGCATTACATGTCTTGATTCAAGTGTCACTAGCACTGTTTGATTCATTAATGATGGAATGTGATAGGGAATATGAAATTTGAAAAGATGTTAAGCAAAGAAAAATCTTAAATATTTAAGGATTTTGTTTTTAATTACATTTATAATGGTATTGTATTTGATATGATGTAGGATACATCAAATATTTTGTATAAACTTTTGCAATTTGATGATATTATGTTAAATGCAATTTTATAATAATTTTAGGTTCTTTTACCACTATAATAATGTATATTAAAATTAAATGTTTTTTAAATAGTATAACAATTCCTACATATAAATTGTTCTTGTATTTAAAATAAAATAAAAAATAATGAAAACACATATAATACATAATAGTTAGTTAATTGACAAGTAAAAATAAATATTAAATTCCATGCTTTAAAATAAAACCATCATAAAAAAAAATACTTACAAATAAACATACCCATCTAATCATACCAAATTGAATAAAAAATGTACATTATTCTCTTTCTAAATATTGAAAAAAAACAATAATAACAAAATTCTCAAAAGGATCCTCATGAGATAGTGATTTCCAATTTCCAACACCGAGTTATATCAATTTTATGTCGAACATAAGTTAAGATAAGTTAGGAAGTGGTATATATATAATATCATTTTAAAAAAAAAGTTAAATACATTTTAGAACCTAATATTGAAGATATTATCTTATGTTGTAAAGCATACTTGCAAATTCATTTTAATTATGATTTTTTTGAAGTAAAAAAAATTGCATCTCAATTGTTTTTTTAATTCTTCTTGATCCTCCATAGATTTACAGTGATGTGTTTTATATATAAAGCAAATCAACGTAAATCTCTATTAACTAAAGATATAAATCTCTATTAACTAAAGATAGCAAGAGATTTACATCTCCATTATATTTTTATTTCATTGTCCAGATGAATCTATAATCGTTTAAATAAAAAAGTAATTACAAATTTAAATTTATAAAATGTCAATTTTAAATTTAAAAATCTAATAAATTATCCATCTTTTAGATGAAAAATTAAAGACCATTTTCTAAAATCGAAATTAATAAAGTAATTCAAAACACATTCGTTGTAAAAATACAATACAAAGTAATAAAAAATGAACTAATTTATAAAAGATTAATTAATATTAAAAATTTAAATTTAAATTGTGTACTAATAAATAAAATATATAGACAATTACATTTTCATGTAAAAAAAATATATATTATTTATATTCATAATATATATATGGTGAATCAATTTGTCAATAATTTTTACAATATTTATAAAATAGATATCTAAAATATAGTAATGTTTTACAAATATAATTTTTACAATATTTATAAAATAGATATCTAAAATATAGTAATGTTTTAGAAATATAGATAATAATATGGATATTTCTTTATGAAATATTGTTATTAATGTTCTTATTCTTAAATATTGTTTTTATGGTTGATTTGTCTCATTATTTTGGATATTTTTTTATGAAATTAAAAATATGATGTCTCAAAAATTCTCTATCAAATTAAAACTTCTCTTAACATACATGAGTGAATATCCTTGCTCTAATTAGGTTTAAAAGCTTGATTCAATTTGCTTATGGTCACAAGTTAAAGTCCTAACAATGAAATAAGTCTACTCTTGTATTATATTGTACTTGCAATAAAATACTCTGATTATATTAAAAATTCATATACCCAACAAGTTTAAGTCCCAACAATGAAACAAGTGTTGCATGGCAGTGCAGTTCCTATCAGGTTGAATTGGGAATAAATGCACAAGGATGGGAAAAAAGTAGCGGAGGAAAATGGAAACTACAACGGAGACGTGGCAAGCAGTATGAAGCACATGTGGTATCCATGCATGAAATGACACATGCCCCCTAGAGCAAATTTGGCATTGAAACCATTTAGTTTTTTAAAGTATATAATCCATCTTGCTTTTATTTTTTACCAGTAGTCTGACTCACCATGTTCGAAATTCTCGTTCCTACCTTGCATGTTTTATATGTTCAATGTATTTATGAAATTCACTCATAATGATTTTTGTATACTTTGAACTGGTTAGAGTTAAGTACAATTTTCATAGTCACTTCTTTAAATAGATCATCTGGCTTGTGTGTCTCTATATGTGTCAGGACAAATAGAGTTATATGCGGTGGCAAAGAAACAACTAAAATTTTTTTTGAATCCTATTGCGTTCTTATAGCTGTGGTACTCCTCTATAAGATTTTTCTGTTGCATGTATAGTTCAAATGTGGGACTTAAAGAATATCCGTCGCAATGACTTGAAGCAATACAAAATGATAGAAAATGTTTTTTTTTTTTTTTTGAAAATAAAGGTTCCTGGAAAATAGGACCAGGACTCATGCAGATTAAACATTGAAATTAAATAAACAAAATCTCTTGACATTCAGCATAGTTGAAGATAAAATTTATGAGCACATAAATATAAAAGGAGATAAAAATAGTTTTATTTGAAATATATCAAAAAATAATATTGTGTGTTACATATTCCTAGAAATTTAAATGTGTTTGTCATATAGACTAGGATTGGGGCTCCCACGGACCATAAAAGAAATATGTACAAGAAATAGGACTGTAGAAAGAAGAAGTGGACGACGGTAGAGAGCAAGACCTGAAAAGAAGAAATTGGAAGGTATCATTCTTTGGTTAGACATTTCTATTTAAAAAGGTGGAATAACTGGATTGATAAAAAAATAGGATGTGATCAGTATAGACTTACACTGATGGTATATATATCCCCCTTTGTTATTTTCTTGTTGATGCATTTTTATTGTTGTCGTTGACGGCTACTGGAATCGTGCCAACTGTCTGTTGCCCTTCGTTGGCAAGCTTCTCGATTGCCCTTTGGATCCATTCTTCAATGTAGCCTCTCAAGGGGGTCACGTTGATCTCATCCTAGATTTTTGTGTTGAAAAGTTATTTTTCTAATTCCCTTAGATCGATAGAAAGATTACGCAAAGCCTGATCAATTTCTTAATTTTGTACCGAATAGTCCACTAGCCAATTGTCCAAATCATCTTCACCATATTCAAGGATGTTGTAAAAATTTTCTAAAAACAACCCCTTGAAAATATCAACCTGTTCATCGAAGGCTTTCTTAGTTAAGGGCAAGGAGTTGACGATTAAGTTGGGGTCTTGGACCTCGTTGGTACTTCCGGCTAAGTCTATTTCGATCAGCCTTCTGAATAATTCTTCTTTCTTTGATATGGCTTGTTCACATGACTGGACAATGAGATGCATGTTCTTCACTTTCTCTTTATAGCATGCATTTAATTGAGTGATCTGGTTTGGGGAGGTGAGATCTTCTTGTCTTCTTCTCATATATGTCATGTTGGTGACATGGAAGCCAAAGGGATGACCGTGTCTATATAGAAACGTTCTTCATTTTTTAAATCTACCTGCAAATGCTTGTGCAAAGCATGTGCCCTCATTCCAAGGGAATCCATACTTTGTGTTGTTTCCCAGGCCTCAGTAATCAGCTCCATTCTTTTCTTGATATTCTTTCCCACATAGCCTCTACATGATGTTAGGAGGCTGGAGGATCCTTTTAACTTGGTTGCAGGGGTGGCAGGCATGGTTATTACTAAAGGACTGGAAAGCAATGGCATAGGAATCAAATCTTCCTCCAATTCCTTGACTCGACCCTTCATTCTAGCATTCTCGTCCTCAATTCCTCCAATGGAATCATCAAGAGCATCTACAGTTGCTCGATGAATTCGAGAGATTTGGGACGGCCGCATGTTCCCAAGGTTAATCTCTGAATGAGATTTCCCTTTCTTATTTCTTACATCTCTCTTTTCAATAATTAAATTTTTAGACTCGCTGTCAAAAACAATGCTCTCAAACACGAAGGATTCATCTTCAAAAAAAAAATTGGTCTCAGTTATTTCCATTGGGGGAATATGATGGATGGCGTCCATGGGATGATCAACGTTGCGGAATACACTATCCACATCAGTCTCAAGTTCCATGTCTTCACTCTCAATTTCGGGCTCTTCTGCTTTCCCTACAAAGTTTTTTCTCTTCTTCTTCACAGGAAGCTTGTGAGAACTATCAATTTTAGCGCGAGGGTTCTTATCTCCTCCTCCATTTGAATAATTATGGGTTGCTTTCTTACTAAGGTGGGTCATTGGAGCTTTGCTACGAGTTGTCGTACTCTTGGGAGTGGTAGTCGGGGATTGAACACTCTTCTCACTGGGGCCTTTTCCCTGTTGTTTGTACAATTTAGTGGTGCTTTGTATTGTCTCTAGGTTGTCAGCATCAGAAGCAAGAGTGTTGTCATCATTGTATGTGTTTTTGCTCAGGCATCTCTGGAAAAAAGAATTGTTGAAGCCAACTGCCAGTAAATGTTCTAAAAAAATCCCATTAGGGTCGAACCCTCTTAGCCTTTCAGCATCTCTTAGATTCAAGTTGTTGAAATGGGCTACGAATTCGTCAATTTTGTTGACGTTCCTCAACATGAAGTCCCCAACTTTCCAAGGTAGAGGAATGAACTGTTTTTTTCTCTTCTCATGGAATAGATGTAACTAGTAGTTGTATTGCCTTGCTATTTCTGTAACAAACATTATGTCTGTAATGTAACATGGAAGGAAAGTAGGATTTTCCTTGGAGCCAAAAATCCTTATCACACTGTAATTCTCCATTTGTTCAAGTGCCCCTTCCTAACCAAAAACTTGGTTTCCTGGCCAGACATGTGGGGAGCATCCTTTCTTAATAATAAATATTTGAAAACAGAGACAAAGTCATTAAAAACCTCATAAAAATAGTGGGAGGCCTTGTGCCTCCACAAGGCCTGGTACCGGAAGGTTACTGGCTCAAATTCCTAGTTTACCTTCTTGGACACATACAGTTTTGGAAATGGATAGCAATGCGCTATCGCAAAAACCAAGTAATATGACATATAAAATTTCTTCTCCTTTTAGAAGCGTGAAAATTGTGAACAAATTTCAATGGAAATTAGCTTCCCCCAATAAAAAAATGGCTTGTGAACAAAATATAAAGAATCATGCGGGAAATAATTGTTGTGGATTCCTATCCCGTTATTCTTGTAAACAACCAGGAAATTTCCCGAAATGGATTTCTAAATGAGCTAACTTGCAAGCATGTGATATCTTCAAGAATTGTCGTTGGTTTTTCGAGGAACTCAGGCAAGAGGTCCAACCTATTATCATGATTTTTTAGGAACTGCTTGGAGTCTTCTCCTCTGAAGGCCAATGTTGGCTCCGACAATCGTAACATCTTGTGAAATACCCGAGGTGAAAAAGAAACAGGAGAGTGGTCCTGCAGTGGAATAATTATTTGTCCTGAAATATATCTATCGACGCACCAAGAGACCAGCTCCTTACAGTCAAAAACTTCAAGGACACATCCTGCACGTGAAATTCCTGAGGTCTAAATTACTTCGTTCTAGGTGGAAGGGGATGAGTAGTAAGAGTATGCCCGAGACCACTGGAAGTTCTAGTCCTCACGCCCGAAGATTTTCAGTGTATCTCCACAGAACTGATGTTGACTTGGTGCCATAAGTTTACGAGAACTTTTGTTTTCTCCAGATGATATTTGAAATGAACAATTGGAGGGGATATTATAACCCTCCGCAAATGTTGGTCCAATGTGTGTGAATGGGAAATCTCTTCGAGCCTTTCGCTCATTAATGAAAATCTCTACGGGTGCTGCATGATGAGTTGTTAGTAGTAAAGCTTAGTTATTGCATACCTAGAAGTGTGAAGGTAGCGGGTATGGTGAAGAGCAATTCAGGATTGGAGGTTTCATGAACCCTCCAACCTGATGACGTGTGAAAGGCATTCCATGATGTTTGAAATTAACACTCAAAATGGATAATATAACCCTCTGCAAATCTTGGTCTAATGTGTATTAATGGGAGATCTCCTGAAGCCTTTCTCTCATTAATGGCAATCTTTATGGTTCCTACATGATGAGTTGTTAGCGTTAAATCTTACTAATTGCATATTTAGAAATAATATATATATATATATATATATATATATATATAGTATGAAAAGATGTCGAACAAGATTCAAAGTAGGGTTACAAGGGATACTAAGGAGAGGTGAGGGCCCG
>ML790516.1:621830-664180 GCA_009831015.1 Picea engelmannii | reverse complement strand
TATATATATATATATATATATATAATGTTTCTATAAACATTTTATTATTATAAACAAGTGCAAAGGTGGCGGGGACAGGGAAGAGAAAGTAAGGAATGACCAAGTATGAAAAGCAGTCAGACGGGCTTCAAAGTAGAGTTACAAGGGATAATGAGGAGAGGTGAGGTCCTGACAGTCAAATTGTATGTCTTTACAATATATGTGTGTGTGTGTGTGTGTGTGTTTATAAACAATTTTTTATTATAAACAAATGTGAAGGTGGTGGGGACAAGGAAGAGCAAGTAAGTAATGACCAAGTATGAAAAGCGGTTGAACAGGCTTCAAGATAGGGTTACAAGGGATACTCAGGAGAGGTGAGGGCTCGGTGGTCAAATTGTATGTCTCGAAAATTTTGACTGCAAAATGCATAAAACGAAAGAGGGCATGATGGGGTAGTCCAGTGGTCAGTTTGTATATCACGGAATTTAGGGTGTTGTTTGCAGGTCATGGAACAATGGAAGCGCAATCTTGAGCCCTCCTGTCCGAGAACCCACAATCGAAAAAGTGGCTAAGTATGGAATAGGCAAATTTTTTTTATAATAATGGCAATCTTTACATTATAATAATGTTTTTATAAACAATATTGTTATTATAAATAAGACTCTTTTATATATACATAAGTATGAAAAGTAGTTGGACGGGATTTAAAGCAGGGTTACAAGGGATACTCGGGAGAGGTGAGGGCCCGATGGTCAAATTGTTTGTATGATGGGGCATTCCAGTGGTCAGTTTGTATATCGCAGAATTCTGGGTGTTGTTTGTAGGTCGCGGAAAAATGGAAGCACAATATTGAGCCCGCCTATCCGAGAACCCACAATTGAAAAAGTGGATAAGTATGGAATAGGGAAATTTTTTTATAATAATGACAATCTTTACGGCATAATAATGTTTTTATAAACAATTTTTTTTATTATAAATAAGACTCTTTTATATATATAAGTATGAAAAGCGGTTAGACGGGCTTCAAAATAGGATTAGAATGAATACTTGGGAGAGGTGTCGGCCCAACGATCAAATTGTATGTCTCGAAAATTTTGAGTGAAAAACGTGTAAAACGGAAAAGGGCATGATGGGGCAGTCCAGTGGTGAGTTTGTATATTGCAGAATTATGGGTGTTGTTTGCAGGTCACGGAACAATGGAAGCCCAATCTTGAGCCCACCTATCTGGGAACCCACAATCGAAAAAGTGGCTAAGTATGGAATAGGCAAACGGTCGATCGGACTCATTTTCGCTAATATATTGAAATTTGTAATAGATATCCCATTACCTGGCAGGATCTTTTCTGCATGTTTCTGGAAAAGTTGTGTAGGTATAGTCAGTGTGACTGTCTCCTCGAGGCTTTTACTCATTAATAACAATCTTTACGGTATAATAATTTTTTTATTATAAATAAGACTCTTATATATATAAGTATGAAAAGCGGTCGGATGAGCTTCAAAGTAGGGTTACAAGGGATACTCAGGAGAGGTGAGGGCCCGACGGTCAAATTGTATGTCTTTATAATATATGTGTGTGTGTGTGTGTGTGTGTGTGTTTATAAACATTTTTCTATTATAAACAAGTGTGAAGGTGGCGGGGATGGGGAAGAGCAAGTAAGGAATGGCCAAGTATGAAAAGCGGTCAGAAAGGCTTCAAAATAGGGTTATAAGGGATACTCAGGAGAGGTAAGGGCCCGACGGTCAAATTGTATGTCTCGGAAATTTTGAGTGAAAAACGTGTAAAATGGAAGAGGGCATGATGGGACAGTCCAATGGTCAGTTTGTATATCGCGGAATTTCGGGTGTTGTTTGCAGGTCGCAGAAAAATGGAAGCGCAATCTTGAGCCCTCCTTTCCGGGAACCCGCAATCGAAAAAGTGGCTAAGTATGGAATAGGGAAATGGTCGGTTGGACTCGTTTTCGCTAATATATTGAAATTTGTAATAGATATCCCATTACATGGAAAGATATTTCATTCATGTATATCGTGGAATTTCGGGTGTTGTTTGTAGGACACGGAACAATGGAAGCACAATCTTGAGCCCTCCTGTCCAGGAACCCACAATCAAAAAAAGTGGCTAAGTATGGAAGAGGGAAATGGCCAATCATACTTGTTTTCTCTAATATATTGAAATTTTTAATAGATATCCCATTACCTGGCAGGATCTTTTATGCATGTTTATGGACAAGTTGTGTAGGGATAGTTAGTGTGATTGTCTCCTCGAGGCTTTTACTCATTAATGACAATATTTAATTTTGTTGCATGGTGTGTTGTTAGCATTAAAGCTCAGTTACTGCATACTTGGAAAGAAATGTGAAGGTGGAGGGAACAAGAAACAATGATTAGGAATTGGATATTTTGTGAACCCGCCAACCCGACGATTCGTGAAAGAGATTCCAAGAAATGGCCAAGTATGGAAAGTGGACGAACATGCTTCAAAATGGAGTGACAATATTTCCCTAGGAGACGTGAGGCCCCAACGGTCAAATTGTATGTCTCAGAACGTTTGAGTGAAAAATGTGTAACACGGAAGAGGAGATGATGTGGGAGTCTGGTCGTAAATTTGTATATCGTGCAAGTCTGGGTGTTGTTTTCAGATCATGGAACAATGGAAGTGCAATCTAGAGCTCGCTTATCCTGGAATACACGATCGAAAAAGTGGCTAGGTATGGAATGGGGAAGCGGTCGGTCGGAGTTGCAATATAAAAGCATGAGTGTAAATGTGAACCCGTGAGTCTACCAACCCTCATAGTTAGACATTTTTGGAAAAACAACTAAGTAACCAGAAAGAGAAAGTGGAGGGGAAAAAGAAACGGGAATTTGGTTAAGTATAGAAGAGGGAAAAGAAGGGCTAATATATTCAAATCTGTAATAGATATCCCATTACCTGGAAAGAGATTTTCTGCATGTTTCTGGACAAGTTGTATACTTATTTCATACTTGGAAAGAAGTGTGAAGGTGGCGGGCACAGGAAACAACGACTAGGAATTGGAGATTTCCTGAACCCACCAACCCGACGATCCACAAAAGAGATTGCAAGAAATAGCCAAGTATGGAAAGCGGTCTGACGTGCTTCGAAATAGGGTGACAAGGGTTCCCGAGGAGACGTGAGGCCCCAATGGTCAAATTGTATGTCCCAAAAATTTTGAGTGAAAAATGTGTAACACGAAAGAGGGGATGATGTCGGAGTCCAGAAGTCAATTTGTATATCGCGAAAGTCTGGGTGTTGTTTGCAGGTCACGGAATAATGGAAGTGCAATATAGAGACCACCTTCCCGGGAATCCGCGATCAAAAAAGTGGCTAGGTATGGAATGGGGAAGCGGTCGGTCAGAATCATGATATAAAAGCATGAGTGCAAATGTGAACCCATGAGTCCGCCAACCCGCGCAGCTAGACATTTTTGGAAAAATGACTAAGTAACCAGAAAGAGAAAGTAGAGGGGAAAAAGAAAGGGGAATTTGGTTAAGTATAGAAGAGGGAAAAGAAGGGGGTAAAAGAGAGTGAGAAAATAGAAAAGCGAAGGGAAATTTTTCGTAAGAGGGAATTGGTTTCAAATAAGCCCCATTGTTGCAAAACCATTATTTTATAGTCCAATATCTCATCCACTTACTTGTTTTCTATTGTGCTTGTACCATTAAAAAGGGTGTGATCAAATGCTTTGTTGAAGATTTATTTTAATTGCAATTTGTGGCAGTAATTGTGTTCTTTATACATTCTTCAATGACTTGACATATTATTTTAAGTATTAAACTTCATAGATGATGGATTGTTAGCATTAAATCTTAATAATTGCATATCTAGAAATAACAATGACGAACTTGAATTTTAATATTGTGGTTGATTTACTAGCCCCATTTGACTTCAGTTACCATATATCATATATTTTTTTTAAATATTCGCGAAGAAGAAATTTGGTAATTTCATTAATAAAGTAAAAGTGCTCAAATAGAGGCCAGGGGATGGACAACTAATAAAATGTTTCCTTTTTTAGTAAAGGAATCAAGGAAGCGAAAAGGAAATAAGAGATTGTTTGCTCGGCAAGGTTTAGATGAAAACGGAACTTCTTAGGCAGGGCCCCGACTCCCGCATCATGAATTAGTGTTTCTATGTTCTATCTGCATTACGAATAGAATTGAATGTTGGTTTGAAACTGTCTAAAATTCATTTATGTTTCCATATAAGCCTGATGGAATCGATAGAATGCATTGTCATATAATTTTTCAATGTTTCATATCATATCGAATTACTTGAGCCAATAAAATATTCAATAATTACAAGACTATCGAACCATGCAAACGAGAAGAGGTGTTAAATCCATAAAAGAAGCACCAACCAAGATTCCAAGGAAATTTTCTTAATAGTAAATCTAAAAAAAAAAATAGTGGGCAGTATATATTTATCCACAGACATTGGACTGAGTTATTTGCATCGAAGCATTGAACATATTTATCATAAGTACAGGTACGAGAGTTACAAAAAAAATAAAAAAACATGCATACAATTCGGTGTTGTTCCCCTAGTGCGACAACATGCAGGAGCCATCGACAAGCTCTTGAACATGCATACAAAAATCATTACCATGCTTTTTTTAGGAGGTCCTAGCAGTCTTCTCCTCGGAAGGTCAATGTTGGCTGCCGCAATCTCAATATCTTTCAGAAGACCTGAGGTGACAAAGAAATATGAGAGTGGTTCTGAAGTGGAATAATTCTTTGGCTTGAAACAGGTCAACAACACTCTCACTCCTAACGTTGGTGACCTAGAGACATTGCAAAGCACCACTGAATTGTAAAAATAATAGGGAAAAGGACCCGATGAGAAGAATTTCCAATCTATGACCACCACTGCCAAGAGTACGACATCCCGCAGCATCGCTCCAATGACCTACCCCAGTAAGAAAGCAACCCAGAATTCTTCAAATGCAGAAGGAAATAAGAACCCTTGCGGTAAAATTTATAATTCTCATAAGATTCCCATGAGGAAGAAGAGAAAAAACATTATAGGGCAAGGGGAAGAGCCCGAAACTGAAAGTAAGGACACACCAAGAGACCACCTCTTTTCACTCAAATACTTCAGGGACACAGCCTGCATCAGCAATTTGACAGGTCCAAATTACTTTGTTTTGGGCAGAAGGGGACCAAGAGACACCCTCCTTATAGGCAAAGACTTTAGGGACACAGGATGCATGAGCAATTCTAGAGGTCCAAATTACTTCATTCTGGGTGGAATGAGATGAGTAGTAGGAATATGCCTTGCACCACTGGGATTTCTAGTCCTCACCCCCTAAGATGTTAATTGTATATCTAGAGAACATGAGAGTGGTCCTGCAATTGAATAATTATTTGTCTTGAAATATATCTTTGGGCGCATCAAGAGACCATTTCCTTACATTCAAAGACTTCAAGGACACACGCTACACCAGGGACAAATCCAAACCCAATTCAAAACCTTAAAAATGAAAGGAAAGAATACATCTATGAGAGAAAGGACTGCCATCCGAGCCAAGAGACTCAAACTCTCGAGCTACAAAGAGGTTATTGCGTTCAGTGTTGGTTTCTTTTATAAAACCCTTCCCTTTGGTCTTATCAGGGCCGCCATCATCGAGCCGGGAAGTGCCCCCCGTTATGGTCAATTTCAATTTGGGTGCAGGAGTGGGAACAACGTCTACATTGCCATCATCCATTGTCATATCATCTTCCATAATATCATCTTCTTCCGGATCGAAATTGAGCTCATCAACCTCTGTGTCAGCCATCAATGCAGGTGGGCAGGTTGTTTGAGTAGGGGGGTTGCCTTGGAATTATTTGGCTTGAAATATATCTCTCAGTGCACCAAGGGACCATTTCCTTTTTTGCTTCTTGGCGGAAGGAGATGAGTAGTAATAATATACCCTAGACCACTGGAACTTCTAGTCATCATGCTCGAAGGTGTTTACTGCATATGGACATAATTGTTTTCGAGTTGCTGCCATAAGTTAACGAGAATGTATGTTTTTTCCAGATGATGTTTGAAATGAACATTTAGAAGGGATAATATAACCCTCTGTAAATCTTGGTTTAATGCGTATCAATGGGAGATCTCCTCTATCCTTTCGTTGATCAATGACAATCTCTACGGATCATGCATAATGAGTTGTTACCATTAAAGATTACTAATTTCATAGTTAGAAAAAAGTGCGAAGGTGGTGGTGATGGTGAAGAGAGATTAAGGATTGGAGATTTTGTGAAGCCGATAATGGGATGACAAGTGAAAGATATTGCATGATGCTTGAAATGAACACTTGAAAAGGATAACACAACCCTCCGCAAATATTGATTAATTTGTATTAATGACAGATCTCCTCTAGCCTTTTGGACATTAATGACAATCTTAACGGTTCCTGTAGGATGATCTATTAGCATTAAAGATTAATAATTTCATATCTAGAAAGAAGTGCGAAGGTGGCGGGGATGGTGAAGAGCGATTAAGAATTGGACATTTCGTGAAGTTGCCAACCCATGAAAGAGATTCCTAGAAATGGCCAATTATGGAAAGTGGTTGGTCGGGCTCAAAAACAAGGTCACAAGTTATACTCAGGAGACTCGAGTGTTGTGAGGGAAATCCCCTTAGGGACTAGCAAATAGGGTTATCTTATGCATGCAGATATGACCAAAAGAAATATACTTTCTACTTTCATCCCCAGACTTAAACCCCATTCCTTTTCAGCAAATACATGGTTTAGACCAACATACCTTGTTCTGGTTGTTCGATGTTGATCCTTCCTCCCGCTTGATCACTTGTTAGTAGTCCTCCTTTCAAAGTTGACCTGTATGCAAAGCAAGCAACAAACTACACATGCATTTTACCTATAGACTAATGGGTTAGAGATTCAAACATATATTTATTGTATTATGAAGAACTCATAAAGTGGGACAGGAAAAGCATTTCTTTATTACTTTAAATGAATCAACTTACAAATGTCGAGACCGACCACTATTCCACGAATCCTGATCCTGAGCTCCTCTTCAAATGTCCTCCAACTTCTTTTCTTTGTATCTCTTCTTGCACAAGGATGGCTAAAGGGTTGGGACAATGGGAATATGAAATTGGGCAGAGTTTCTTTGCTATCTTTTTCCTCCTCCAAATGGGACCCCTACCCCTTCTTTTATAGGCTAGAAGGAGCTAGGTGTTTGGACGAACCCTCGGCCATGCATGGCCGGGAGTTTCAGTTAACTCACCCAAAGTTGTGTGTTATGTCAACAAATTTCCTTTTTTCGTTCTTTTGTCGGTCCACACGGGTTGTTTTAGGTCAGCTAGCGTATACACGTGTGCAGTAATGGAGTAGGGTGCGTGGGCCCTTATAAAAGAGGTTTTTTAAAGAGTTGTTCAGCAGTGCTTTGGCAAAGAAGGGATTTGAGATGGCCTGATGCCAGGTAAGCATGTATGGTGCAATTTAGGGTTATAACAGATGCCCCCTAATGTGTGAGGTCAAAAGAGCATCTGATGACCGAAATACATTACCAATATTTACTGATGTGTCGAACGATTGAGCCCAAGGATCAGGAATCGAGAGGCGTCGTCTGCAAAATAACAAATGTCTCACCGAGGCAGGCATACCCATGCTCAGGATAAAATAGAATCATGGCTACCAATCAAATACACTGTAGATCCATGTCATATAACTATATAAAGAGTAGCCGCGAACAATACATAGTGGAGCTACATCTCGAAATCAAAAAGATATACATATAGAGTATCCATCTTCTAGAAGTTGATACGGCCTGATGGCTGGAGATGAGGTCTTCAGAGCTCGAGCAACTACTTCAAAATCTTCAAAACTCGGGTAGGAGTGTAATATGAGTGTACGACTACACTACCCAGAGGTCTTCGACGGCTCGTCGATCATGGACTTGATGATCAGACTAAAGGCTTCATTGATTTCGAACAAGGACTTGATTGGACATTCAGGATGGACGGGTATGAGGGAAAGAGGCAGATTGTAGAGGGGCCGACTCAGGATTGGTAGAAACTTCCCTTGGACAACAACACGACATATGATGAGACTTAGGAAGCTTGGCATTAATCATAAGTTTATGAAGCAGGAGGCAACACAAACTCTCCATATGTTTGGAAGAATAACCAAATGGAAGAGGACACAACTCTATGTAGCGAGAACAACTTCCAAAGGTCGTACTACATCCCATAGTTTGATGAACAAACGGACAAATGTGCTTTATCCAAGGGCGACTCATTATGCTTCCAATAAAGAAAATACTTTTCCCTTCCTCTTTTTGGGGTATATTTGATTTTTTTGTCTTTTTCAATAATTTTGGAAAAAGAATAAAGGAATGTTACGTTACAATGGAGGAATAAGTTTTGCAAACATACAATTTCAAGGCATTAGGACAACATTGATGTTCAAAATAATGATACTCGGGAAAAATCCTCCAGGGGCCAAGGGTGTTAAAATGCAGAAGCAAACTGTTACAAGGCTGGCGTATAAGATATGCAAATGCGGTTAACAAAACACACAATGGTAACGTCCTTCGATGTAAGTTTAACAAGACTAGAGAAGGTAAGCTCCATTGGGGTACCTTTTTCGAAGATAGTCTAGTCAGTTTGAAAAAGGGGTAAACTAGCACCGACAAGACGTCTATTCAAAACCATTTTAACGAGTGTGATAAGGACAAGATCACTCGGCCATTTTATCATTTTTAAGGAGTCTGAAAAAAGATTAACTATGGACTCTGTCAGGAATGTTCTTCTGGACCAGTTTAACGAGTGTGAAAGAATAAGGTCACTCGACGATCTTTTCAATTTTAGGGAGTCTAAAGAGAGCTTAACTATGGACTCTGTGGGGGTTCTTTCTTCGTAAGTTTAGTCCCTCGGACCCGAAAAAGGGATAAAATTATACCTGAGAGTACTCTTCTAGAGAACTGAAGTTCCATAGAGTATACCTTTGTTCGTACAGTTAACTGTCCAGATCGAAAAAGGGGTAAACTACCGTCAGATAGACGTGACTTCAAATATTAGTTTAATGAGCATGAAAGGCCATAAGATCGCTCAGTAATATTTTCATGTTTAGAGGGTCTGAAAAGGGATTTAAAAGAAGACCCGTTATTTTTTGGGAGTCCTAAGGGTGAGGTCAAGAGTGAAGAGGAATCAAGCAAATGAGGCTCAAGCTCATATTCAGGAAAAAATACAAGGACTCTCGAGCCTACAGTGTTTTAGAGACAACATAGATACCATAATGCAACCAGGATCTACCTAGGGCATCCATGTTTCGGTAAGCTCTACCACCAAGTTGCGACACTTCTAAAGTAGCTATGATGGTTTTGTATCACAACCTGATGGGATTGATCCTATGGCAAAGGAAAAAGACAACGAGATACAAAAATCGGGGTAGAAACCTAACCTATATGTTCAAGTTGATCGTAGGAAAATTTTTCCACAGACCATCGAAAATTACTCAAAACTAAAAAAAATTGTCCCAATACCCAATCAAATCCCTCCTATGCAACTCCTGAATCACTCTAAATGGTTTTTGGTATAAATAAAATGATAAGGGAGGCCAAAAAAGTGACAAAAAGAGGCCAAAAAGTCTATAAATAGAAGTTGGCAGCTCATTATCACCATTGTTGATTTGGAAATTCACTCTGGAGCCAAAAGAGCACCTTTGTCAAAAGTGGTGATTCTGGGAGCTACAGTGGACGAAACAAACTTCTGTTTGGACCAAGTAAGTACAAACTCCCGTATCTTTCATTTTATGTCTTTATTTTTGCATTGGGTTTCATTTTTTAGGGGGGCGTCGACCTTTAAAAGGTCGGCCCTAGGTCCATGCAGGCTGTCTCAGGACAGACCATGTGTACACATGACTATCACCATTACCGCACGTGTGGACCCCCTTATGGAATGAAAAAGGCATAAAAAGAAAGGGTTAACCCTCCTTAACCTTGGTGTTTTTCAAGATGTATGTCCATTGGAGAGAAAGAGAGCATGAAGAGGTGAATGAGTTGGTCGAGGAAGACCCTAATGCTATGGCTACTTTGATGCAATGTGGGTTACTCAAGTTTTTTCTATGTCCTTTCATGTGGGCACAACCTAGGCTACTGAATGCCTTGGTTGACTACTGGCATCTGGATGCAGAGGCATTCATGTTAGAGGGGTAGTCATTGGTGCCCATGGTCGAGGACATTTACTTTTTGACTGGCCTCTCCAGGAGAGGGGAACCAGTCAATTTCTGGACTTTTCCTGTGGGGTCGCATAACATAGTGGAATTGATAGGTCTATATTGTGCAGCTGATATAGACCACTCGAGCACGCAGGTGCCCATAAGCAAGATCACTAACTTATCACTACAGGTGATAATATTGCTTATCGGGTGAATTACTGGTTCTGCAGCTCTACATCAGGTGTCTCGTGCATAGATGAACTGTGCAGTCCAGTGCTTAAATGCATAAGTTTTTTATTGGAGTACCACATTGCTTGAGTGTATGAAAAGACAGCTGACAGATTGTCATTTGCAGACACACAGGAACTTCGGGTTCGTGACCATTCTGTGTTCGTTCATTTTTGAGAGAGTTCTGAGTTTTAGTCCTCGAGTAGTGGTACGAGGACATCAGGCCTCTCTTCCTAATGTGTGTAGATGGGAAATATTACTACCGCAATAGGGTGGTAGAAGGACCAATGAGTCCTTCGATGATGACTTCTTTGCGTGGCTGTCACGATAGATCCCGGTTATAGAGGATTACCCCTATGTCGGGATTGATTTTTCGAGAGACCCTGAGATACCAGTACCTCCTGGTGAGGAGCGAGGGGAGATGGGTAAGTCTCCACCTTTGTAGTTTTTTTGTTGTATATGTAATTTTTATGTTGTTTTGTTATATATATATCATTTTTTTGTTATGCCAGAGTATTTGATGGATATGTGTTCATTGTGTGCAGATGTGGGACCAGTGCGACTCGCTGACTATGCGAGGAATAGGCATCGTCCTCGGCTAGGATCCGCACTTGCCGCCGCAGGGGGACCAGCAGTAGCAGGAGATCTTCCAGCAGGGGAGGCTAAGGGGGTATTGAGACGGGTTGAGCGTAACTTTACTGCGCTCACTTGCACGGTCTCGATGGCAGAGATTGAGGACCTGCCACCGTCTATGCAGCCTCATGTAGTGGGGGCACCACAGATGTGGGTCCGGTTGTTTCAGCGTTTAGACAATGCTGTGGACCAGTATAATAGGGCCCATAGGCCCTGACTTTAGCTAGACATTTTGACGTGCCACGAGCACTACTTGTATATATTTTTTGAGGGCAGAATCCCTGTGACTTGTTATCGGTTATATTTTTGAGGTGCTTGCATCCATCTATGTACTCTGGTTACTTTATGATATTATATATGGTTTTTTTTGTCTTTTGTGTCTTATGGATCATGTGTGCAAAAAAAAACGTATTTACATGCTTATGTTAATGTTCTTTCATATGTGTGCAAGATGCCAATCTAAAATTTGATTAACTAGAGTATCTGTAACTTGGTTTAATCTCCTAGGAACATGAAAATATGTAATATAATCAAAGTTTCGTTCTAAGAGACATACCCTAAGGAATCGTTGGTATAAAGTTGGATCATGAACCCGGTACACTCTGTTTAACTGAGACACAACCAATTGAGCATCGAGATAGACCCGGAGATGAGAGATACCCAATGACAAAGCGTCACGAAGAAACCCAATAATTGCACTATACTCAACAAAATTATTTGTGGTGTCACCTAAGCATATACCTCCAGAAGATAATAACTGGCCTTGAGGTGTAAAGATTACCCAAGCTACAGAGGCAAGCCTCCAAGTGTGCCGACTAGCACCGTCTGCATACCCAACGAACACCTCGGAATCACTTGACCTCTGCCACAGTGACGAAAGATAGTATCAATGACACGTCCATAATACTAAAAGAAACTAAAAAGTAATAGTACAAAGACTATACATATGTTACAAAAAGTTACCCACAGTGACCT
The DNA here is from genome assembly GCA_009831015.1 of Picea engelmannii. Taxonomy (NCBI): domain Eukaryota; kingdom Viridiplantae; phylum Streptophyta; class Pinopsida; order Pinales; family Pinaceae; genus Picea; species Picea engelmannii. Next base: position 652,178 of record ML790516.1, on the reverse strand, counting down.
ACCTATGAGTAATACTTCTTGAGGTAGAGCCCATTTCTAGGCTCTGCCAAAGCATTCCCTTCAAAATCAATCAGACAATAAGCGCCCTTTTTTAAAACCTCTTTTATGATGAAAGGTCTGAACCACATGGGTTTGAATTTTCCTGCCCCCAGGGGGTCCTTATCTTGGTCATAGACCAGGACAAGGTCGCCTTCAGAGAAAATTTGAGGACAAACGGACCTATCATACTGACACTTGACGTTATGTTTGTGAGCCTTGTTGGCCAGGGCCGCATCACGATGCTGCTCAAGGTATACTAATTGTTCTTCAAGTGGAGAAGTGTCTGGCAATAATTGTACTTCCAACTTTAGAGACGGGATCTGACATTCGATGGGCAAGACTGCCTCCAGCCTGTAAATGAGTTGAAAATGTGAGAAACCGGTTGCAGTCTTAACAGATTTTTGGTGAGCCCATAATGCCGAGTATAACATCAAATGCCAATTTGACTTGGCTGAGTTGATAGTTCGTTGTAGAATGGTATTAAGAGTTTTGTTTACAGCTTCCACCTGCCCATTTTCTTGGGGGTAGTAGGGTGATGAATGTTCTTGCCGTAACCCAAGATTTGATGTTAACTCGGTCATCATATAGTTTTGAAAGTGACTGCCATGGTCAGTGAAAATCTCCCTCGGGATGTTGAACCTTACCATTATCTAATTGAATAAAAAGAGAGTTGCAGTCTCTCCATCATCTTTAAACGTTGGCATAGCTTCGACCCACTTTGTGAAGTAGTCTACAGCTACGATGATATAGCGGTGCCCCCTTGCTGAAGGAGGGTTGCAAGTAGTGTAATCAATCCCCCACTTGGTGAAGGGACCAACTATGATGACAGGAAACATGGGAACGGGATGTACCCTCATCTTCTGTGAGACGATTTGGCATGGGTGGCACTTCTTGACTGATTCGATATAATCTTTGATAAGTGTCGGCCAGAAGTAACCTGCTCGGAGAATCTTTTGGACTTTTTCCAACCCAGACAAATAACCACCAAAAGCTCCAGTATGGCAATCGTTAAGCACGATAACTGCTTCTTCGTGAGTGAGACATCGGTGTAGGATGTAGTCCACACCTCTCTGGTACAACATATCATCGAGTATGAGATAATTCTTAGCCTGATGGCGTATATGTTGACACTCATCACGAGAAGCAGAGGTGGAGCACTTCAAATTCTGGAGATAGATAAGTATATCTCCGTACCAGGGATCCGAAGATGTGATCAAAAACATATCTCCACGGATATGCGATTCTTCAGGCACAACGTCACCCGACTCAACCGGAAGTTCCGAAATAAGTTCTGCGAAGACCAATGACTTTTTGGACTTTGTTGAAATGAAGTCTAAGTCAAACTCCTGGAGGATGACTATCCATCTACTGATTTTTCTGCCTATTACCCGTCGTGTCAACATGTACTAGAATGGATTCATGACATCAATGACGGTGGTCTTGCGAAACATAACATAATGACGAAACCGTTGAACAGCATGAACTGCTACCAACACAATTTTTTCAATGTGAGAATAATTGAGTTTCAGTCCTATGAGGCCTTGGCTCAAGTAATAGATCACGTATTCTGAGAACAAGTCATCTTCCTGAACTAAAACCATGCCAATGGTTGATTCTGTTGCAGCTAGATATAATAAGAAATATTTGTTATAGTTAGGTGGTTGGAGCATAGGGGTTGTTGTGAGGGCATGTTTCAATGCATCGAAAGAGCGTTGAGTAGCATCGTCCTAGTAAAAGGCAACATCTTTCTTCAGTAAGCGCATAAAGCCCTTGGTGATCTCGGCATAGTTGGCGATGAAGCATCGTAAAAAGTTCGCCTTGCCTTGTAGACTCTAAAGTTGAAGGATTGTGCATAGGGGAGGCAACTGAATTATTGCCTCAACCTTGAGAGGATCGACCATGATCCTTGTTGTTGACACTATGAAACCTAACAATTGTCCTGACGTTACACAGAAGATGCACTTGTTTGGATTCAGGCGAATCCTAAAGTAGCGACAACGTTCGAAGATAAGTTGGAGGTGTGTGGGATGATTCGTTCTCTTGCGAGATCGAGATGCTAAATCATCTAAGTAAGCCTCGACTATATGCTTGAGGTCATGAAAATAAAAATACATGGCCCGCTGAAAGGTGGCTCCAGTATTTTTTAGACCAAAAGGCATTTTACGATACGTTAATGTACCCCATGGACAGATGAATTTCATTTTGTGTTGGTCTTCGGGTTTGATTTGTATTTGATTATATGCCGAAAAACCGTCCATGAAAGAAAAGGCTTCACAACTCGCACATTCATCAATGATATGGTCAATGAAAAGTGTGGGAAAATTATCTTTCGGACATGCCTTGTTCAAATCACGGAAGTCGGTACAAACATGAATCGTGCCTTATTTTTTATTGACCGGCACAGGATTTGACACCCTTTGGGTCAAATGGATAGGATAGATAAACCCGGATTTTAGCAATTTCTCAACCTCAACCTTAATGGTTGTTGCTTTCTTAGGATTAACCGGATAAAGCTTCTACTGAACAGGCTTGGCATTAGGATACGTTGTGATTTCATGTTCAACTATTTTTGGATCGATGCCTGACATTTCCTCATAAGACCAGGCAAAAACATCGCGGAATTATTTGAAAAGATCTGTGTATATTTTAATCTCTTCAGGGGAGCAGTCTGCTCCGACGAAAACATTCTCCACGATGCCAGGGTTTCGAGAGATATTGATCGATAAGGTTTCAGCAATAGTTGCCATATTACCCTCAACATAAACCTCATGTGTATCTAAGGGATTAATAGGACAAGACTGATCTCCTGTCATAGTCACGGTGAATTCTCTTGCTTCAATTCGGCTTAACTCTAGGAGGAAGTATGATCTGTGATGAAGATCTTCCCAGGGTTTATCCGGACTAGTCATTGCTTCAATTATTGCTTCATCAGAGGGAAATACTAAGTCTAATGAATCGGTGTGAGCGAGAGAACCCTGAGCCCAAATAGGCTCTAGAAGTGGATCGAACTCTTGTGCATGAGCTAGATCAGTGTGGGTTGAAGTTTGTTGGACTAAAGAGTACGCTACTTCAGTTGCGGACAAGGGAATGGACATGCCCGGGTGCCCTGTCCCATCCATCATGGCCGATGGGGAAGGAAGTATCCATGGATCGTCAAAGTAAGTCATGTGGAATGATTAAACTTGAAAAATCTAAACCTTATGGTGATTGGATATAAACTTGATATCACCTTGAGGGGGTGGGTAATCGAAGGTATGAATAAAAAATGCGCACAAAACAACCCCTATGTTGACAACACCTGGTTGAGGATTATCAATCATCGGGACCATGGATGCCCCCAATGCAGGGTCAGGTCTGGAGAAGGACAATTGATTGATGGTCACTATCTGACCTTCGTGTGGAAACAACAAGACCCGAAAAACTGTAGCAACCACATCTTGTGTGGCATAAGTCCAACTCCTTCCTAACAAGAGGTTATAGTCGAGGGGAGCATCGAATACCTCTACCTCGACACACATGGTCTTCCCTCCTAACTGCACGAGGAAAGAAGGAATGATAACATGTGGTCGGAACGAAAGATCGTCGAAAGTAATGAGGAGAGTAGGTGATGGAGACAAAACGGGCTAGCCAATATCCTTCCAACATGCCAACGACATAATGCATGTCGAGGCACTGTCATCAACCACCGTGCGGAAGATATTTCGAGTAAAAGTTTTTGTGGGATAAGCCACTACTATCTGAAACACAACGTGGTAAGGTAGACAAGTTTTTAAGTCGGTTGTATCCAGCATGATTGTACCCGGATTACAAGTCTCATTGGATCCTAAAGAAGTTAAAAAGACTTTCCTCTGGGAAGGGCATCTTTGGAGGACCTCCAAAGCAGACATCGCACAAGTGGTTTGTGATAAATATTCCACCACAGAGTAGTTCTCAGTGGCCCTTGCGTTTGGGTTATGAGAAGCATTTTTGAATGCGCCTTTAGGAATGTGTGTCATTGTTTTGCCCAACGTCTTCTCAATCTGTAGAGGAAGAGATGGGAGTTCAACTTATTTACCCTTCTCAGAAGTGCTTGGTTTACTATAGTCATGCGCTCTAGTTGATATAAAAGCATAACCCCTCACCATATATACGTTCACAGATGTGGGGTTGTTCACAGGCAGACAGGGTTCTTGGCTTCCCCCTTCCGTGCTTGCAGAGGCATGGGTTAGATTTTTCCCATGTTGAAATGGATTGGTCAACATACTAGGTTGTTGTTGCATCACAAACTTTTGGGCTTCTGGAAACCGAGGACATAGATGGGTCGGGTGGTCTTCTACACACAAGTTTCATGGATACCTCGCCTTCCGTTTCTCAGTGTTGTCCCTGCCAACATTATCAGTAGGTTTTTTATCCCCCTTACCCTTCTTTCGTTGTTTTTTCTTTCCTTCAGGTTGTTGGGTGGCCTTTGGGTTAGTCGATTGCACTATGTGTACCTCCGAAGTTTTGGTAGGGGGAGTAGCCAAAGTAGTAGTTTGGTTGGCCGTTGTGTGTTGTATAGATAACTACTGCAACTTCTTTGTCAATTGCTCAACGGGATTTGTTTGTGTTGAACCAACAATACCATCGGCATGTGGTCCAGCTCTCTGTCTAGTTTTATCAAGTATTGAGTGTGGCACATTTGGCAAGATGTTGTATAATAAACTGGACTGAGAATAGATGAGCTCAAATTCTTGAGCTCTCATGATGGCGTCTTCTTTGGAGAATACTCTCGACGTTGTGACATATTTGGATAACTGCGGGACCAAAGACTTAAGGAACCACTCAAGAAGGAATATTGGTGGGACTGGCACCTTAGTTAAACTCTTCTGGCATCTCCATTCTCAGATGTGATCAGAGATATGGTCTATTGTTGTCTGTTCGAAATTGGCGAGCAACTCTGTGCCAATGTCGTATCTCACAGGTAACTGGAAATGGTTTAGGAAAGCCATCGCCAGTTCACCGAAGGAAGAGTATCTTGAGCAATCGAGCTCAATGTACCATTTCACGGCACTCCCAATGAGAGTACGTTGAAACAATCGCAACCGTACGGAGTCGTCTTTCAATGAGTTAGATGAGCACCAAAGATGGAAGGTAGTCACATGATCTCCTGGATCTTCGTTAGGCTTGGCTTTAAACTTTGGGATGTCTAAAGGCAACTTTGTCGGCATAAGAGGCCAATGTGAATCCTGACAGATAGGGTCATTCAACAACCTTATCAAATCTGGCAAATGCAAAGTCGCCAGGAAAGGTAGTTTGGGTTGTTGGTGATAACCTGGGAAAAAGGGGCCTGGAGTTTGACTGGCACCAGGTTGCCAGGAAAAGTTTGGCTGTTGGCCCGGATTCTGGTAGAAACCATGGCCCTGGCCAGCATATGTATTTTTCATATGTGGAGACATCATCGACTGATTTCCAAAATAGGACATAGATGGTTGGGCATGCATTACATTTAAAGGACTTTGGGAAGGGTTGCCCCATGTCGGTCTCGTGGGGATAGGCATAGTAGTTTGTCCAGGGTTCCATTGATTGTGGAAAGAATTACCCCATGTCGACATTTCGAACAAGGGAATGGATCCCTACCAAGAATTCCAAGGACCTAATGCGGAAGAAGTTCTGAGGTTTTCCCCCTCTGCAGGAATAGTACCCTGCATAGGAATAGGTTGTCCAAAACTGGGATTGCCCCAGTCGGGAAGGTGGCTAATGAGAAGGTGTTGTTACCAAATGTTCTGATCAAAGAAAATGGTGTCGAACCTCCCATCATACTATGCGAAGGTGGTCCTTGACTCCCCGCTCCAAATAAACTATGGTGTGTAGGTTTCCCGACGGATTGTTGATGCGAGCCACCTAGTGAAGGGGATGAAGGAGGTATATGACCTCCTTCGTAAGGAAAGGCATTGAAAGGAGTAGGAGTGCCCCCCATGTGACCTTGCAGAGGAGCGCTAGAGATCCCTGCCCCCAGACCTGAAGTCTGTAAAGTGGAGTAGGAAAGTACAAGACTTGTACCCGAACTAGGCATCCCGTATGAGAACGGACAACCTATCTCACTTGGTGTGAAAGGGGTTGTGGCCACCGCCAAAGATGATATCGGACCATTGTGCGATGTAGAGGCGGTTGATACCATGGTGGCTCGGACAGGTGATGGTGGGTTAGGAGGTGAAAAATCTCTTGTGGTGACAACCGTAGTGGGAATTAAAGAATCCCCAGAAGGAGTAACAACATTTGTTTCCATTGTTGTGTGCGACACTGTCTGGGGCTCGTAAAATTGAATTAGTACGATGAAAGGTGCCAAGAAATCAGTGGTTGTTATTTCAACTGGGCCAAGATTGTTCGCTTCAAGTTCCAAAATGGTTGATTCCTCCGGATGTTGGTCGGGCATAATTGCTTGTGACCCAGTCGCTTCAAAAGACCCTTGTTGGTCTAGCTTTCTCATTAATGGTGGCGGGGGTGGCTCCAGTGTAACCGGCAACAGGCCAAGAAGCCTTCATGACCGGCAGAGCTCATGATCCTTCATTGTGTGAGAAGATCAAAGACACTCTAGGGTAGTCTAAACATTCAAAAGTAACACACACTAAAAAATTCCCTAGAAGATAAGATAGGCAAACACTAAATTAATTGGAAGAACAGTTACAACAACCAACACTAGAGCAACTTACCAGTGCAAGTGCAAATCGAAAACGGAAGCACCCTCCAAGTATACTCTGCAAAGTGTGGCCCGATTTCTGTCCTAGGTACCGCGGTATACCCCTGCAGTCACCTATGTATGTCCCTAAAAAAGATAGGCAACTAGGTTGCCAGCGCGCGAACAGTGACTAGGTGGGTACAGTCAAAAGTCTGGTAGACCACAATGAGCAGGGTATCGAGCCTGAAACCTGTCAAGGGTATCAAAAGTAAGTGGTCCGAAAGACAACTGAGGATCTCGAATAGATTCGAGACCCACGAAGCCCCATGGCAAATGCAATCGACAGAATCCTAAAACAAGCCCTCTATATGTGTTCTCCACTATGATTGGTCCAGCTTTGGAGGGGTTATCTCCGCTACCTTTCCGCACATGACCTCGTGTTTATCCCATGTGTTAGAGGGGGGTCCCAGATAACTTTCATGATACTAGGCTTAGACACTCCCTAACTCAGACTCCAATGTTTGATTTTAAATGGCCTTGAAGAGTTTCTTCTCCAACCTAATCCAAGGCCCTAATCCTGAACTAGTTGGTTAACCCTACAAACATAAAAGTCTAATAAATTTTAGATTTAGCGTTAATTTTATGGCTTGTCTTATGTCAAGGGGTATGAAATTGAAACTGATGATGTGTAAAAGATGAAAGAAAACATGAATAAAAAGTTGGAAACAAAAACTTTCACTTAATGCAAAATTTCAACAACTTTTCAATTTTTTTTTTTTTTTTTAATTTTCTAAGATTTTGGACAACAAACTCAAAAAGAATTTCACTCGACTACGAGCCACTTATGATCTAAGTAAAATGCAAAAAACTTATGAAATAAAAGACTTTTCCCTGGCTAATAATGTAAAATCAGACTCTTCAACCAAACAAGAAAATGAAAGAGATTTATTTATTTATTTAAATGTTGATAAAGCAAAAAGGAAAAATACCAACAAGTAAAAAACCAAGAAAAACAATTCTAGCCTAAATCGCAGATTGCAAAGAATCACTTCAATAAATCACACACTAGCAACTTAAAAAATGACTCTCACACTTGTCTAAAAATCCTAATATATATATATATATATATATATATATATTTATGACAACTTTTAAATGAGAAAAAGAAAGCTAAGGCTAAGATTAATTTTAAACTACTGGCTGCTAAGACAGAGATTCAAATACCTGAGAGGTATAACTCTCATCAAGGGAAAGGATGATTGCCTTACCCTCAACAAAAACTATCATGTCCAAGCACGCTACTGATAATCCAACAGGAAGCGTGTGAACGCGAGCTGTATAGAGCCAGAGGGCGTGTACACACGGGCTGACCTTCTACAGGCCGTGTGTATCTCTAAAACTCTGAGAAAAAATAAAAATAGACAATCCAAACCAGGAAGAGACCACTGATATTGAGAACCAGGATCTCTTGAAGGCTTGGACACTCTCTTTAATAGAAAAAGAAAACAATGTAAGGAAAAATTTGTAAAACAAACCAATCTGAGACAAGACTGCAAACAACCAAGACTTAGAAAGAATTCCAGAAAACCCCTGAGAATAACTAATTCTGATAGGGAAGAGGATGACTGCCTCCAAAATTTTCTGGAATCTACACGCTACTGCTACTTCTTCAACTAGCATTCACACATGGGTTGTAAGAGAGTAGGGCGTAGGTACACGTGTGCAGACCTTATGCAGGCCACGTGTACCTCTTTGGGTCCCGAAAAAACACAGTCAAGCAAATAACAGAGATAGATGGTATGGAAAACCAGACTCTCTGCTAGCTAAGACTTTGCAGAAACTAAAAAACAGGCAAGAAAACTAGTCTTTTAAAGCCACCCAAAAACAAATAAAATTCCTAGGAACCCTAGAGACTTCCCCAATATGGTTGCCAATTCTGTTGTGAGGGAAATCCCCTTATGGACTACAAAATAGGGTTATCTTATGCATGCAGATATGACCAAAAGAAATATACTTTCTACTTTTGTCCCCGGACTTAAACCCCATTCCTTTTCAATAAATACATGGTTTAGACCAACATACCTTGTTCCAGATGTTCAATGTCGATACTTCCTCCTGCTTGATCACTTGTTAGTAGTCTTCCTTTCAAAGATGACCTGTATGCAAAACAAGCAAAAAACTACACATGCATTTTACCTATAGACTAATGGATTAGAGATTCAAACATATATTTACTGCATTATGAAGAACTCATAAAGTGGGACGGGAAAAGAATTTATTTATTACTTTAAATGAATCAACTTACAAACGTCGAGACCGGTCACTGTTCCACGAATCCTGATCCAGGGCTCCTCTTCAAATGTCCTCCAACTTCTTTTCTTTGTATCTCTTCTTGCACAAGGATGGCTAAAGGGTTGGGACAATGGGAATATGAAATTGGGCAAATTTTCTTTGCTATATTTTTCCTCCTCCAAATGGGACCCCTACCCCTTCTTTTATAGGCTAGAAGGAGCTAGGTATTTGGACGAACCCTCGGCCATGCATGGTCGGGAGTTTCATTTAACTCACCCAAAGTTGTGTGTTCTGTCGGAAACTTTCCTTTTTTTGTGCTTTTGTCGGTCCACACGGGTTGTTTTAGGTTAGCTAGCGTGTACACGCGTGCAATAATGGAGTAGGGCACGTGGGCCCTTATAAAAAAGGTTTTTTAAAGAGTTTTTCAGCAGTGCTTTGGCAAAGAAGGGATCTGACATGGCCTGATGCCAGGTAAGCATGTATGGTGCAATTTAGGGTTATAACACCGAGGGCCCGATGGTCAAATTGTATGTCTCTGAACTTTTTACTGCAAAATGTGTAACTCGGAACAAGGAATAATGATGGACTTCGGCAGTCAATTTGTATATCATGGAACTTCAAGTGTTGTTTGTAGGTCGGGGAATAATGGAAGCGCAATGTTGAGCAAGCCTAGTCGGGAACCGGTAATGGAAATAGTGGCCAAGTATGGAATGGGGAAGCAGTTGGTCGGACTCATGATATAAAATCATGAGACATATTCAGAACAGGGCATATTGACGGGCTTCAAAATAGGGCCACAAGTTATACTCATGATACGTCAGGGCCCGATGGTCAAACTGTATGTCTCCGAACTTTTGATTGCAAAATGTGTAACACAGAACATGGCATAATGACGGACTTCAGCAGTAAATTTGTATATCACGGAACTTCGGGTGTTGTATATAAAAGAATGAGACATATTAGGAAAAAAAACTAAGTAACCAGAAAGGGAAACTAAAGGAGAAAAAGAAAGGGGAATTTGGTTGTCAATTTGTAGATAGGGGAAGTTCGGGTGTTGTTTACAGGCGGTGGAACAATGGAAACGCAACGTTGAGCCCACCTACCCTGGAACCCGTTGTTATCTCCTCAAATAAATTGGTGGATTTTTGCTTTTTGAGGTGATAGGTTGTGATCTAAATTTTATTTCTAAATTTTTGTAAGTAGGTTAGAGAGTCTGTATTTTGAAAATAAGCTCAAAATAAATTTTGAATTTGGTTCGATCAAGAAAAAGTCAAAATATCAGGTTTCGGTGGTTTAGGCGAGCCTTCAATGTGCTCATTAACCACCGAAAGTCTTTGTTCTCGGTAGTTAATGGGTTGAAGCAAGAAGGCGATTAACCACCGAAAGTGTTTCAACGCTAAAAATGGAAAGCCCATGCTTTCGCACGAGCTAGCTGTCAAGTTGGCGCAATGATTAAAATGCAACCGCCGAAAGCTCGCCATGGTGGAGGGTATGCACGTTCATGGTGTCTATGCGAAAGTTTTGAAGCCCCTGTGTCTTTTCAACAGCATTGGTCATTTCAAAATCCAAACACGGCGGTGATTTTCATGTATGATCGCACGGAGCCTCCCTCCATTTCAGTCGCAAGTACGCTAGTCATCATGATCTGGTTATTCCTTCATTTGAATATTCAATGAGTCATTATGAATCCCATAGATTGCTGAAGATAACCGTTAGCTCGCGATTTTAGCAGTAAGTCATATTTTCAGAATCCCGTTTCCTCTGGTGATTGTAAATGCGTCATTAAGTCCAACGAGAATTTTCGAGTCAAGTAAGCCTGGTCGGGTTATCAGGTAAGCTCAAAATCTATCCTCTTTCAGTTTCAGAAATAAAAATGCTACCGAAAATCTAAAGTTTCGGCATATTCTCAGTCAAATTGTCGTCCGAAACTAGGTTAGTTTTCTGAACTCGGTAATCCTAATGTTTGTGTCACCCTGTTCCACTGGTTTTTCATGAGTGATACTTGTTGTCTGCCAAATTTCTAGAGTCATTGTCTCCTGGGACGTCCAGCTCCCCATAATCATAGGCACACTGAACATCGACCCATGTCGAAAGCAGGGCTAGCTTTGAGATCTGAGGTAGATGGAGTATGGTATTTAGAAGCTCACCCGGAGGTGGCCGAATTTTTCAAACAGACCGGAGTTTTTGCATACTGTGAGAAATTAACCAAATTTCACAAACAGGTGGCCGAATCGTTTTCTATTTCCTATGATGGAAGGACGGCTAAAGTTGGAAAGGAGGAGATTATCATTGACGAAGCAACCAATGTTGAATACACAGGTTTACCCAGGTCGGGAGATTGTTGGTTCAAGACTACCACACCTTCAAACAATGAATTCAGGTCATATTTGTTACCGGTGCATAAAGCTTTAATCTGGAAGAAGGATATTCCCATGTCGTATTTGGAACCAAAGTGGCAGTCCCTGTTGAAGGCAATTCTGGTGTATATCACTTGTGAGGGGCGCTACAATAGGGTAATTTTTTATCATTTTAAACTTCTGAATCATTTCACAGGCAGAGAGCCTATAAACCTGCCTTACTTCTTTCACAAAACCCTAACGAAGATGGCAAGACAAGTGAAAGCCCAACATGCTAAGGTTTTCAACAGATTATCACATCAAGGGATAATTACTCTTCTCGTGAGAGAAGCTCTGCAGAGGAAACAGATTGAGTGGGGCTTCTTTTTGTTTTGGAATGAATTTCAAACAGAAAGACCACCAGAGGTAGAAAATAAGAAAGCCAGGGGCAGAAAAACTCCTACTCCCAAGAGAAGTCACAGGAAAAGGAAAGGAATCTCACTACCAAGAGATCCTATAAAATCATCCCCTAGCAAGAAGAAAGGAATCAAGAGAAAATTGCAGTTTGAAGGTAAACAGTCTAAAAACCCTGCCACAGGAAATAACCTTCTGAATCTACCTTACAGTGATTCAGAATCAGAGCAAGAGGCGGAAAATACATAGAATAACATGCAAACTAAACAGGGTGCATATTTTCATTCAAATCTACCTTCACCAAGTCCTCCAGAGGCCCATAGGCAACCAGAAGAAGAAGCCTCCTCAAGCAGGCCTAAAATAGCTAGAACATAGAAAATCAACAAGCTCCTGCAATAGGTTTATGAAATGGAAGTCCTAGAAAGGGTGATCAAAAAATCCAACACAGACCTCACTAACAGAAATGCAGAACTATTCAAAATGAATCAAACCCTTAAGGAGAAGCATGATAAAATTAAATATAGAAACAGGGTATTGATCAGAGAAAACATGAAGTTGTATAGACAGCTCAGGATTCTGAGGTTAAAATTAAAACAGTTTCAATCACCAGTAGAGGAGCAGACTGGATTGGAAACTTTGGCTAACTTAGCTACGACTATGATGGACACACCAGAACACCCCACATAGCCAGTAGAAGTTCGTAGGTCTCCAAGAACAAGGGCTACCTCATCTAAGAAACCCTGAGCATCAAAAAGGGATCCAGGTGAGCATTTTACAAATTTTGAAATTTTCTCAAAGATGCAGTTTCGGTGGTTTAGGCGAACATGACGACTGTTCATTGACCATCGAAAGCAGTGCTTTCGGTAGTTAACCCACCCTGAAGCTTTCCAAGTTAACCACCGAAAGCCTGTCATGTTCAGAATAATCAAGTTTTTGCACAAATCAAGGTTTTTTGAGTTGAAAAGGTTTGAAATATTTTCGAATGAACAACTGATGAATTATCAAGACAAAGCCAATAGTTATTTTTGACAGATTGTGGAAAGAAGAGGTGTTCTAAAGGTTTTTTATATCTTTTGGCAAGACAGAAAATCAGGACACTTTGCCACCTCAGCAGATTCGAATTTGCCTCTTTTGGAGAGTCATCATTTAGCCTTGGGAGGCTATCCTGCACTTCACCAACAATCAAGAAGAGAGAAAGACCATGAAATCTGGGATTGACCTCATTTTTTGGGATCATCCCACATCTTTTGCAACTGAATTTTGAGTTACTATCTTTAGTATATTTGATCCTTGTTTTCAGGATCTCAGAACTACTTGTAAAGATATAAATCTTAGGATAGAATATGAACCAAGGGTTCGATTTTGGGTTCTATATGTTGTTACTATAAATGAGACTCATTCTTAATATATGAAATATTGCAAGCTTCCTCCATCTGTGTTTTCAGACCTTTCTTTTATGTTCTATGATATCTTATGAGTGAATGATTTCTTTATTGGTGCTTATGCAATCTACATGTGACTGTCATCTCACTAATTGATTGATTAAGTTAAGAATCATAAGTTAGTGCCTTAGTTTTTAAACCCATTGTGCTTATTGTTTTATATGAGTATAATCTGGTTCAACAACTATCTTTTGTTCTATTTGATCAACCCTTGTCTGATTGCATTCTTAGAAGGCCTTGTGATATTTGATATTACTAGATAGTCTTAAAGACACAGTCCAGCCCCTAGATATTCATCTTGATCCAAAAACCACATCATTTTCAAAAAAACAGTTACCAAAAGATTGAGTTACTAGGCATCTCCGACTTACAACCTAGGAGAGTTTCCTGGAGTGATAACAAATTGGCGTCGTTGCCAAGGAGAGGAGATCGAAGCTCAGCTTCTCTGGGAGACGACATAGATCTAGTTCTTGATGATAGACAAGAAGTAGACACTATTGGTTGTACATTTTCTATCTGGTGACTCCATTGAAACGAAGTGGCTCCAAAAAGAGCTCACACCATGGCGAACCAAGAAGGCCCATTGACAACACCAATTCCTGATCCCGAGAAAATCATCAGTAAGGGAAAATCTTTGCAAAGACAGGCTTCTGGATCTGCAAGGCCAGTAGATTCAGGTATTCAAACTGATACTCATCCTTCCATATCTAAAAATCCTCTAGTTGAATCCCCTGCTGAAACTCATAATTACTAGGAAATTGAAAATTTATCTCAAGTTTCTAAGGTAGAAGAACCTTCATTTTCTTCTAATATTACTGATTCTGTTTTTGAGGTCGATGTTTCATCCCATCCTGAAAAGATAACCACCGTTTCTTCTCAGCAGAAAGAAAACTCTTCTTCATCTTCTTTTGATTCTTCACCTATTAAACCTTCGAAAGGTGTTTTATACACTCACACAAATCTGCCTGTTCTTGAATATATTCTTCATGATCTGTCCTCTAAGGGAGAAGAAAATTTAGCTTTGTTACTTGGTCAATTTTATAAAGCCTCTTATTTTTCACCTATTTCTGAAACTTCTACTCAAGGTGAAGTGAGACAACCATTCCATTCTAACTCAGGCATCCCATCTCCTCCATCGTCCCCTACGAGTTCCTCATCTGTTTCAATCACCAAAACTGCCATGGCTGCCCCTTTGACCAGGATGGAATAGATTTTGGCATATAGATATGCCCCACTTGTATTTCCAAATCCCTTGTCTGCTATGCCAACTGGAGACTATCATAAATATATGCCAAAGTTTACAGGAGCAGGAGATTATACTGCTGAAGAAAATATTGAATCTTTTTATGCTTATGCATAAAATATCAACATTTCATAAGAAGATGTGTGGACTAGAGTTTTTGTTCAGAGTTTGTATGGCCAAGCCCGAAAGTGGTTCAGAAAGATGCCAGCAAATTCGATCACAGGCATTGAACAATTAGATGAGGTATTCTTGAAGCACTGGGGAGAAGAAGAGATCTATTATACTACATTTCTGAGTTTGGAAATTTGAAGAGGGAGGATGGAGAGTCGGTCTCAGACTTCATCAAGAGATTCAATAGGATGTTTGGTAAGATCCCTGCAGAGATTAAACCAAGCGACGCATCAGCAAAGATCACATTCTCTGTTTCCTTTGATCCATATTTTTGTCTAATTCTTAGAGAAAGACGATCAACCACACTTTCTTTAATGCAAGATGCCACCCTCGAGGTTGAATCTAACATTACTGCATCTCAGAAGCTTAAAGGAAGGGTTGAGAGGAAGAAATCTTCTTTTGAATCCTCCTCTTCTTCTAAAAGTAAAATGGAAAAGATGGTGAAGATGTTAGACAGTATGACATCTGAAATGTCAAAATTGAAGGTTCAGAATCAGCAACCTACAAGGGCAAAAGAGCCAAATGCTTTTGCCCCCAGAAATCCAAATGCTTTTCCTTACAGAAGGAATAATCCACAAGTTCAGATTCTTCAAAGATATAGAAATCCAGTTGATGATCAGAGGATCAGACCACCTTTTCAAAATGCAGTATTAGATGAAGAGAAACAGCCCCCTCACGATGAAGTCGAAGATGCAGATGAGATAAACTATTTTGGTGATGAAAATGATTCTTCATTTTTGACACAGGTAGACTATGAAGAAGCCCTGATGGATCAGCAAATTCAAGAGGCAAGTGTTGAAGGATCTGTCTACTTGACAGATGAGAAGAAAGGTTACAACTTAAGATCCAAGAGTGCTGGTCTGAAACCACCCATTGATGCTCCCGTGAAGAACAAGGAAGTTGTTGCTCCTGTGAAGAGTAAAGAGGTTACTGCCAAGCAGCCTCCCACTCCTGAAAAATAGACTCCCCTTCCTACAAAACAGCAGAAGAAACAAACGCAGCCCCCAGCCAAGGAGCAAGTCAGTCTCAAAGCTCCTTCCAATGAGGTAAAGGTTTCAGACAGACCATCTTTCTCTTTTAATTTTGAATCGGAAATTCAAAAAGTTAAGATACCGATGCCTTTAACTGAACTCATGAAGAATGAAATTTTTAAATCATCCATCCTGAAGTCTCTTGAGCCAAAGACCTCTCCATCTGATGATTTCGTCAACCTACAAGATGATAAGCCTAAAGTCACCATAGGGCCTATGATAGAAGACCGAGATTATTCTTGCCCGCCATTCTACATATCCCTAAACGTCCATGACAAAATCCTTCACAATTGTTTGCTCGACTCCGGGGCATCACACAATCTTATGCCAAAAGCGGTGATGGATGAGCTTGGTCTAGAGGTCACCAAACCATATCAAGATCTTTTCTCCTTTGATTCTTGGAAAGTCAGATGTCTCAGCCTCATCAAATATCTTTTTATAAACCTTTCCCAACTGCCCATGAGAAGCATGGTTATGGATGTGGTGGTTGCTGATATTCCACCTAAGTTTGGGCTTCTATTGTCTCGTTCATGGGGAAAAAGGTTAGGAGGTACCTTGCAAATGGATCTGTCATATGCTATGATTCTGGTGTTTGGAGGGGAGCTAAAAAGACTTTACAGGGAAAACCAACTTGCCTACATCATCATTGATGGAAAGAATTCTGTCAATCATCCTATCTATGTTGTGGATACCGATTTTGGTTCATGCATCCTTCAGATAGATGAAGCTCAATCGACTCCTATGCAGCTTGTGAAGCCTATTGAACAACAGTCTGATGGTGAAGACATTTCAGTTGGGACTATGTACTTTGATGGGGCCAGCACTAAGGATTCAGTAGGTGCTGGGATAGTTCTGATCTCTCCTTCAAAGGAGACTATATCTTTTTCTTTCAAGCTCGACTTCAGAACTACTAACAAAATAACAGAGTATGAGGCTCTGCTATTGGGATTAAATTCATAAAAAGAGATGGGGATAAAAGGTTTGAAGGTATTTGGAGATGCGGACCTTATTATACAACAGGCAAATAGCACCTTTCAAGCTAAGCATGTCATATTGAAGGCCTACAGGGACGAGGTATGGAAGGTGCAAGAATCTTTTTCTGTTTTTGAAATTTCATATATACCAAGGGATATGAATCAGCTCGTTGATTCTCTTGTTGTTTCAGCCAGCATGTTCATTCCTCCTATGCCCCCTAGACTCAGTTATGAGATTCAAGTAAAATACCGACCATCCTTACCTGACAATATCAAATATTGGAAAGTTTTTGAGGATGATGATGAACTTAACAGATTTCTCCAAGTGGTAGACGAATTCTATGATTTGCATGTTGACCAACAGAATCTAAATGTAGAAGAATCCCAGAAACCTGAGATAAAGAAAAAATTGGGTCAGCATGATATTGTTCAGCTACCCAACAACTATATACCCCAAGGTTTGGTACCCTTGGAAAGGCTTTTTGATCAGAATGGTGTTCCTTACAAGCCAGACAAAAAGGATAAAGATCCAGCTGTTCACGAGCATAACATAGGGAGTGAAAGCTAGCCCAAACTTATAAATTTGTCTTCCGAATTGACTGTTGATCAAAAATCCAAATACTGCAGAGTTTTGAAGGAGTTTTCTGATGTTTTTACTTGGAAATATAGTGACCTAAAGACTTATGACCCTGATATTATTCAACATAAGATCCCTCTTGAAAAAGAAACCATTCCTTTCAAGCAAAATCTTAGACCTATCAGTCCTCTTCTGCTGC
Organism: Picea engelmannii; assembly: GCA_009831015.1. Lineage (NCBI taxonomy): Eukaryota > Viridiplantae > Streptophyta > Pinopsida > Pinales > Pinaceae > Picea > Picea engelmannii. Next base: position 634,826 of record ML790516.1, on the reverse strand, counting down.
CTGTGATTGAGAGAGAAATAAAAAAACTTCTCGATGCCAAAATCATTATTCCCTTGAGATACTCCAAATGGATTGCCAATCTGGTGATAGTAAGGAAGAAAAATGGTGAGGTCAGATTGTATGTAGATTTCAAAAACCTAAACAAATGCTCCAAGAAAGACAACTATCCCCTCCCTAAGATGGAACACTTGTTGCAAAGGATTTCAGGGGCCAAGGTCATGTCTTTCCTTGATGGTTTTTTCGGTTACAATCAGATTGTTGTCCACCCTAGTGACCAGGAGAAGACTGCATTTACTACTCCTTGGGGTACCTTTATGTACACCAAGATTCCATTTGGGTTAATGAATGTCAGGGCCACATTCCAAAGGGCTATGGACATAGCCTTCGTGGGAGAAAAGGACAAGTTTGTCCTCATATACCTTGATGATATCACAGTATATTCCAGCAGCCATGAGGAGCATCTGAAACATTTGAAAAGAGTGTTCTTAAAATGCAGGCAGTTCGGGATCTCATTGAATCCCAAGAAATCCCAGTTTTCTCTAAGGAAAGGTAAGATCTTAGGCCACATCATCTCAGCAGAAGGTGTAATGATTGACCCAGCACGGGTAGAGGCAATTCAAAATCCGTCCTTGCCAAGGTCAAAAAAGGACATTCAATCGTTGCTCGGTAAGATAAATTTTGTCAGAAGGTTTGTGCCAAATTTTGCCGAATTAGTCAAACACATAACATGCATGTTGAAGAAGGGGTCTGAGATAAAATGGAAAGACAATGCGATAAACTCTTTTCGGGATATCAAGCAAGCGATCATGGAATCCCCGACTCTGATCATCCCATATTACAGTAAGATTTTCTATGTTTTTTCCTTTGCTTCTTATGACACAGTGGCAGCAGTTCTGCTACAGAAAGACGATGACAACTTGGATCATCCTGTGGCTTTCTTCAGCAAAACACTCAGGGACGCTGAGCTAAGGTATGACCCTATCGAGAAACAAGCTTATGCTCTCATAAAATCTTTAAAATCCTTCAGAATTTATATTCTTCACTCAAAGGTCATCGCATATGTTCCTTCATCTTTCGTAAAAGATGTTTTGACTCAGCCGAATATTGACGGAAAGAGAGCTAGATGGATTGGAAATAAGATTGAGTTCAATATTGAAGTAAATCCCACCAAATTGGTAAAAGGCTAGGGCCTTGCTAAGCTTTTAACGGAGGAAAATCATAAGCTGATGGATATTAATTTCACAGGAGAAAGTTCAGAAAATTTGCAGACAGAGTTGGCAGCGGAAGGGCAGCATGGCAGTTAGCAAGTGGCAGAACACTTGTCTTCCTGTGAATGGTATTCAGGTATCATACATTTTTTTCAAAAGCTTGAAGTTCCCCCTGAACTTAGTTTTACTCAAGCTCGAGCTCTTAAGCTCAGAGCTATCAAATTCTGCATTTATAATAATCTGTTATATTGGAAAGACCCTGCTGGTTTGCTTCTCAGATGTTTAGATAAAGAAGAGTCGGTCGAAGTGACACATCAGTTCCATTCAGCTATTTGTGGCGGTCATCATTACTGGAAGACCACTGCCCATAAGATCCTGAGGGATGGATATTATTGGCCTTTCCTCTTCTCAGATGTGTGTGCATTCGTCAAATCTTGTGACAAATGCCAAAGATTTATCGGTAAGCAACAGCTAAAATCTTTACCCCTGAGACCTATAGTGGTGAATGGTCCCTTTCAGCAGTGGGGTTTAGATTTTATAGGTGAGATAAATCCTTCATCCAGTGGTCAGCACAAGTGGATTTTGGTAGCCACAGATTATTTCACAAAGTGGATAGAGGCAATTCCCACCCGGAATGCTACACACCAGGTAGTCACGAAGTTTCTCTTTGAAAATATTTTGAGCAGATTTGGTTGTCCCAAGAGGCTGGTCACAGATAATGCAGCAGCGTTTTAAGAAGAAGCATTGGTAGACATGTGTGAATCAATGGGCATCCAGCTGGTACATTCGACTCCCTATTACCCTCAAGGTAATGTCTTGGCTAAATCATCAAATAAGAGCTTGATCAAAATCATAAGAAAACTGTTAGAGGAAGATAAAAAGAATTGGGATTCCAAACTGAAATTTGCTCTGTGGGCAGACAGAGTAACTATTAAAAAATCCATAGGAACTTCCCCATTCAAATTGGTTTATGGGACTGATGTTATTTTTCCTGTTCAGTTAGTTTTGCCAGTTGCTAAGTTTTTTCAGGAAGAGAAAACCGAGTCAAATGACATGGTAAGAAGGATGCTTGATTTGGTGGAATTGCAACAAGCTCACGAACAGTGAGTGGACAGATCAGAGGCTCATCAGAAGAAGATCAAAAAGACTTTCGACAGAAAGGTGAAGGTGGACAGTTTTTAGATCGGTGACTGGGTTTTAAAATGGGATGCTCTTAGACAGGATAAAGGAAATAATAACAAGTTTGATTCCTTGTGGAAAGGTCCTTTCACGATTACTCAAGTGCAGAATGACAACACTTTCATATTGCAGAATCTGGAAGGTGAAGAAATGTTCGGTGGCCCGGTAAACGGGCGATTTTTAAAACTCTATTTTGTCTAAGGCTATGAAGCCTAGACATTGTAATGTTAATCTTAGTCTTTATTTTTGAATAACTCCATGCCCAATGGAAACACTAGAAGATAGTTTATTTTTTATGTTCTTTTTCAGGAAAGGCATTGATTTTATGGTTCTTGAAACCTCACAGAGAGGTGTTCATCCCCAATAGGAGCTAGTGTTATCTCCTCAAATAAATTGGTGGATTTTTTCTTTTTGAGGTGATAGGTTGTGATCTAAATTTTATTTCTAAATTTTTGTAAGTAGGTTAGAGAGTCTGTATTTTGAAAATAAGCTCAAAAGAAATTTTGAATTTGGTTCGATCAAGAAAAAGTCAAAATATCAGGTTTCGGTGGTTTAGGCGAGCCTTCAATGTGCTCATTAACCACCGAAAGTCTTTGTTCTCGGCAGTTAAGGGGTTGAAGCAAGAAGGCGATTAACCACCAAAAATGTTTCAACGGTAAAAATTGAAAGCCCGTGCTTTTGCACGAGCCAGTTGTCAAGTTGGCACAATGATTAAAACACAACCACTGAAAGCTCGCCATGGTGGAGGGTATGCATGTTCGTGGTGTCTATCTGAAAGTTTTGAAGCCCCTGTGTCTTTTCAACAGCATTGGTCATTTCAAAATCCAAACACGGCGGTGATTTTCATGTATGATCGCATGGAGCCTCCCTCCATTTCAGTCGCAAGTACACTAGTCATCATGATCTGGTTATTCCTTCACTTGAATCCTCAATGAGTCATTATGAATCCCAGAGATTGCTGAAGATAACCGTCAGCTCGCGATTTCAGCAGTAAGTAGTATTTTTAGAATCTCGTTTCCTCTGATGATTGTGAATGTGTCATTAAGTCCAGCGAGCATTTTCGAGTCAAGTAAGCCTAGTCGGGTTATCAAGTAAGCTCAAAATCTATCCTTTTTCAGTTTCAGAAATAAAAATACTACCGAAAATCTGAAGTTTCGGCATATTCTCAGTCAAATTGTCATCTGAAACTAGGTTAGTTTTCTGAACTCGGTAATCCTAATGTTTGTGTCACCCTGTTCCACTAGTTTTTCATGAGTGATACTTGTTGTCTGCCTAATTTCTAAAGTCATTGTCTCCTGGGACATCCAGCTCCCCATAATCATAGGCACACTGAACATCGACCCATGTCGAAAGCAGGGCCAGCTTTAAGATCTGAGGTAGATGGAGTATGGTATTTAGAATCTCACCCGGAGGTGGCCAAATTTTTCAAACAGACCGGAGTTTTTGCATACTGTGAGAAATTAACCAAATTTCACCAACAGGTGGCTGAATCATTTGCTATTTCCTATGATGGAAGGACGACTAAATTTGGCAAGGAGGAGATTATCATTGACGAAGCAGCCAATGCTGAATACATAGGTTTACCCAGGTCGAGAGATTGTTGGTTCAATACTACCACACCTTCAAACAACGAATTCAGGTCATATTTGTTACCGGTGCATAAATCTTTGATCTGGAAGAAGGATATTCCCATGTCGTATTTGGAACCAAAGTGGCAGTCCCTGTTGAAGGCAATTCTGGTGTATATCACTTGTGAGGGGCGCTACAACAGGGTAATGTTTTATCATTTTAAACTTCTGAATCATTTCACAGGCAGAGAGTCTATAAACCTGGCTTACTTCTTTCACAAAACCCTAACGAAGATGGCAAGACAAGTGAAAGCCCAGCCTGCTAAGGTTGTCAGTAGATTATCACATCAAGGGATAATTACTCTTCTCGTGAGAGAAGCTCTGCAGAGGAAACAGATTGAGTGGGGCTTCTTTTTGTTTTGGAATGAATTTCAAACAGAAAGACCACCAGAGGCAGAAAATAAGAAAGCCAGGGGCAGAAAAACTCCTACTCCCAAGAGTAGTCACAGGAAAAGGAAAGGAATCTCACTACCAAGAGATCCTATAAAATCATCCCTTGGCAAGAAGAAAGGAATCAAGAGAAAATTGCAGTTTGAAGGTAAACAGTCTAAAAACCCTGCCACAGGAAATAACCTTCTGAATCTACCTTACAATGATTCAGAATCAGAACAAGAGGTGGCAGAGACACAGGATAACATGCAAACTGAACAGGGTGCAGATTTTCGTTCAAATATACCTTCACCAAGTCCTCCAGAGGCCCATAGGAAACCAAAAGCAGAAGCCTCCTCAAGCAGGCCTAAAATAGCTAGAACATAGAAAATCAACAAGCTCCTGCAACAGGTTTATGAAATGGAAGTACTAGAAAGGGTGATCAAAAAATCCAACACAGACCTCACTAACAGAAATGCAGAACTGTTCAAAATGAATCAAACCCTTAAGGAGAAGCATGATAAAATTAAAGATAGAAACAGGGTATTGATCAAAGAAAACATGAAGCTGTATAGACAGCTCAGGATTTTGAGGTTAAAATTAAAACAGTTTCAATCACCAGCAGAGGAGCAGACTGGATTGGAAACTTTGGCTAACGTAGCCATGACTATGATGGACACACCAGAACACCCCACACAGGCAGTAGAAGTTCACAGGTCTGCAAGAACAAGGGCTGCCTCATCTAAGAAACCCTGAGCATCAAAAAGGGATCCAGGTGAGCATTTTACAAATTTTGAAATTTTCTCAAAGATGCAGTTTCGGTGGTTTAGGCGAATAGGATGACTTTTCATTAACCACCGAAAGCGGTGCTTTCGGTAGTTAACCCACCCTAAAGCTTTCCAAGTTAACCACCGAAAGCCTGTCATGTTCAGAATAATCAAGCTTTTGCACAGATCAAGGATTTTTGAGTTGAAAAGGTTTGAAATCTTTTCGAATGAACAGCTGATGAATTATCAAGACAAAGCCAATAGTTATTTTTGACAGATTGTGGAAAGAAGAGGTGTTCTAAAGGTTTTTGATATCTTTTGGCAAGACAGAAAATTAGGACACTTTGCCACCTCAGCAGATTCGAATTTTCCTCTTTTGGAGAGTCATCATTTAGCCTTGGGAGGCTGTCCTGCACTTCACCAACAATCAAGAAGAGAGAAAGACCATGAAATCTGGGATTGACCTCATTTTTTGGGATCATCCCACATCTTTTGCAACTGAATTTTGAGTTACTATCTTTAGTATATTTGATCCTTGTTTTCAGGATCTCAGAACTACTTGTAAAGCTATAAATCTTAGGATAGAATATGAACCAAGGGTTTGATTTTGGGTTCTATATGTTGTTACTGTAAATGAGACTCATTCTTAATATATGAAATATTGCAAGCTTCCTCCATTTGTGTTTTCATACCTTTCTTTTATGTTCTATGATATCTTATGAGTGAATGATTTCTTTATTGGCGCTTATGAAATCTACATGTGACTATCATCTCACTAATTGATTTATTAAGTTAAGAATCCTAAGTTATTGCCTTAGTTTTTAAACCCATTGTGCTTATTGTTTTATATGAGTATAATCTGGTTCAACAACTATCTTTTGTTCTATTTGATCAACCCTTGTCTGATTGCATTCTTAGAAGGCCTTGTGATATTTGATATTACTAGACAGTCTTAAAGACACAGTCCATCCCCTAGATATTCATCTTGATCCAAAAACCACATCATTATTAAAAAAATAGTTACCAAAAGATTGAGTTACCAAGCATCTCCGACTTACAGCCTAGGAGAGTTTCCTGGAGTGATAACACCCGCGATCCAAAAAGTTTTTTAATATGGAACGGGGAAGCAGTCGATCAGACTCGTGATATAAAATCATTAGTGGAAATATGAACACGTGAACCTGCCAACCCGCACACCTAGAAATTTTCTAAAAAAATGACTAAGTAACCAGAAAGGGAAAGCAGAGGGAAAAGAGAAAGGGGATGGAAATTTTCGAAAGTGGGAATTGGTGTTAAGAAAGCCCCATTGATGGTCTTAACAATAACTATGAAGTGCATTAAACAGGTAAACAGGCTCTTCAATCAAGGAATAGATAAAGTGAGTCATGCTTATACTTTCCAGGATGTGTTTGCATAAGAGAAGCATCGAAAGGCTACAAGAAAATCAATTTTGGGATGTTCAAGTAAAATTATTGTACTGCCAACTTCATCGTAAGTATAACAACGACGAATTTTATTTTTATTTTTTTGTGGTTGATATGATAGTTCCATTGGACTTCACATAGTATATATCCTTTTATTTCAAAACATTTCTGAAGATGATTTTTTGTAATTTCATCGATCAAGTAAAAGTGCTAAAACGAGCCACATATTACATTTGCTTCACATAGCTTACATTAAAACGCAAAGAAAATCCTGTATATTCTTTAAGATCATAGAAAAACCGCTAAGATACTGAATGTATCATTAATTTTCCAGAACCAAGCATACAACCAAGAGCCAAGTGAACAAATGTATTGAAAGTCAAGGCACAAGGCAACACATGAATACAGAAGGCGCCAAGGGAGATCCCACAAGGGTCCATAGAGCAGTACGCATCGACCTATGCATCAAACAATTTGATATAAAAAAAAAACACACGTGGCATTGGTTTTCTCTTACATGTGGGATATCCTCATTAGGTAGCATGGACAGATACACATGATATTGTTTCATTTCAAGTGCTAAAATGATCCACATATTACATTTGCTTCACAAATCTTACATTAGAATGCAAAGTAGGTCTTGTATATTCTTTAAGATTATAGAAAAACCGCTAAGATCATGAATGTATCATTAATTTTCCAGAACCAAGCATACAACCAAGAGCCAAGAAAACACCAAATGTAATGAAATTCGAGGCACAAGGCAACGTATGAACACAGAAGGCGCCAAGGGAGATCCCACAAGGGTCCATAGAGTAGTATGCATCAACCTATGCATAAAAAAAATTTATATAAAAAAAACACATGTGGCATTGGTTTTCTCTTACATGTGGGATATCATCATTGGGTAGCATGGACAGATACACATGAGATTGTTTCATTTCCTGCTGATGCTTGATATGATATTTTTTTTTTTTTGGTTCAGTCGATATGCAGTATTGCATTGTCCTCATTTAATGTAAATTTTCTATGGATTCGAAAGTCGTGCAACATGTAGACACTATTTGCATTTTTCTGTAGGTATACTTCATATGGCAATTATGCTAGCCCAGGAAGCACATCTTGTAACAAAGGTTGTCTAATTGTACAATGTACGATTGTGTTGTTGACGGTTCAAATGGCAGCGTTGAGACAATGTCTATATATGTAAGGGAATTTTTTACTACATCGTAGACAATCAATTGTACCATCATTTAAGAAAGCAGAGGCAGAAGCAGGAGAGTTGAATTTGGCACACACATGCTTGAAGGGGGTCGAGTACGCATTCGCTACAACCAAAACACCCTCAATATGGCCACGTGAGCACAATAGTTTATATATTGAATAATATAATATACAACTGCACAACAAAAAAAACTGCAGAAAATTGGTGAAGGAAATTTTTATGAGCAAAGTGTGGATGGAATTGTAGATGTATACGCACAACAGTTGTCAAGCTAGTTAGTTTCTTGAGATCATGTACTATGTTTGTTCGCAATTCTGTTACAAATGTTGCTTGGGTTGTGTGAAAGATCATTTATTTAACATCTCTTTTCTTTGTTATATTTTTGAAGATAATAAGTGGAAATTTCCCTTTATGAAATTGTTGTTCCATTGAGGAAAACAAATTTGAATAGGTGTCGAACAATTGCAACTGCAACATGGAACAGTGCAATATTTGTGTAACATAACCGAGATACATGGACATGTGAAAGTAAAGGATAAAACTGGATATGGAGAATGGTACCATTGCCTTGTCATTGTCTGACTCTCCATATTTTATATGGAGAATGTGTTGCGAGCCAAGTTTTATCGCGAATGTGACAATTGCACCAATGGTTCTGATTGGGTAAGTGTGGTTGCTTCGTGCAAGTTGGTTGATTGTTGTGTTCGGTACGAAACGATATTCTGAACAAATCACGGGAAATTTTTCCACAATACCTGTTTCGTTGAGCGATATAATCTGATCACAATCACCACGGTCATATACTGTTTTGGGAAATATATTAAAATTTGTAATGGATATCCCATTACCTGGAAAGATATTTTATGCATGTTTCTGGACAAGTTGTGTAGGGATAGTCAATGTGACTATCATCATGGCTTTGTTGTTTGTCATGTCAGCACGCACAAATGCATCTAGTTTTGTTTTCCTTGTCCAAGTAAGTGCTATAAACGACCATTATGTCTATGATGAACACTTGTCCAGTTCGGCGGTTGTTCAATCCTTCTATTGATAGTATATTGGGTGTTATAAGTTTATACCTGGTGACATTTTTTGAACAGGAAAAGTAATGTAAATGGTATTCTACATTATTTTTTTGTTTTCTTTTTTCCCTGGCATAAATGTATAAGCAGACGCACAACTTGGATAAAGTATGGAGGCCATAGTTTTGTAACCATACCTCTTAGTCTACGGAACTTGCACTATGTTCAGCGTCTCACTTGCGCTCGTCGATACTTCTTGTGACCTACAAAGTATGTTTTGCAGATGACATCAACATATTTATCATGGCATAGATGAATAAATAGCTCGGGATGTTTGTTTGGTAAACATATCAAGATCACAATGTATGAATCTTTACCTTTTCCCTTGTCATTCTGTTGATGTTTGCGATGATTGACTACTCATTCCCATGTCACTAGTCCAAATTTTTTTGATGCAAGCATGTGTACATGAACATTAGAAGGACTAAATAAGCATATGCATTGTATATTGTACATAATTGTTTTGAATGTCACATACAGGCTTGAAGGAGATGGAATATGAAATAGGGTTTCAAGGGATACTCAGGAAACATGAGGACCCGACGGTAAAATTGTATGCCTAGGAATGTTTTAATGCAAAAATGTGTAACATGGAATAGGGCATGATGGGGGAGTCTGGAGGCCAATTTGTATATCACAGAACTCTCAAAGCTAGAGGTGCAATCTTGAGCCCGCCAAGGCTGGAACCTGCGATCGAAAAAGTGGCTAAGTATGGAATGAGGAAGCCATCGGTCGGAGTCGTGATATATAAGAATGAGTATAAATGTGAACCCATGAGTCTACCAACCTGCGCACCTAGACATTTTCGAAAAAATGACTAAGCAAAGAAACCTGAAAGTGAAAGTAGAGGGGAAAAACAAAGGGGAATTCAGTTAAGTATAGAAGAGGGAAAAAAAGGGATAATAGAGAGTGGGAAAATAGAAATGGGGAGGAAAATGTTCAAAAGTGGGAAGTCTCAACAAAGGCCCATTGTTGCCAAATCATCGTTTTCTAGTCCAATATTATATCCACCTACTCGTTTTGTGTCTTTGATTTACTATCATAGTTGGTATACCTTTGCGAAGATTGTACTTTAGCCTCCTCTGTTGTCGCATATAATATTTCATCCTCCTATCCAACTAATTTGTTTCTTTCAATGTAGCAATGCAGAAAGTACAGTGGACATGAAGGTAAGTTAGTATGTAGAAAGACATGTAAAAAAATAAATACAGTTCTATTTATTTCAATGTAGTAGCACAGAGAATACAAGTGGTGTGAAGATAAGTTATTATGTAGGAAGATACGTAGTATGTACATACAATAAATTAGGTTCAAAAAAATAGAACAAATATACAGACAATAAATGAAATACTAAACAATGGAATATGAAATAAGAGTAGAAGCATGCACCTTTGTATCTCCTCTTCCACATTTGCGGTAAAGAGTCCCTCATCTTCTCCAGTTATTTTGTTTGTTTCAATGTAGAATTGCAGAAAATACAATGGACATGAAAGGTAAGTTGGTATGTAGGAAGACATGTAAAACAATAAATACAGTTCTATTTATTTCAATGTAGCAGCACATAGAATACAATTGACATGAAGACAAGTTATTATGTAGGAAGATATGTAGTATCTACATACAATAAATTAGGTACAAAGCAGTAGAACAAATATACAGACAATAAATGAAATACAAAACAATGGAATATGAAATAAGAGTAGAAGCATGCACCTTTGTATCTCCTCTTCTACATTTACGGTAAAGAGTCCTTCATCTTCTCCATTTATTATGTTTGTTTCAATGTGGGAACGCACAAAATACAATGAACATGAATGTAAGATGGTATGCAAGGGAGAACAAGTAATATGTACATACAGTAAATGAGAATCAAAGGAATAGAATAAAAGAGAGTTAGAAACATGAGCCTTTGCTTTTCTTGATCCATGGTTGTAATTATATAGATTTTTCCTTGTCCAAAATATATTACAAGAGAGAAAAAATTAAGAAATCAGATGATCGTAGCTGAATGATTTGGTTTTGTGCAACAAAGTATCTAGATATTCTTTGAGACATGGAAATATAATTTTGTAATATCTTTGATGTATATTCCATAATTCAAGTACAAGAAAAATTGTATCTTGGTCAGACCAGTCCGTGTATAAGATAAAGAGGTTGTATTATGATATGGGCACATTTCACCATATATTGTTAATAAGTGTGTTTTGCACATGTTTTATCTTAACCAAAATAAAGAGGACATTGTAATTGCACATGTAGTTTTCCAATTATTTGTTATGGCACTATTTTGTAGCATGTCAACACTGAAGTATCCTAGAATGATAATGGTTTCTTCCATATGTAAATGGTGTGATGCATTTGAGAACACATTCATTATGTTAGCAATGTTGCATATGAAGCGGCATAGAGATTGAATATTTCAATTTGCAATCCACGGAATACTACTCTTGCTAGCATTATCTCAACATCTTTTTCTTCTACAACAACATTTTGCAAAGGCATGTAGGTATGGTTCAGAGTTAGGAGAAAAAATTGGAACAAAATTTAAGAGCAGGATGGAAAGATATGCCATTTTTGTGAAATTTTGTTGTAGCCTAGGCACTGTTGTACCATACCTAGCCCTTCTACACCTACATGCAATTTTCTTTTACAAGAACATCCTGCAAAGGCAACAATCTTGACATTGTATTTTTGATGTGAAAGACATAGGTTTGATTCCCATAAGGGATAGGTAGGTACAGGATAGGCATTAGATTTCCACTTCGTCACACACGACAAAGGAATGCAATTTGCAATGCTAGAAAAAATGATAGTCGGAGTTGTGCACACGAAATTGGCATGGACATGGTGCAGAGTCTCGGGAAAAAAATGGAGGAAAATTTAAGAGCAGGACAAAAAGATATGCCAACCTCTATGGAAAGTCTACAAGACAAGAATGATGAATAAACACTTAAACATTCTTACTTGCAAAGTGAAAACAACGAATACAAATGAAAGTATTCTATTGAAAATTACTCGTTAATGATGAATGATAAAACTGCATGTCCACTTGCGGGTGCAGGACCTGAACACTACAAAGTGAAAAAAAAAGCTCCAACTGTCGGTGTAGGACCCCAACCTTGCAAAGTCGAAGAAAATAAAAGCAAGCAACAAACCAATGAGCAATCACCAATAGGCCCAACTACAGCTGCAGGACCTCAAACTTTAAAACTTGAACCAAACAACAACAAGCAACAACCGACGAACCAATGAACCAATGAACAAGTAGCAACCATTGGACCAGTAAACAATATATGTATCTTCAATGATGACCAAATTGCACTCCAGACATAGAAGAAATTTGAAACATATGACGACCATGTGAGTGGAAATACTTAAATATTATTACTTCGAAACTGCAAACAGTAAACAACAAAGAATGAATACGAATGAAATTATGGTATCGAAACTTACTCGGCAACAATGAACGATAGAAGCACATGTCGAATTGTGGGTGCAGGACTTGAACTCCGCAAAGTAAAACATAACTCCAACTGCGGGTGCAGGACCCCAACCTTGAAAAGTTGAAGAAAACAAAATCAAGCAACAAGCACCAACAGGTCAAAATATAGGTGCATGACCTCAACCTTGCAAATTTGAACCAAACAACAACAAGCAGCAACTGATGAACCAACGAACCAGTGAACAAGAAGCAACCAACGAACCAGTAAACAATTGTTGACGGGCGAAATTGACCGTCTGTCAATTGGGAGAGTGGAACCGGTCCGGGGTTGTCTAAATAACCCAAGCCGTTTGGAATGGACCACCCTGACGAGTTTAACGGCTCCGTTGGCTGCTCTAAGGTCTTCTATGAAAACCAAAGAGAGAATTGATTTGAGCTAAGTAATCTAAACAAACTAAACTAAATCAAACTAATGAAACAAACTAATATTAAACTAAAACTAAATATAACTATTCTAACTATTATATAAAATCTACTAATTACTCTTATAATAACTCAAATCAACTATCTAATTATCAGCTGCAATGTTACTTATTCACAAATGTACACTATAAACAATCAACAGATTTAATTAAAACCTGCAAAACTCATGTATTTTCTGCCCTAAGACAG